>CAJINU010000132.1:64415-125956 GCA_905178165.1 Amoebophrya sp. A25 | reverse complement strand
CGACGACTGACGAGATCGGCAAGACGCGCAACGCCGTCCCACGAGAAGCGGACTCCAGCCCACGCGCCTTCATGTCCTCGAGGTCATGACGACACGCCTGCGCTAGGGCTAGCCTAGGGGAGATAACGACAAAGACGATCGACGACGCAGACGATCGACGACGCAGACGATCGACGGCACCGCCGACAAACGGCGCAACCAATCGACGCCACAGACGATCGACGACGCCGATGATCACCGACCACAACGCGCTGCGCAGTCCGCTTTTCGTGGGCTCCACGGAAAAACCGACCCCAAGCCAAGTGCCCCCTCCGGCCGCGGGTAACGTGTTCCCCACGATGCCCAAGAGCAACCCACTCTTTGTGGGTTCCCACGAAAAAGGGGCGTCGGAGCAAGCAAATCCCTGCAGTAGAGATGACGCCACCAACTTCATCAAGACGACCACAAACATAAAGCGCAACACGGTCCGCTTTTCGTGGGTTCCCACGAAAAACGGACTCCCAGCCAAGCGCTCCCCTCCGCTAGAGCTGACGGCAGCAGCAGCAGCAGATGCTAGATAGAGATACCTCGCACCTAATGGCGAAAGGCTCTCCACGACAGCCACGAGCATAACGAACAACACGACCCGCAGCCCTTTCCTCGTGGGTTCCCACGAAAAGCGGACGCCGGCCCAAGCCACTCCCTTCACTAGAGACGACACCACCAACAGACACGCCACGCCTCACAGGTAGCATCTTCTTCCTGTTCATTAGGACTAGGACGACCACAAGCATAAAGCGTAGCGCGGTCCGCTTTTCACGGGTTCCCACGAAAAACGGACGCCGGGCCAAGCCGTGCGCTTCACTCGAGGCGATGCCTACCAGCAGATACCTCACACCTCAGCTGTAGCATCTTCATCAAGACGACCACAAACATAAAGGGCAACACGGTACGCTTTTCGTGGGTTTCCACGAAAAACGGACTCCCAACCAAGGACCACAAGGATAAAGCGCGACGCGGTCCGCTTTTCGTGGGTTACCACGAGAAACGGACTCCCAGCCAAGCGCTCCCCTCCGCTAGAACTGACGGCAGCAGCAGCAGCAGATGCTAGATAGAGATACCTCGCACCTAGTGGAGAAAGGCTCTCCACGACAGCCACGAGCATAATTAACGAACAACACGACCCCCAGCCCTTGCCTCATGGGCTCCCACGAAAAGCGGACGCCGGGCCAAGCCACTCCCTTCAGTAGAGACGACACCACCAGCAGGAGCAGATACCTCACGCCTCGCGGGTACGGGTAGCATCTTCTTCTTCATTAGGACGACCACAAGCATAAAGCGCAGCGCGGTCCGCTTTTCACAGGTTCCCACGAAAAACGGACGCCGGGCCAAGCCATGCGCTTCACTCGAGACGATGCCTACCGCCAGCAAATACCTCACACCTAAGCTGTAACACTAACATCTTCATCAAGACGACTATAAACCTGAAGCGCAACACGGTCCGCTTTTCGTGGGTAGGTTCCCACGAAAAACGGACTCCCAACCAAGGACCACAAGCATAAAGCGCGACGCGGTCCGCTTTTCGTGGGTTACCACGAAAAACGGACTCCCAGCCAAGCGCTCCCCTCCGCTAGAGCTGACGGCACCAGCAGCAGCAGATGCTAGATAGAGATACCTCGCACCTAGTGGCGAAAGGCTCTCCACGACAACCACGAGCATAACGAACAACACGACCCCCAGCCATTTCCTCGTGGGTTCCCACGAAAAGCGGACGCCGGCCCAAGCCACTCCCTTCACTAGAGACGACACCACCAAGACCAACAGACACCCCACGCCTCACGGGTAGCGTCTTCTTCTTCATTAGGATTAGGTTTAGGACGACCACAAGCATAAAGCGTAGCGCGGTCCGCTTTTCACGGGTTCCCACGAAAAACGGACGCCGGGCGAAGCCGTGCGCTTCATTCGAGACGATGCCTGCCAGCAGATACCTCACACCTCAGCTGTAGCATGTTCATCAAGACGACCACAAACATAAAGGGCAACACGGTCCGCTTTTCGTGGGTTCCCACGAAAAACGGACTCCCAACCAAGGACCACAAGCATAAAGCGCGACGCGGTCCGCTTTTCGTGGGTTACCACGAAAAACAGACTCCCAGCCAAGCGCTCCCCTCCGCTAGAGCTGACGGCACCAGCAGCAGCAGAAGCTAGATAGAGATACCTCAAACCTAGTGGAGAAAGGCTCTCCACGACAGCCACGAGCATAACGAACAACACGACCCCCAACCCTTTCCGCGTGGGTTCCCACGAAAAGCGGACGCCGGTCCAAGCCACTCCCTTCTTTCACTAGAGAGTAGAGACAACACCACGCGGGCTCCAAATTGTCCGCAATTCGTGGGTTTCCACGAAAAACGGACAAAGGAGAATACAAACAAGCCTCGCCAAAACACGCCTTAGCTTTGCCATATGGCGCCAAATTCTCAAACGAATGCACAACGCCAGAGGCCTCCCAAGCCTGGAGAGAAGAACAGAGAAACCACAAAAGCCGCAGACAATAACCGCGGAGCCTTATGCCGTCTCGTTGCAAGTTGTTGCGAGTTTCTTCTTGGCGATCCATTTGCATTCCCCTGCCTTCGTCGAAAAAACACGGAAGGCGAATTCTTCAAAACCTTCGCGGAATGTTTGCGGAAAGTTTGCAAGTTTTGACAATGTTGGAACTTCATGCGCTTATCTTTTCGGAAAGATTCCGCAAGGATTCCCTTGAAAGATTTCGCAAACTTTTCGCCTTTTTCACGTAGAAAACAAAAAAGAAGAACCACCCCAGGCGTTCAAGCGCAGAAAGATGGCCCCGCTTTGCCACTGCTTCCCCGCCTGCGTTTCCCCCGTCCTCCGCGCGGGTTCTCTACACCTCGAGGAGCTTGCACAGGCGTGCCGCGGCTGTATTCCAAGCAGCGCCGACGCCAATGACGCGCGGGCGGTCCGCACTCACCTGGCGCCGGGGCTGTCAACAACAGAGAAACACAACACAAAGACAAAGCACCCGAGGCCGCGAAGACAGAGGCAACGAAGACCAGCCCCGGCAATTTTTCGCGAAGATCTCGCGGCCATCTTTCACATCGACGCGGTGGTCTCCAACAACAAGGAGAGGAGGCGCTCGCCAGGGGAATTAGGGGCGCGGGCTGCCTGCGGGGTGTTGCCTTGGTGGATACGGCGAAAGGAATGGAACGCGTGGCGCCTGGGTGCAAGCTGGACGCATGTGATCCAGGTACATGGTGGGAGGGACAGAAGCGCAAAGGAATGCGCAACGCAAGAAGTGGCAGAACGCACCAAGAAGCTGCGCGACGTGATGGATGTGAAGGAAGCACGCACACGGGGGAGCCTGGGCAACGTCTGCGAACTTAACCAACGGGCAACAAGTCGGGCAGGGAGTGCGGAAAGCCGCCAAGGCTGTAGGGGTTAGGATGCCTTCGAGAAGACGGCACGCGGAAAAGACTACGCCAGAAGGAGCATCCGCGTGGATACGTGCACAACTACAACGCCCTGAAGGGCAGGGAGTCTGCACTAGTGCAAGACATGAAAGAGCACGGAGCGGGCGCGGCCGTAATGCTTGCGAGCAAGCTCCCAGGTAGTGCATGAGGTGGCTACAGGGATACAAGATGGCCACCGGAGCGGGGAAAACCGAAGGAAGAAGAGACGGCGCGCGCCGCGGTGGTGTGCTGGGGTGAGGAAATTAGGAGGGAAATGGAGGCCATCGACACGGACACCGACCAAACCACACGGCTACAACTAGGCGGGAGAGCCCGCCTCAATGTGGCTGGGCACTGTGGGAGACAAGAAGGAGGAGAAGACCCAGAGGCCCTCGGGGTTGAACTGCGGGGGGCCGTGAAAGGCTGGAAAGGGTCGACGCTTCTGATGATGGACGCCAGTGGGTGGATGGGTGAAACAGTCGAAGGAGCCGCGCGCAGGGGGTGAGATAGCAGACGGGGCGACGACAAGGAACGGAAGCGAATTGCCCGAGATCGCCCACGCGGCAAGGATCGACGCGCCTGGTGTGCATGACTGGAAAAAATAGGGCAAGAGAGGCGCACACATATGGGCACACGTTGCCGGTTAGGGGAGGGCAGGGGCGATGCAAGATAGGCTACGCCCTGGCCAATGGGGCTGCGGCGGAGAGTATGAGAAGGGTGGGCATGAGCTCCCTCGAGAGAATTGGGCTGCACCATTTTCAAGGAGGAAGAAGAGAAGAACGAAGGGCCGCCGCCTTGTGCTGGTTGCGTTATCGTCGGGCCCCTCGAGGAACAAGGAAAACAAGAAGAGCCTGGGAACATCGAGGCGATCCGGCACGACAGAGAGAGGGCCCGGGAAGTGGCGCGGCATCAGAGGGAAACGGTGAGCCCATCGGGGTACGGTCTGGAGCAGCGTGAAAAGCTGGACACGCTGCAGCATAAGACTGGGCAAAGACAACAAAAACAGAAGAGGAAAGGAGAAGACGAAGAACAAGACGAGAGGGAGGCGAAGAAGGAGCGGAAACAAGAAGAGCAGGGGGAAGCGGATAAGGAGGGCGCACGCACCCAAACCAACACCGGCAGAAAAGCGGAGACGGATAAGAGTGGCGAGCTTGTGGAATTGGACGCCCAGGGGGCTCAAGAGTGCGCCGAAGAAGATTAAGCAAGGGAAGAGGACCGCCGAAGGAAAGGGCTGCCGATGCAGGATGGACACAAAGGCGACTGACCAAAAAGGCACGCGCGAGGGAACAGAAGAAAAAGCCCCTCCCTCAAGCCCTTCCCTCCGGTGCCCTTCCCCACCTCCTATAAGAGTCCGGCGCGAGCTCTTTCTGGGCATCCAAATGCGCAGCTTCATCCTTGCGAGGGCGAGGGGGGTCGTTAGGGATAAAATTCCAAACCCGTCGTCCTGTTTTGCCAAGTCCCATCCAATGGCCCCTCCTCCGCGCCTGTCCCTGCCTTCTCTTGCCTTGTGTTCTTCTTCTCCGTTCTTCTTCTACTCTTTTTCCCTGCTGTGGTCGAGTGCTTCCCCTCGTCCTTTTGGGGGGGGAAATGGCGAGGGTCCCCGCCTCCTTCTCATGCTGAGCCCGTGGCGACGGACAGTGTCCCCGCGGCCAGTTTTTGGCTGTTTTTGAGTCCTGCGATGGCGCGCGTGGACGCAGGGCCAGCGGCGGCATTTTCCCGCCACTTCCTGCCTCTTCTCATGGTTTCCGCTCTCTCTGGGGTCACCTTCCTGAGGGCTCTCTTCTTCTTCTTTCTCTATCTCTTCCCTCTCTTCGTCTTCTTATTCTTGAGGGCACACCGCCAACACGGCAGGGCGCAGCTTTACGTCGTGCCCGGGACCGTCAACGCTCATGCTTATATTAGTGGGACTAGACTAAAACGCTTGCCCTTTGTCGGGTCGGATTGCTGCTCAGGTTGTGCGAATTTGTCTAGTTGCCTGCGTAAGAGTTTCAAACCCGGCACGGGAGACCCTGCTCTCTGAAGCTTCGCTTTCCGGTGGCCCAGTTTCTATCTTCAAAAAACTCGCACCAGGTCTCCTTAAACTAACTGACGCCCAAGCCTGAACCTAGAACGGCCTCGGCCTTACCAGGCAAAGGCTACCGGCACAGCAGAAACAGAATAAGACTCCAGGGCGGTGCATATGCTCAGACGGAACCACACTGGAAGCAGCTGACAACGAACTTGGCCAGACTCATCCTCAGTCCTTGTTCGTTGCGCTGAGCGCGGCAGACGTCTGGTGGTTGGATTTTGGCCCTTTCACTTCCAATGCGGCACACACGAAGGCAAGAGCCTGCCCCGAGCAAGAAGAACGGCCGACGCCTCCAGGCCCCGCTCCGTTGCACTTCCTCGGCCGAAAACGCAGAGCGCAGGCGCCTCCCCTTAGCCACTTTCATTGCGACACACACTAAAACCAACGCCGGCGCCAAACTGGCACACCAGCATCAGATTAGCACGCGGGCGGCCGTCTTGCAGGGGAAGAGAACAGACCAACCGCTGAGGGAATAAACCCTCACAAAACCCCACACAAGGAGGCAGAAAGAAAAGCCAAAACCTGCCGTAAATACGCCACGCCCTCGGCTTCACGCAACGCGCGTCGGCGAGAGAAAGACCAGACGCGGCCCACCCGCCGACGAACACTGCAATCAAGAGGCCAAGAAAAAGGCCGGGTAATGCCACTCATCCAGAAAGGATGGTGGGGACAGGGGGGGGCAACACTAGAGCCGCGAAGGCTGTTGCTTTTAACACTAGTGAGCCACTTCTCGCAGCTGAGTCGTGGACACCATAACAGCCGAAAGAGAGCACATCCGGCTCGCTTGTTTCGCCCCTGCTGTCACTGCACATAGACCTTGCTTAATGGCGTAGGCAGGACGAACTACAGGAGCCGGAAAAAAAAAGCCAGCGGCGACTACGTTGCAGAGCCCAAAAGCCTGCCGAAGAAGAAGCGAACAAACGAGCTCGCCCCGGGCGAATAACTTCCATACAGCAAAACAGGACACGCTGCGAGATAGGGCAGTGAGGCTTGCTTCTATCTTTGCGAACCTCTCTCGCGGCGTTTGTCAGATTTGTCTGTAAGCCTCTCCCACTGGAGATCTGCGTTGCTACTTACGTCGCACGCTGGCGATCTGCAACTGCATCTGCTTCTGCGAAGGTACTAACTAAGCAAGAAACCTGGTCTCTGCATTAAGACACGCCGCCACCATCGCCACTACACCTGTGTCCGTAGTCACTCTCCTCACTCACTTACTCAAACACAAAGACTCACTCCGTGCCGTCTAACGTCAATGCGCGGGGCAGAGTGTGTTCAGGATGAATTGAACGACACTCGCCTGCAGAATTTCAGTTTTCATGTGTTGATGCTTTGTGTATGATCTGCTACGGAAGCTCCGATACGCGGGAAGAATGCGCAGATTTGTAGACTCCATCTTATTTTTCGCCAGAATATTCCATAGCCTAATCAGAGGAGATGTGCGGTGATCCTTGTATGCACGAAACCACCCACCGTTATTGAATGGATGATCATTTGTTTCGTGCCACAAGTACGTGCCCGACGAGATGACAGCAGCCGAGCCGCTGTTTGACTGAAGCGCATGCGCGTACTTCTGTAGACTATCGTTGTACATCTGCGATGTCCACTGGTGAGCACCATCTGCGGGATGCTGACCGAAATTTGAGATGATTAGGTCTGCCTCGTCCCTCAACGCACCGCTCCGGACTCTCAGTTCCTCGGGGAGGCGCTTGCCGAAGGGATCGTTGAACACGCACACCTTCAACCGCGGGCAAGCCTTGCTGCCTGTGCTGCACGAATCCTGATGCCATTGCCCCCGCGGAGCATCTGCCCCGCACGCGTAGGTAACAATCGCATTGTAGAGCTGCCGCATGTGGGAATCACCCCAGAGCGATACGCTCTTCCCCTCCAGGCACGACTTTGCTGCACCCTTGCTGTAAGTCGGTATGTGGCATCGCCAGGGTACCCAAGTAAACTCATCTTGTATACTCCCATACATTGCTGCTCGCGTAAAGTTTCCCGCTGAGGGTCGTTTGGAGTACACCCATCGGCCATCGCCAAACTCAGAAGGCCTCTCGGAGAAATCACACGACGCGAGGGGCCGGGACTTTTCATCCGTACCATTCATCAACGCTTGCCATTTATGGACCGCATTCGAAGGATCCCCAAGAACAATCGAGACCCGTGAGCCTAGTACATCGTCGTCGTTGCCAGGCAACCACCGAGGGTTCAACTCATCTACACGCGCGCATCTTGATGCTTGGCTCCAGAATTCGACCCGATAGGTTGCCGGAATCGAGATCCGGAACGGCAGGTTGTAAGTGCAGTCACCCAAATAGCGGCTATCCATGGACAACTCGTGAATTTCTGGCCCATACAACAGAAATTCAAACTCGTCAGGGCCCGTAATGTTGTTTACCATCTGGGCCCACGCAGGATTTCGAGTGTACAAACGGCAAGAACGGCAAGCAAGTCGTTTGACCTGGAAGAGTCCACTCATTTTGTCAGAAGAGTCCAGACACAACCAGACCCGAAACGAATCCGTGACATTTTGGGGCGCCTCTTCGCCGTTGAAACGGGCCATATTAGACATTCCGCGCGGGCCTTTCCCCCGAATATTTTCGACATCTGTGTGCGCGTCTGTGGATCCTTGCAGCAATCTCCATCCACTGGGACACGCTCCAACAGGCGACAGAGCGGAGGCGGGCTTCTTCAGAAGAGAACCGGCCGCGCCGCTCGGAGCAGCACCAACAAGAGACGACGACTCCGTCGTCGTGGTGCACCCTTCTATTTCCAATCTGTTTGCGGTGGCTTCCAGGTCCGCATTAACCTTCTGCAACAGCCCCACTTTTTTGCGCAGGCGTTCAACGGCATCTCGCATCTGCGACCGTGAAACACCAGGCGAACGAGGATCGAAAGTCTCGACTTCGTCAGACGTGAAGCGGCCCCCCTTACCGTTCTCAGACGTGAGCAAACCGCCCCCCCATCTTTGAGCCGAGGAGCGGTCGCGGAAATGTCTTGCCGATGCGGAGCCTGGCTGGTGGAATAACCTCCACCGCCGTGTCCATGAGAGGAGGAAGAAAGACACCCCGAACACGAGCATGGAGCAGGCTGACGAGAGAAAAAGCACCACTCATAAGGACCAAACCAACACCGGCCCGGCGCTGCTAATAGCAGGCCCGAACACGCCACCCATGAGGCGTCCAAGCAAATACTTTATGCTAAGCTATGTATCATCCTGAGCGGCGTCGGGCATCCAGCATGCCGGGCATAGTAGGAAAAGAAGGGGGCATAGTAGGAATCTCGAAGAATGCAGCACCAGAACAATTTCTACAAGCGCGGCCGCTACCTACCACCCACCATTTTTGTGCAACGTGAACAGCCCCAGAGCAAAAATATAGTCTACTCCCCGCTCACCCTTCCTAGTGTAACCCGCGTTGATTTGAGAGAGAGGACGAGGAAACAAGGGGTGCAGCTAAGTGAGAGAGACGGCCACGACGAACAAGCGCGAAAAGAGAGACAACAAAAGACACACGGAAAAACGACACCGGTGGCCGTACCGCCCACGCAGTCCGAGAGAATGACGCCGCGGCAGACTCACTGCTCGCTGTCTAGAAGATTTTTATGCATGACGAGAGCGGCAAGCGCACTGGCAGACTTGTTCAGAAACAAAGACCCAAACAGCAACAACCGCTAAAGAACAAGCGTAGACAATAAAGGAACGAGAGTCCGGAACAAGAGCGAGAAGGCGGACCAAAGAGAGAAAGGAGCGCCCCTGTCGCCGCGCCAGCGACTCGAAACCACCGACAGAAAACCACAAGCGAGACCAAGCACCGAGAAAGCAGCGGCCGCCTGCCAAGGGGAGTGCTGTCACAAGTCTACTAGCGTAGAGGCCTGCCCCGTCACCTCCTCAAAGACAAATGACCACGGGGAAAGCTGAGAGAATCGAGCATAAGAACGAAGGAGCAGGAAAAACAGAAAGGCGAACGCAGTACGAGGACGAAAGCAGCTAGAAAATACAGGAAAACTCTAGTTTCAAAGAACGAAGAACTGTCCACACTATTCACCAGACTGCAAAATTGATGCGCAAGACAATCAGAGACAGACGAGAGCAGTCGAACCGACAGTAGAGTCGTGGTCGGCCATCAAGCTCCAAACAAGGGCTACAGACGTAACATTCTGATCACCGATCTTCTTTTAAGTATCAAACCCCGAGTCAAAATGTTAAAAATGAAGCTGTTGACTCGCTCCTGTAGCAGCGATATTAAGTAGCAAATCTAGAAGGGCTAATAAATTCACGACGGCGTGAATCATAAGGTCAATAATTATCAAGTATTTCTCACGTCAAACAGCTAGGCATTGTTCTACAGCGCCGCCAATACATATCCACTAACCAAGCCGGAGATGGAGATTGGGGAGGCGGAGTATGGTATCATAAACAGTTCTAGTTCGTGATCAAAGTTTAAGTTGTCATCCAGTGGTTGCTGAAATTGAAAAATTTATATATTTATAAGTAAAAGGATCAAGGACCACGGAGTGCAACTTCTATCTAAGCATTGCAGCGTTTGCGAGAATGTGAATGAAGCGAGACAATAGTAGGTCTCCGCTGGATTCGGCTCTCTGCTCGCGTTTCGGAGCTGCTGGGCCCATTTTGAAGCCAGTTCGATAGTGCCGTGTAGTGGGCGACTCTGATTACTTTTGGCAAGTCTACTTCCAATGATATATTCCATTTATTACACGCAGCTCTCCTCGTGTGGAGGGACCACGTGAGGAGCAGTGATGTCGCAGAGCTGTCCCTCAATTGAGGAGCGTTGGGGGTAGAGAATGTCAAGGGCGCGGTCGGCTTTGCGCCAGGCATGGAAGCTCGCATAGAGAGTGTAGTTAGATGCAATGCGCCTAAGGAAAACGCCAACATCCTCGATTGTGTCGAAACTATCAATATTAATATAGGAATTCGGGGGCGCGCGGTGGGAGTAGTGGACGAGTTTGCGCGGGTCGCGCACCAGGGGTATGCCGCCCGATAGAAGCCCGACCGCGAGCTTTTCAGACACGTACCCAGTACAAGGCGCGTTCTCCATTGATGAGTAGAACAGTGTGCTAAGCTTTGACGTACACGGCGTGCCGCGCCCGTCCGCTCTCACTATCGGCGCACTCGCCTCGCGCCCGGCAATTTCTTCCATGTCCTTGTACCAGGGACCTCCTTCACAGGCAGACGGCATGTTTCTAAGACATTTGCAAGGCGCATGCACAGGGTACACCTTTGAGAGCTCCCACACCTTAGCCACGCGTGATCCACGGCAATTCCCCTGGCAAAAGTAAATAGCCCGCTCGCGTTCTCGAAAGTTCCTTTGTGGGTCGAAGTTCTGAACGAGTTTTGCTACAGCTTTTCCACTTCGGTCCCATATTTCCCGCCCGACTGGGGCGAATCCAGCGCACTGCACACCATAGCCCCAACAGAAGTCGAAGCGCTGGCGCTCAGTTTGCCTGCTGGTTTCGAAATTTGGTGGCTCGTGGGAAAACCAGCCTAGCCTTTTCACTGTCAAGCTAGTTCCTGCCGGATGCTCCTGGCGCCACGCGAGAGCCCTCTTGAGCGTCTTCTTTCCTGCTGCGTTGATTTCTATCACAGCTATTGCAGCATCCGATAACCCTCGAGCCAGAGCCACCGAGCGATTACAACTAGGAAGAAACACAGAAGCCACCCCTGTGTCCTTGGTGCGCTCCGTGATATACTCTAGTGCCGAACAGTAACGGGTTAGGAACTTTATCTTGATGGGGTCTGCGGAGTAAGAAGCAACCCCCAGGAGGGTCGTCGGTCGCACTGGGCTCGATATGATCTGCTGAGCCCGGTAGACGCAGGCCAACAATATGAAACCTACGCACAAAAGGAAAAGCGCGCAACGATAGCGAAATTCGCTGCGGCGTCCCGAGATGAACATTGTGACGATACCTGGCTTAGCTCCTTCCGGTCCCCAGCTTGTCAGCGTCACCGGGGACTCGTTGTTGGTCGCGCCCTAGCTAGCCAGCAGTATACCCCGAAAGGGCGCTCGGCGGTGGATCTCTCTGGCCCGTGTTTGCTTCGCCAGCGACGTCAGCAGATGTGATAACGAGCTCCGTCGTCTCTAGATGTCGCCGCATGAAGTTGTGCTCAAACATTTCCACAAGCCGCATGCCCGGTCGGTCCCCGAATTTGCTAGGTGCAGCAGCTATTGAGCGAAAAAGTGCACTCACACTCAGAAAATGGAAAAAGCTTCTAGTATGGCTTTGCTAATTGGTTAACTATGTAAGCAGGCCACCTCTACCAGCTAGTTTTTAGCGACTAGGCAGGCCCGACCTTCGGCACCGCGGCAGCGATTTCGGCACCAAGATCTGGGGGGCACGCCTGCAGCCAGGCGTCTGGAGAGTGGGAGGCTGAAGGCCCAAAAGAAATTTATTACTTCGACCGAAGTAAGGCAGGGCTGTGCGGTGAATGAACCTGCAGCGCCAGGTGTCGCCGCGGAACAATCTCCCAGCAGGTTTCTCACTTTGATCTTGTTCCAAACGTTTAGGCCCATCAGATGCGCACCACTTGCCTTCAAACCTGCAGGCCTGCCAGGCAGATCCAGGCGCCGTCATCGCTACCGCGCCGTCGAAGACCCTAGCCCTTCGCCCCTACCCGGACAGAAAGTAACTACAACTAGCTACTTGGCGCTACCTAAAGAGGCCACTCATTGCTTCCTAGCTCGGTACGCTAAACGTTTCCACTTTTTGAGTGTGGGCGCCCTTTTTTCTTCGATAACAGCGGCTGAATGCTTTCACTTCTGGTGGATGGTGTGCTCCCTGAGTGCCGAGGGGCCAACACCGCATAACCAACAAGGGACATCCAGAGAAAATAGACAAAAGAAGAGCAAAAGGCTGAAGACGCTGAGGCACGAGCCTGGGCAACGTCAGGGGAAAAACGTGATCACCCCCAAGCCTGTCTGGATTATCCTCTGTAGCTATCATTGCGCAAGTAAATAAGTAAGAGCGCAGGCGCATGCGTTCCTGAATCGTGGTAAACACAAGTCCACAAGCAGCCCTGGCCGGTGCTCGGGTGCTCAGGCTGGTACCTTGGTGCTCTGTGTGGTTTAATTTTTGGCACTCACTCTCCGGCGGTCGGGTGCCCTGGTGCACAATCTGGCGCGCAGCGGGCGTCGAGAGTTGTACGTGGGCGCGGACGGCCATCTCGATGCCCGTAAGCTTGCCGCCCTCCTTAAGGTCACTCAGCGCACTGGTTGCACACCCACCAATCCTCGCACGCCAGACTCCTGCAAGAGCGTAGCTCGGCTGCATTTGGGTGGCCACACTTTGACAAGGTCACTAGCCGCCCCCCCTACTTTGGCACCATTCGACGCTCATTCCAGTCCCCGAGTAACATCCGACCCAGAAAACAATAGCCCCCTCTGTCACACGCCTTGAAAAACAACCACACGCGCCACGGCTTTGGAAACACCGTGCGCGGAACAGATATGCCGAAACACTCCACCTCGACCTAACAGTCAGGTCACCCAGACCACGTTTTTGAAACCATTCCACCCAAAACAGGCCACCGTGGCTACGCTAGTGAAAACACGCAAGCAAGTGAAGACTCACCGCACCAGGCCATTGAAAAGACACTGCCCACAAACAGGAGGCCACCCCAAACGCAAGGCCCTGCGCAGAACAGGCTTCCCTTTATCGAAGTCACGCCGCTGAAGAAAGTATCCCACCCAAAACAGGCCACTTCTTCAACTGGAACAGCCGCCAAAGCTTATCCACGTCGGCGACCGGAGCAAACGCGACAGCGATCGCAGCCGATGGCAATAAGCCGCAGGCCGATGCATTATGACGGCACCAAGTGGCAGTGCCGTTGTTGCCATCTTCGAAACAAGTAGATCATGCTTCCGAAAGTGCCTAAGTAGACCTGACGGACGGGCGTCAGTATACTCTTGAAGGGGACGGATTGGCTTAAAACAAGTAGCAACAGCAAATAAACGCTAGAAGATGTTTCCTACGATAAAGTGGCGCCATTTGCTACGATAGAAGTGGCTGGTACTTGAATGATGGACTATCATGCTTGGGAAGAGCTCCTGCCCCGCTTTCTCACAAACGTGGTCCACACGATGTCATAATTGAATTTGATATCAAAGTGGCGAGACATTTCGAGAAACACTTCGCAGTACCTCTCTCGGAACGAGCCTACTGCGTGAAATTGCACGTCGACTCGCGAAATGAGCTCAATAGCATTCATCCCAGTGCGTCGCTCTGCTGAGGAGGGGAGTTCGACCTTGCTAAGTGCCATAAGAGCCTGCAGCACAATGTACTCACACCCTTCGCAGTTGATTTGAATGGCATCAATCGTTCTACCCTCCTTGATGAAGTTGGCAAATACCTCTTCCGCAGGTAGTATTTTTCCTGGCTTCACCCCATGCGCTTCGTCACACGTGATCTTCACGTCCTCTCCATGATCTCCATGTTGATGAGCAGCACCCTGCGAAGAAGATAGAAGAAGCGGCGGGACGACTTGAGTAGCATCTCCCAGAAGTTTAAAACAGAGCGAAGCCCTATCCGGACCAATGCCCACGTTAAAAGCGTGAATATTTTTATACGGCTTCGTGTTCTTCTTGAGAATTTCAAAATACTGTTGTTAGAGCTTACTTCTGGCGGGTCATGGGAGGGGTCGCCTACTTAAGAATTATCGATAGAGACCCCCTCCAAGTTCCCCCCGTCAAGATATTAGCCTTAATGCTGGGTAGGTTCGTAGGTGAAGACATCAGCTTGCGGGTTGTTATCGGCAAACCGTCTTACCGACTCTCCGGTATACGAGCCGATGTCTATGAAGGATGTTCCTTTCGCAAGATCGTGGTTACTCTCAGCGGCGAGTTGCCCCTTTATGACTCGGAAACTTCGCCCCAAGCCATGAAAGCGGAAGTTTTGGCGAGATCCCTCGCCGGGGGTGTCTGCGCTGCTCAACCCCTTACCCTCACCCGCCCAGTGAAGGCGGGACGAATGGCAGAAAACAAGAAAGCACCACAGTCGAGAAGGTGGACGCGGGCGGCTCCCCCAGCACCTGGGGCCACTTTGTGGAAGTCGCCCTAGAGTCACCACGTGGGCAATGCTGACAGGCGCGGGGCCTGTGTGTAGGGGTCACGCAGTCCTCAAGCCATGGCGCCGCGTGTGGGCATGTGGTGAGATAGCGAGCCGACTGGTCCAGCCAAATCCAGGTGGCAGCTCGGGCCGACCGTCGGCCATGGTCGTGGTCAGGTGGCCTGCCATGCGCCGCACCGGGCTGCGACGGCTTCCGCCGGCGGTGGCTTGTCAGGGTCACTGTCACACCTGTACAACACACGCGCGCCCTCTGTGGGTGGGTCATGCTGGTGGCCACCAGGTGGGGGGACCCGTGGAATCGGTCTGCCAGCGTCAGTCGCACCAAGAGCCAGGCAACACGCCGAGCACAGGCGTGAGGGTGTGAGGCTCTGTCGGGCTGTCCCTGGGGCTGGTGTGGGGTTGTCGCGAACTGAGGCAACCGGCTTGCTGTGAAATCCCAAGCCTGGAGGATGGTGCCCGCAGCGGCCGGCGATACTCGCGAGCCGCGGCGACGCTCTTCGTAGTAACAGCTGTCGCGCCAAAAGTCCGCTTGTCGGGCATTGGGGCGAAGTTTCTCAATCATACCATTCCCTCCGTGTTTATAAAATTCTGCACGCCCGTCTCCTGACTGTCTTTTCCAGTCTATACCCATGCTGCCGAAGTCTATCTCGCCTTTGCCCTCCCTGCAAATAGATATCCGCGTGTCGCCCGGCCCCATTTTCTCCGGACAATATTAGAGCCAACGAACTACTCCGTGGCGCATCTCACTCTAAGGCCATCTTCCGTGGACCCGCTTGTTCCCACTTGATGAATATGAGGCCAGGGTGGATGATGCTGAGAGGATGCTCGCTTGGAGGTTGCCTTATCAATAGTTAGCTGGACAGAAGTCCCACCATTTCATCTTGATATGTCGTAGGAGGTGTTTTCGTCGCGATGCGTCTGCAAAAGGGCAGGCGGCAGTGAGTACACGTATTGTCAGCATCAGCGACGCGATTGCCGCCCATTTGAGAAGTGAAGATGAAGAGGACGCCCTTGCTGCATGCCGCGGCGTAGGATCGTGTGGTCGTAAGAAGTGGCCAACATGACCCGTTTCAACTTCTAAATTTGTTGACATTGTAGCAATCGCCGAGCACCTTTTGCCCCACCCGTAAAAGTCGTGGCCTTTAGGTTGAGTGCGTGCATTTCCACTGAGCTTCACTTGCTTCATCGCGGAGGCGCTTCCGGTTCCATGAGGCTCGAAGCTGCCTGTGCCGGGGCCTGTGCCTGTCTGGATATGTTACAATTACTCCCTCACGAACTATGATTCCTAACCATCGCCTGACAAAGGGCCGTTTCAACACCAGGGGCCACGCTTGTGGAAACACCCCACCCAGCGCAATTTACTCGAGGACCCACTCTGCGCCGTACAGGCCAGCCAGATCACCCCCTTGAACACACCCAAGCCAGAAATCACGGCTAAAAACCTTGAGAACTCGAGCCCCTCCAGCGCAATTTCGCCCGGCCAATATGCTCCGGCGTGCAGCCTTCCACAATCTGCTGAGCCAGATTGCACCTTAGGGCCGACGGCAGTGGCCGCGACGTGTCCGCAAGTTCCATCGACAGCGACAACTACTTTTAGCCGCAGTAGATCGCATTGACACGACTAGACCATAGAAGCCTGCTAAGCATGCGAGAAATAAAGATCGACTCACGCCTTCAACACCACTGGCAAACACGTCAAGAACGGGAGCGCCAGCAGAAACATCATGGCTGCGGCGACTTCGCTGTTCTTCCTGACTTGAAGTTGCAACTGCTACTTACGCTGCCAACCCTCCTTAGACAATGATGAAAAACTATGGCTATGCTTTTAGCCTTTGCTTTTTCAACGCCAGTCCACTCCTTCAGTAAGGCCTAGGCGGCGTGCAGGCTAGCTCTAACAAATGTTGATGTAGAAAATAAGTGGCCAAGAATAGTAGTGTCGTTACTCTTTCGGCTTCGCATTCGCTCGCCCTTGGTATAAGAGAAGATCTCCCAATACACTACTGCGCAGTCGCCAAGCAATCTCGCCCCCCCCCTGGGCTCAGCAATGGGGATGGGCGTTCCCTCTGTCATCTTTACACTGGAATGCTGAAGAGCCGCAGGAGCCGACATCGCACATGCGTGTTAGGAGTGTCAGCACTATGCTACGCGAAGCGGCGGCTGCAGTGCACAACACACAGAGACGCCTGGGCTCTGTTTCGACCGGCTCCAAGAATCCCTGCTCGTCGCAAAAAAGCACACTTACGTAGAGTTGGCGCTCGTAGCCATTAAGGCCCTTCGCCTTACGTCTGCAATGCGTATTGCTATTATTTTGCTGTGTAATATGCGGCCCCTCATAATATCTTCTATTGCGTCTGGCATCAGTGTCACTATCTTCGAGGCACAGGGACAGCTCTTGTTTTTTGTTGGTAGGCGTGCCACCCCAAGATGGCTGCCCCGCTGTATGCATTCATCAAATTGTAATTTGCTGTGTGGATACTTGTCAAAATACGTCAAAGAGAGCTAAGCTATGTATAAATATATAAGGCACAATGCCTGGTCTGGTGGACGTTGCTTCCAAGCGAACGCGCACGCAAATCGTCGGACTGAGGACAGTCCCAGTACTACTTTGTTCACAGCTTACAAGAGATCAGCATCTTGCGAACCGCATGACCAGCCCACGACAAGCGCAGGGGCCGCTTCGTTCTCAGTTTGGCAGCCTATCCGGATCAAGATAGCGTCGACACCCGATCCGTGCGTCCTGGCTTGCTCACTTCTAATATCGATTCTAAAGCTGTAAGGGTCCAGAAAGTGAAGGCCTTTGCTCCGAAAAGGTAATGTGCGCATGAGCTTGCCCTGCTGGCCTGATGATATTTTGTACAGCTCCGCGCTTTGGCTTCCCTGAAGAGCTGACCAATGCACTGCAAATAATCGCCCTGCCACATGGGGCTTTTCCGTGACCACATGCACGACAGGTTGTGTGCAATTACGCAGATTCGCGACATTTTGGGTCGGCACATAGTAATATCCCCACGCAGCAGTTGGAGCCCTAGGGCACCGAAAAGTTTGGCGGCAGTCAGTGCGTCTGCGGAAGAGATCCCAAAATGAAGGAGATGGAAGTTGGCACTGCAGCATCCACGTGCCTGAAAGTATGGTCGGCACCCTGAGCCTCATTTGTTGGCCATGCTGCCCCCGGAGCTCCCTGGAGCCATTCTCTGAGTAGGATTCGCGCGACGATGACCAGTCCTGCAACATCAGGCTGTTTCTTGTGTCTTTTTTACAAAGACACTGCTGCTCCACAGTACTATGATGGTACGGGTAAAAGAGATAGCTAGGAAGCACCTCGGTCTTCTTGGGTCGACAACGCTCCGGCCGGAATTCATGGTCGGTGGGATTGAAGCAAACAGACTGCGGTGAAAGATGCCACTGATTGAGAACGTCGAGAACGAATGCCGATGCTCGTCGCGCGCTTCTACTTTAAAGAAAACTTGTCGGCCTCTTTAAAGGGTTCGTTCCTCATACATTTTCGTTCTCAAACAAGATTGGCAAAGGTGGTGACATACATTTGGGCTTTTTCGACAGAAACCGTCCTGCAGTATGACATGGGTAACAATGCACGGCCCAGTATTGGCCCAGGCTGGTTTCAGAACAGTCAGGCGGCTTAATGCTCTCAATGCCGAGAAGAGCAAGTCGCTGTACTGCACTGCAACTTGGACACCCACTGCAACGAGGGTTCCGTATTCCGGGAAGCTGTCAGTCTCATTGGCGGCAGCGTATTCAACCCCCCTCTCTTCCAGGTGCGACAATAATGGTCCCAGATTCCTCAAGCAGGTGGTATCTGCATCGATAGCCACCCCGCCGAATCTATAGAGCACCTCGAACCGGAGCACGTCCCCAACGTGAATTGGCTCCATATCCTCGTTCAAGGTGCCGGGAATGAAGCCCTTTTGAATGGCATACGATCCGGGGGCGTTAGATCTCCACAGTGGAAACATGGCAAATGGAAAGCCATCCGCGGGGCATTTTTGATTTAAGAACAGTAGACTGACAGTGAGAGCCCCTCCCAGGATGCTTCACCACAACAATTAATAGATCTGGGTGCGGAGCACTACCTCCACCACCACAAAATCTAGGGCTGAAGTCTTAAGTGTAGCATATTTTGAATCGTATCTCAGGTACTTTGCCACCGATTCCTCCGTCCAAAGATAATACTCAAACTCTGGAAAATCTGAAAAAAGGCGTAAGAGATAACTTCGGACTCAAGGAAGTTGCAACTCCCCCGTCCGGCCGCTGAGAATGAAGCCAGACGAAGGAGCAGCGCCACGGCTGCAGCGTCTGGAGCGAGCCTGGCGAAAAAGCAGACGCCCGAGCCCCCCTAATTTGTATGAACAGCGTCACGCCCCCTGGAGGACTCCAGCGGCCACAACCAAGGAAAGGCGGCAGAGGGGCAGGGCTTGCAATGACACACACGAAGGAGAGCGGGAGACGAGGGCCAACCAACCTGCGCAGCGTATGCCCCGGCCCGAATAAATGCGAACACCCCTCGGGCCTGACAGTCCCCCCCCCACGTTGGCAAAGGGCCAAGAGCTGGCCGCCGAAGGGTGCCATAACGGCGTCTGCGGATCTCCCGGCCCCGGCACCCTGCTGCCCAACCAGTCTGGAGGCAATCACCGGGATCCAGCGCCAGGCTGCGCCCCTGCGGGCTCCGTGGCTGTGCCTCTTGGGGTTGGGGGGCTATCCCCTTCAGTAGTGGATGAACCTCGGGGCGGCGGAGTTGCAACTTTTAGCAAAGTCGTCTTTTCGCTTTCCCATTGGCATAAATGCACCTCAGAGCAAGTCCGCAGAGAACGCATGGGCGGAGGGTTTTTTTTTCCCCACCAGATCTGGTGGATTATCCGAGGTATTCTGGTGCGTGCTGCCCTCGGTCGTGAATGCGTGAGACTTGGACTTGTGACTGTTTGTGCCCCTTGTTCGTCGCCCACTCTTCTTATGGTGCTGGCGCGGTCGCTGCGGGTCGTTGGCATCACAGCTCCTACTCCCTTTCCGCTACTTTCGTACGAGGAGGAGTTTGAATTTCGCCCCGCCCTCTGCACCAGATCAGCATGCACAGGAAAAAAGGTTTTCTGCTCGTTGAGATATCTCTCACCCATGAGGCGCAACCTTTCCGGCGAGATGTAGTGAAATGTTAGCGGCCGTTCCTCGGTATATGACATGTAAGGCCCAACATGGCCCTCAACTTTTTTCGGGAACCGGCTCCACGCCAGCATCATTTCAGGCGTGTCAGGGTTGCATCCCTCTAGCCTTTGCGCCGGGACGTCAAACCGACTGAAACACTCGCCGATAGCAACGTCCTCGTAAGGGCGATTGTTGGAGCTCACACACTTCGCTAAGGGCCACTTACTTAACGTTAGCCCATCCCGAGACGATGATCCACCCCGAGAGCCTCTTGTCTATGTCTTCCCGCTGAAAGCAAGCCCCAGCAAGAGGATGCCGCAGAAGATAAAGGCAAGCCTCGTCTTCAGCATGTTGCTCCAGAAAAGGGAAGCCCCTGCGGGATGCCTCAGAAGAGAGAAGAAAGCCCCGGCAGAGTGAGCATTTCAAAAAATAACTATCTTTGGTATAAATCAAAACTAAACGCGAGACCTAAAAAGGGGCACTTCTCTCTGGTCAGCCGGCGACCACCGGGCCGCCTGCTGCTCTAAAATCTATTTAGAAGTCTTTTAAAATTTTCCCGCAAACAGTTGCGCAAATTCCACCCCAGGCCGAGGGCTTTAACTTCATTAAGAGAATTCTGCGAGCTTTGTAGCTAAGGCAACTCCTGGCAAAGCCGCCGCCGGCTGGCTCTGGGTTTTAGATGTACGGAAATCACGGCAAAGATGTACAGGCTAGATGTATACGGCTGCGGTATATATCTCGAGACATTTATCCTGCGCGAAAGGGGAACGCTCAGGATGTAGTTTCACTGGGGCGGTCCGTGACGTGTCTGCGAAGTTTTCTATTTTTGAGATGTACGGAAATCATGAGAAAGGTGCACGGGCTAGCCGTGTGCATCTTCTCACGCCGTAGAAATGCCACGCCTATCCGTGCACCTTTTGCGTGATCCTGCTCCTGCTAAGCATTTTGGAAGTAGGTGCTGGGGCTGGGTGGTGCCTGCTGCACACAGCTTGCCTGCTTGGCGTAGCTTGGTCGCTTGCTGGGCATGGCTTGCTTGCTAAGCCTAGCCCCATCTTACTTGCTGAGCTTCATTAGCCCGCTCGCTAAGCATGAGCTGCGCTGCCTGCTGCGAACAGCCTGCTGGCAAGTCTTGGCTCACCTGCTCAACGTAGCGCGCATCCTCAGCGTGGCTGGCTTGCTGGGCGTAGGTTGCTTGTTAAGCGTGGCAGGCTTGCAGGGGGTGGCGTGCTTGCTGAGCATAGTTCAGCTGAGCGGCATAAGCTCCCCACTTAGCATGGCCTGCACGCTAATGGCTATAGCTTCCTTTCTACCTAGGCGCTCAGCTTGCACGCTGGGCAGAGCTTTTCAAAAGCGCAAAATTTGCGCTGAGCATTGCTCACGCCTTAAGCATAGCGCGCCGGCTAAGCTTGGCCCGCGTGCTCGGCGCGTCTTGCTCTCTTGGCGCGGCTTGTTTGCTCGGCGGGGCTCACTCGCTAGGCGTGGCCTGCTTGCGTGCTAAACATCACACGCTTGCGCGGGATGCTCGCTCAGCGTGGCCTCCTTGCTGGGCCCCGCTGACCCTATAACAGAACAGCCTATAAGGCTTCTGGAGGCCGGTTGACATGGCACGAGTGGAACGGTTGGAACAAATGGCAGGCATCCAATCCGGGGCTTCAATGTGCTCCCCCATTGATGCCATTCGTGATTCTATCAGACCTCCGCGAGCGGGGCGCCCTTCGCGGCGTTGCCGCTCTCTCCGAATGCTGCGTACATACTTTCGGAGACCCACTCTCTCGGGCGCCCTGCGACCAATCTGCCACACCCTCCACGGCGTTGCGCTTCAGTAGCCTCCCCAAGCCCGGCGCCCTTCGGGCGCGTTGCTTTTGCTCCAGCCCTCCTCTGCCACCCGCGATTCAAAGCTGGCACGCATCCGACCCGCCATCCAAGCCACTGCCCGTCTCCGTCGTCGCTCTCCCACAGCGCCGGCGCGGTGGATCAGCTGAGCGCCCTAGGGTGGAGGCCGCACGCTAAATCACCCGCCTCGTCGCAGCATTCCTCTCGTCAGGGGGACAGCCCCAGCCACCCCAACCCTTTAAAACGTCGCCAGAATTCTTCTAATTTTCCCGGACGCAACCACCTCAGAAGCACCCGCGACACTGCTAACGACACCCCCTGGCCAGCCCTACGCAATACCCGTCAGCCGCACCTCCAAAAACACGACGAGCCGAGCAACGGGCTGCCCGTAAGTGCAGACGCCACAGCCCTACCCCTGCGCAGACCCTGCAAAACCCGGCGACCCAATAAAAGAACACAACCAGCGCGAACCATACACGGCAAGCGGCCCTCCCGCGCATCTATCCCCCCCACCCAGGACCACTCCAACCCGGGCGCTAAAATGTTTGCTAATTTAGCAGAAGCCGGCGGAATGCACCGCGGGGAGCCCGTTCAAAAAGTTGCTAGTCTGTTACTCTAATTCGATTTTTTGGGTTCCTCGAAACCCCTCTAAAATTAGCCTAGTTCGTTACTCTACTCCGGCGCTCTAATTTGCAACCCCCGAATATGCACAAAAACGCGCAGACCCTCAGGGTGCAAAATTAACATACCAGATTAGAGTAACGAACTAGAAGAATTTTAGAGGGGTCTCGAGACCCCCCAAAACAGTTAGGGCCACAGACGAGCACGATTTTTAGAGTAAAAAAACACGACACCCCGGCAAGAAATCCCGCCGAATTAGAGGCGCAGAATTAATAGCATAATTTTTAGCGCCCCAGACTCGCCCGAATTTTAGCAAAAAAATTAGAGCCCCCGAACACACCCGAGCACGGCGCCAAGCTGACAGCCGCCAAGCCGGCCCAGGCCTCCTGAGTAGGAGACACCCGACCGACACCACCGCAAGGCCACAGAGAGCCCGCATGCCCCCCACCATCACACGACTAAGCCCACCACACAAGAAAGACTATCACCACCACAAGCAGCCGACCAAACTCACACCATACGGAACGCCTGCAAAATTAGAGGAATTTTAGCACAAACTTACGAGCGCAAACCACCCGGGCGTGTCCTCCTGACTCTCGTGGAATTCCGCGGGGGTCATGCAAGTCCGCCAGAATTTGCGTGGCCCGCGCGGTAGTTCCAAGAAAGACGCCAGCCCTCCGGCGGTCAGCCGCACTAAGCTCCGCATTAGAGAGCCGCCGAGCCGGCTTGGTTTCTGGCTAGCTCCCTTACCATTTTCCAAATGGCAGGGGGGCTCTCCGTGGAAAGCCCTTCGCATCCCTATCCCTGTCCGCTTGTGCCAACGCCAGCCGCGCCATTCGTGGCACTTTTTGGCTTCGTTGGGTTGTTCCAGCCGTGTCACTCGTGCCAACCGTGCCAGCCGCCACCCGTGCTGCTATGAACTGCGCCGCTTTAAGCGCCACGCCCTCTCGTGCTTGTTAGGCATGAGCCGCAAGCAGTTAGGTACGTGCTAACCTACCTAGGCGTGGCTTGCTTGCTAAGCCAGCGCGTTGCGCTGCACTTGCTTGCCCCTACTAGGCGTAGCTTTTTGGGCTAAGGCTTCCAGTGTGTAGATACGTAGAGCGCACCCGCGTGTAGCACGTCGCGGCTTCACTTGTGCCATCTGGATCAGGGACCTGCTCCAGCTCAAAAGGTAAGGCCTTCCAAACGGGCCAGGCGTAGGCTGCAGCCGCATGAAGCTGCGCCATTTGGATCGGAGACCCGAACCAGCTCAAAGGGCAGAGCCTTTCAAGCTAACAGGCCAAAAGTAGCCAGCAGCCCCAGAGAGTTGCGCCAGAGCCTTTCAAGCTAGCAGGCCAAAAGTAGCCAGCAGCCCCAGAGAGGTGCGCCAGAGCCTTCCAAGCTAGCAGGCCAAAAGTAGCCAGCAACCCCAGAGAGCTGCGTCAGGCATTTGGGTGCGCGACCTAAGTCAGCCAGACAAAGGGCAAGACCTTCGAAGCAAGTCAAGAGTAGACCGCAATCCCACAGAGTTGCGCCCTTGGGTAAGAGATCTAAGCCAAATCTGCGCCAGCTCAAAGGGCAAGACCCTCCAAAGAGAGGCGCCAATACTAAACGGTGACCCGATAAAGCTCGCTGCGCCATTTGGATAAGAAACCCGAGGCAGCCCAAAGGGCAAAGCCTCCCAAGCAGCTCAAAAATACGCAGCATCCCCCGAAAGTTGGCCCATTTGGATTGGTGACCGGAGTCAGGTCAGCCCAAAGGGCAAGGCCTCCCAAGCTGCTCAAAAGCAGGCAGCAACTTCGCGAAGCTGCGCCATTTGGGTAAGAGATCCGGACAGCCCCAAAGGGTAAGCACAAGGCCATCCAAGCGGTCCAAAAGTGGGCAGCAATCTCATAAAAAAAGCGGCGCCATTTGGGTGGGGGACCTGGGTCAGCTCCTCAAAAGGTCAGACCTTCCAAGCAGGTCAAAAGCAGACAGCAACCGCATAAAGCTGCGCCATTTGGGTAGGAGACCCGAGCCAGCGCGTCAAAGGGTATAACCTTTCAAGCAGCTCAAAAATGAAAGGCAAGAGTCTCCTTGAGTGGCGCTACTTGTTTTAAGTAGTAGGGGGCCCGAGCTGGTTCAAAGGGTAAGGCCTTTCAATTTGGGCAGCGAACTGAAACCGAGCCGAAGGCTAAAGCGTAGCGCAGTGCTTCCGCTTATGTAAAACGTCGCAGCTTCTGGCACGTAGCTGATTCATCTACGCCGTGCCCCGCTGCTCTTTCTTCACGTAATTCGTAGCACGCCGGTAGGCCGTAGGCCTATGACGTAGCTCGTAGAATTTGCAAGACCCTGCCGCCCTGCCCCGGCGTGTGTACACGCCGGGGGCACATCGGGGGTGTTTATTGGAGTGGATAAAATTGAAAAAGCTCCAAAATCTGAAAGAGCTTACTTAATCGTAGTTCTTAAGATTAGTGTCCAAAAGACAGCGCTCGAACCCACCAGACCGCGCAGACCCTCTCCAAGTGCTCTCGGCTAAAGCCCCTGAAGAGATCAAATACCCACCGCCACCAGATGCAAAAAGAACCCTCGTTTTCCAAAACGAGGAACTCTCTACAACCTCCATCAGAAAACCCCCGCGACATTAGAGTGGTCTAGATCCAAGATGAAATAAAGCAGAGCTCAGAAAAAACGCCTAAAACTGCCACTGAACCAACTGCAGCCTAAACCACTGAACCAGCTGGCGATATCTAAGGTGAAGGCGCTGATAGATAAAACTGTAGATGTCTTTTAGTTTTTCTGCTGTGCCCAGTTTGCTCAGTGGTTGGGTTGGCCTCAAACGCTTACGTATTTGCAAGATGAATAAGCTGAGCCAGGGAAAAGTGGGGCTTCTTCTTGACAACTAGGAGACAGGGAAGATGAACAACTAACAAACTAGCTAACTAACTATGTATAACAAAAAGTAACTAGCACTTCTAGAACAAGCGGGGTAAGTTAGTAGTAGCCTTAATAATGTTTTGAACCGAAGAACACCAAGGTCCTTCAGCTTCTTTGGACAAAAAAATATAACAAGAGAGCCAAGTTAATAGTCTTGCAGTGGAAGCTGTCGCGTAGACAGCTGGAGACGGGGGCACGAGGTCATTTTTTGGATTTCTTTCCCTATGGTGGTTGTTAGTGGGTTGTCCTACAAGAGTAGCCTTAATAAAACTTGGCGCTGCTGGTAAAGGCATTACGTTCCAGCTCACAAATTCGGCTCAAAAGGTTACCAGTGTACAGAAAGGCGTCACTGTCGAGCTTGAAGAGCCAATCGTAGTGAGAAAGCTTCTGTCGAGCGACGGCGAGCATTTCATGCGCCCGCTGCACATCGCCGTCTACTCCCGTTCTCGCGGTTTGCATTGGTGCGGAGTAGCCCGTGCCAAACCTGTGCCAGGGAAACACCACGCCAGCAGTTAAAGCTGGCGCCTCTGTCTTCTCAGTCTGTCATCGCGGCCCCGCCCTCGTCTGCTGGGCTCCTTTTGCCTTGTATTTCATCATGGGAATACAACGCAAAAGGGCCGCGCCGTCCACCGTGCTGAGTGAGATGAAGAGGAGCAGACCATAAAGTAGAACGTGCACTGCTCTTTTTGTTGTGCTCTTCCATTAGAAGTAGAACAGCCTATGCGCCGAGGTCCATCTTGATAAACGAAGCCCTTCGGCATTGTAGGTTTCTTCCCTTGCTTTCCCTTCTTCAAAAGCATTAATCCTTTTGATTCTTTTGAAAGATGGCCCTCGTGCTCGTGGTGAATTAGTATTAGAGGAAAGAAGCTGCCCAGCAATGCCATAGCTCCAGGAGGCTTTCACAGTCGCGGCAGTGAGTCGGATTCAAAAAGAAAAACACACCAGCCAGACTAATGCGAAAAAAAGAAGGATCAACCCGATTTTCGCAAGGTCCACTCTCGGCCGCTGGTCCGCCTTGCTCCATGGTCTGAGAAAAATACTCCATCTGAGACGCCAGAGCGCTGCGCGAGGCAGCATGAATCATAATCCAAAGCGTTTTATTAGTAATCGCATTTTTTCGCACTTTGCTCGCAGAGTCTTTCTGCATTAGAGCTCGCGCCATTAGCCATGATCGTGAGGGCCACCGTCCATAAAGTTACAAGGACGCGGCGAGTGAATGAGCTTCACGCGAAAGTTTTTGCTCACTACACACATGACAATTGAAGCGCGCAAATAAAATCTAGGAGTGCCTCTCTCTGTCTCCTACTTCCTCTCCGCGTTCTAAAAAGATGTAGTTGTTGGCTTCTCTGTATCTATAAGATTCTAGTAAGCCGTATCTCTTTTATCTTTTCCGCCTCCTCTTTGGAATTGGATGCGTGTTTTTTCAACATGTTCCGCGGCTCCTGGTTGTCCCAAACGAGAGACATGCCCCCTAGGCCGTCCTTGACAGGAGTCAACGGGCTGTAGTCGGACTCGGAGGACCACTCGGCCGAGGGCTTGGTGGCGTTACTGGAGCTGTTCCTGTTACTGGAGGAACTGTTCACGAACAACGCTCCCATAGGTGCAATCTTAGACACCCATTCAGTACTATCATTAGCGCCAAGACCCTCATAGAGTCGACCCATCTCCTTGCATGGTGTAACTCATGCTGTCAGAGGAGTGCAGACCGGATGCATGGCACTGGTTTTTCTTTCGTTGCACATTTTGGGATTGGATTCACGTCCACCCGCTTTCTACTCCGTCCCCTTAAAAATAAATGCTGTTGCCAGGGAGGACCGAAAGAGGCTCTGACTATGGGAAAGAAAAGGATCAGGATGGGTCTCCAACTATAAATCTTGCAGCCTTAATATTGAGCCCTTTCGCTGCCGATCCGAACCATGTCCTCGGCAAGATCACGATCCGACTGCCCTTCGGGTTAGGTAAAGTGCCTGTAGCTTCTGTGGTCTCGTCCGAACTTCGGGGTAAAGCGAAACTCGCTGCCGCTCTCTTCAGTCCTTCAGCGGCGGCCTCGGCTACTAGAAAGTGAGACTGCTCCTTGTACTATGAGGGCGAGAAGTGCACTCACAGCAATCAAAAAACTGGCTAGGCGCTTCCTTTAAAGTGAGAGCCTAGCTACATGAGTGCACTTTTTTGCGTCATATGTACTCTGCCAGAGTGCGAAAAAAAAAGGGCGCAAAAGTTAGACCTTACCGATATTCATGCTGCGAGTCATCTTAGGCGCGCTCCCCCCTTTTACTTGGGCACCTTTCTACCAAAATGCCTCGTAAGATGAATGGCGGCAACCCTTAAAAAACTCTGTCCCCATCTTGAAAGAATCTCCCGAAAGTCTTTGTCGATAGCATCCTGTGGCTGCAGTTTCGTCGTAGAAGTTGGCGTCGCCACAGATTTTTGCCAATCCAGCAGGTTTTGCCAATGAGGGCTCTCCTCCCGACACATCCGCAAAAAAGCTCCCCACCAGCTAAAAGACGAGTTCGCCAGAATGTGGTGCCGAATAAGCGAGAATAGCAACAGCGCTGTCGACGAATGGACATCATGGCGTGCATCATTCACGGGCGGCGCTCCTTGTCCTGGGCCCCGAAGCGTTATGAATCTTTCTTGACTTTGATTCCTTTCCATCTACGCAGCAGAGCATCGCCCAAGCCCCCGAGGGCCCCTTTAACTTATTATACTAAAAACTTATTATACTAGAAGATACGTCACTTGCAGCAACCTGCTAAATCATGGTCTGCACTTGATAGCTGCAAGAAATAATAGAAAACACGCATTCATAAATATCTTGCTTGGCACAATCGACGGGACCACATAGTTAGAGCAGAGCAGCGACCTCGCATTTGGTCCGGGATGCTCTCTAAAGAGAAAAAACTGCACCCACAACCTCCCTGAGCTTATTTCCCTTCTGGTGGGTCCTCTCGATAAAGTGGGCCCTTTCGTATTGATGTTCTCCCGTAGGCCTACCTCTACGCCTACGACGAGTACGACTACTCCTACTACATACACTATAGACGAGGATGATGGACAACTACTACGGCCACTAGGACCAACAACATAGCCGTACTCTATAAAAATTCTTACTCAGTGATACGAGTATACAACTATACTACCAACGAGATCCTGAAGCAACATCGCTCGCTTGGCATGATTGATACCGAAGAAGACCCGAATCAGTACACTTCTCCAAGCGAAAAAATGCGTCTTAACATATATCTGGTCAAGATCTCCAAGCAACGCCGCCTGCATGTCCCTGTTCTGCAGCATTTTTTGATGCACCCAATCCGGCTCGTCCGAAAAAATTAGAAATCTTGTCGCAAGCCCATCTTCTACAGGAGTACAATCTTACAATGCGGAAGAGCGCAATTCAAAGCATCAAACCTCGCACAAAGATCTGTGCAGGAGCGTCAGCTGCATCTTTGTTTCGTGCTCGTTCATTAATGCGCCTGCTAACCTCCCTTTGATGCGCTTGAAGTATTCAATGAACTAGAGGAACAGAGTAGCCGCGATAGCGATCGCACATACTCGGTCTTTGTACTTGTTACTTGCTCACTCCGAGGCTTCGAGTGAGTGCCGAGCAACATCATGTTGCTACAAAGCCTGACTGGCTAGAAAACGGGACAATCTTCAACGAGAACGATCTTCAACATATTATAGCTCAAGCAAGAAGTAGAAAATGTAGATGTTGAGTCTTTTTATTGCAGCCGTAAAAAGAACCAGATACTCAAAGCACATCGATGGAGCCCAGATTTGCATTCGCCGCGTTCTACTAGTCCGTGTCGAAGAAGTCGGAGGGCCTCTACTTAGACCTCAAGTAAGATTAAGAAGTGCGAAAGTACCACCACGCAGCTAAAGTAAGAGGATGGTCGGACCAAGTATGCTGTAGCAGTAGCGAAGAAGTAAAAGATGATTTATTACTGAACTTGAAGTACAAGTATGCCCCTGCATTTATGTAAGATGATGTTAGTTCGTTATTTTCTCCGATTTACTAGGAGGACAGTAGTTTGCACACTGGAAATGAACACACAGGGCACACAGCTTGAACAGAGAAGACTGGTAGGGAGATGGATGAAGCCGGCGTCGAACGATCACCAACATACAAAATAACTACGTGGCACGGAAATTCTGAGAAGACTTACCCTTATCGTTCGCGGCCTTGGCAGCCTTAGAGCAGTCTTGAGTCGTCACAAGAAATAACACTCACGCCACAACTTTGATAATTATGCTTTGTCAAGGGCGTGAGAGCATTTACTTTTACGTCTTTAAATGAGAGCGTACTAGTTTACTTACTTTTACTACTCATGTTTTATTTATTCAACAACTGAAAGCACTTGCAGTTACACGACTGATGTTGCTGCTTTAACATCCAAATCTTCAATCTTGTCATGTGTGTGTCCCTGTTGCAGTTTAACATAAAATTAAAAACCGCCCAAGAGACGTTATTGCATAGAAGTTGCGGAGGCCTATCTTCAATCTTGTTGATTCATAGGAGTTGGCCCTTGTTGAAGGCCTTAATTTACGTAGTAGTCAATGCCCTGAACAACGTGCCAACTGTTTGACTTGCGATAGTCCCCACGGCGCACATGGATCGCAACACTGTGGGACAGGGAAGATCGCTGCTCGTCGCCTGCAAGTAGAAGTTCTTTTAGAGGGAGCTTTGGTACTGTAGGAGGTGCTCTACTGTAGTTGTGAATCCCCTTGGACATGTCTCCTCTCACCTAAACACTTGGGATTGTCTCCCAGTACTGTCATTTTGGTACTGGTATTCTCGATCACTTTGATAGAGAATAACAAGCACTGGTATCCAAACCGGGTTGTAAGTAACCTGCTTTCGATCTCAAGGAAGATTGGCGATGTCCTCTTGTTTAAAACGACGTGTTTTGGCAAAACACGTCGTTTTAAAGAAGAGCGAAAAGAGTTTTGCCAGGTTATGAAAGCAAGAGCGGATTAGACGTGCTACGAATTGCCAAGAATGCCATAAATGCTCGTCGGAAGTATCTTCTTGATGTAAAGACTCGTCCGAAGGGCTCTTCTCCGTTTTGTAATCGCTACCCCAGCTTGATCTCGTTGATCTTCTTGATGTTATCGCTACAATCTGAGAAACATGCATGGCCTGCCAAAAACTGCGCGCGCGCGATTCCAGTAGACGGGTAGGCTTTAGGAGTCTGCAAACCGCATCCTGATCGCTCTTATTGTGGATCGCCTGCTGTTCGTACCGGTCAATTCTGAAGTCGCCGACATTTCTTGCAGTAGACTTAGAAAAAATCGAAGATGCGAGCTGTTTCACTACTCCTCAACTACACTAATCTTGCTCACGATACTCAGCATGGTATTTCTACCTCCTCACGATAGATACTCAGCATGGCCATTTACTTACTTACTCAGAGAAGACGAGAATTCAAAACTTTATTAAAGGATCTCAATAGGGGACGAGGGGAATGCTTTCACTCCTCGGACTGCTTGGTGTTCTTTTTATTTTGAGAGGAACACCACATCAAAAAACAGAAACTCTTTCACTTATTTCAGGACTTTCAAGTAGGCAATATGGATATTCTTGAAGAAAGTGAAGAAAGAGAATTATTCTTACATACAAAAAAATATCGCGCCATACATCGTCCTGTATGTTGGTTCAGTGCATCGGACGCCGAGACGACATCGCGGTAGCGAGGCTTCCCCTGAATTAGACGCATTAGACGCTGCAGCAGCGATATTACTAGCCAACCACTGTTTGCCTCAGGCGCGGCTTGTTCTGGCGTAATCGCATGCAACAGAGAAAACCGCCTGCAGTGGCAATCTCGACATGAGTGTTCTGAGTCGATTTCTATGGAAAGACGTCCATGACCACCCAATCGGCTTGACAGCACCGCACCCTGGGACAGACGAAAGAGGATATTTCCCATTCCAGCCCCATCACTACATTAGAGGACCTTCCATGAAAGAAGTAGTAGTAGTGAAGAAATCTTCCATGTAATTGTCCATCGATCTTCTTACAATAATCTTCGGCGTTTTCTTTTTCTAGAGGCTTGTTCAAAAGCATCATATTAAAGAAACTAAACCATTCCCAGCCTTCTTGAAATAATTGTAAGAAGATGGTTTTGGATCATTTGCGGAAGCCTTAACTGCGACCGATCAAAATCTTCGTCGCTCGTATATTAGAGCTGCCACCGCAGTCCTCGCATCCCTGACTTCATTCTCTCCGAGGCTTATTTTTCAACGAGTTGAAAAAGGGCCCGGGATCGATGAAGACGGTCGTGGAGGAGGTAGCTCAGGAGGAGGAGGCGGAGGAGTAGGTAGCCTTAGTATCATTGCTCAGGGCGGTCCTCGACTTGGTGGGGAAAATATTTTTTCTTCTACCTGACAGCGTCAGATCGATATTAGAAGTGACCAGGAGGAGAGGAAAACTATTCATTCATAGGAGGAGAGAAAAATTATCAGCAGCAATGGGGTGGGTGTCCTATGCTTGTGCGCTAGGAATATGATAGCCAGCATGATGATGACCCTCTCACAGACTAGTATCGTGTTATCGTCTCAGAGACTATAATCTACTTCATCTCAACGAAGGCTGGTCTGACGAGGTCTTTTGTTCTTCTTGTTTTCGTCTCTCTTCTTGTATCAGAAGAGCGAGAGAAGAGTTTTGGAACTGCCCCAACTCTACTAGTTCTCGTAGAAGTCGTCCAATAATTTTTGGAAAAGTAGCTCATGATGCCGTTGAATTTCCTCCGAGAGTCTTCTCCTGCTGTTGCGACTTCTCACTGCCTAGTACATCATCGTATAACCTTGTTGTTGTCCTCCTGAGTACTAGAAAGTCACAAGACCTACTTCGAAGATGATTGTGTACGTAACTGCTATTTATGTAAGAGTAAAAGTTGTATAGATATAGAAGTTGAGCAGTGTTGTATGAATTTTATTAAACAGAATTACGCTCAACTTCTATATCCTCTGAAAGCACTGATCCATAACGAAGATGTCTCCGCCCTCTTGCTGTTGTTCGTCCTCCCAGCCGCAGAAGATACCTTCAACCAGAATACCAGACGGATCACAGAAGCGAATCCTCCTCAGCCACATCCTCAGCCCACATACGGCCAAAGTTAGAGCTGCTACCTCAAATTCATCCCTTCTCTAGCTCTAGTTGTGCTACCTGCGTAGTTGACAACTGTTTGTTAAACTTAAATACCATCACTCCCGCCCTCAAGCGTATTACGCCATGCGTTGGTGTACTACGATAATGGCACTCCCCTCAAGCGTGTACTTCGTCACACATTCCTCAAGTGTACGGTTGAGAATGCAAGAAGCATACATGGCCCAGGGCTCAGGGCTACGGCGCCCTCCCCCTGGCGCAGGGGGGGCACTGTGCAGCCCCAGGCCCCTCATGAGGGCGTCTGCCGGGGGTGGAAGGCCTCAAAAGGGGCCCAGGGGACCTTCTCCGCCCCCTTCCAGCTTCCTACCTATACCCCACAGGCCTCCGATGAAAGTGGAAGGCTCCAAAAGGGGCCCAAGGGACCGCCCCCACCCCCTTCCAGCTGCCTGCCTGTGCCCTAACTGCCTCCTATTCAATACGCTTCGCCGCCGCCGCAGTGCGCCAGGCGTAGAAGGCCGCCGAGGGCGAGGGGCTGGACCCCCTGAGCCGTGTGGCCTGTGCCCTCCGGGCCCTTGGTCATCGGCTTCCTTGCTCTTGAGACCGTGGCCGCCTTCGGCAGCCTTTTACCCAAGAGAGCCTCAGCCTGCGAGGGTCAGCAGAGGCCAGGAGGCCCCTGAGGAACATGCAGAGAGGCGCAAGGGGACGCCCGCGCTCAGTTTCCACGCCTTCGGCCACTAAGAACCGCGAAAATCAGCGCGGAAAAGAGCGCGCGAACGCCACCACAAGGCCACCCACAGGGGGGGACCGTGCAGCCCTAAAACAGACATAGTCACGCCCTTGGTCTGCATACTGGCTACGTTACCCCCAAGCGTGCCCCGTGTGCACGCTTGAGCGGTCCGCCCGCCTAGAACAGAGAGGGATAGAAGACGATAGCCGTAACAAGAAGACACACGCCCAAAAGAGCGAGCGCCCCGCCATGCTCTGCCTTCCAACAGAACTGCACACGGAGAAGAGCAGCATCGTTACCCGTCTTTATAGAGCTTGAGCATAATTCCAGAGGGCCATACAACTTCTCCTACTTGATGGAGCTGGTGGAGGTGGAGGAAACATTTAGAATATAGCGCGAGACTTTAGAGAGATTCCCCCTGCCCAGAACAAAAAACCTGGAACAGCCTTCCGCGAGTAGCTTTCTTGGACACCATCCCCAGGGCCCAGAACACATCTTCTGAAACAACCCGCCCAGAACACAAGTTCTACGCCAACCTTTCCCGGACAGGTTTTCTGGGGAAGCGTTCCCTGGAACAGCCTCCCCCGAGCAGGATTTCTGAAACAACATGCCCCAGGCAGGTTTTCTAAAACAACCAGCCCAAGCCGCAAGTTCTGGAAAAGCCTTGCCAGAACAGGTTATCTGGGGCAGCCTTTCCCAAGCAGGCTTTCTGGGGCAGCCTCTCCAGGCCAGGTTTTCTGAAACAGCCTGCCAAGATCGCAAGTCCTGGAACAAACTTCCCAGAGCAGGTTTTCATTCTGGAACAGCCTCCCCCGAACACAACAAGCCCTTTGAGACAGCATGTCCAGAAAAAGCATCCTGAAACAGCCTGCCACGAAAAAGCTTGCTGAAACAGCCCCACCAAGACCAGCGCAAGACTTCTGAAACAACCCCGCCAGGACAAGACCGTTGAAACAACCCCGCCAGGGTAAGACTTCCGAAACAGCCCCGCCAAAACAAGACTTCTGAAGCAGCCCCACCAGAGCGCAAGACCTCTGAAACAGCCCCACCCGATCAGCTCACCCGAATCGAAAAAACGCAACCCCGCCAGAAAACGACTTCTGAAACAGCGCCGCCAGAAAAACTCAGATGAAACAGCCTTACTGAAACAGCCCATCAGAAACAACCCTGCCAGAGCAGCCCACCCGAACCCGAAGCAGCCCCGTCAGAGCAAGACTTCCGAAACAACCCCGCCAGCGCAGCTCATCAGAAACAACCCCGCACGAGCAAGACTTCTGAAACAACGGGCATGACTTCTGAAACAACGAGCAAGACTTCTGAAACAACCCCGCCAGACCAAGACCGCTGGCCCAACAACCTGAAACAGCCCCGCCAGATCAGCTCACCCGAAACAGCCCGACCCGAACAGCCCAGCCGAAACAACCGCGCCAGAACAGCTCACCCGTCCGGCACGCCACTGCCGCGCTGGCCACCACCTCCCCCGCCCCCGTTGCTCCAACGGCCACACGGCTGCGAATTCCAGCCGCCGCGGTTTACGCTGCTCGTCTGCCAAGGACCGAACCCCGCTCGCATCTCCGAATTGCGATTGTTTCTTTTGCTGTGTTACATAAAAAGGCGGGGGAAAGGCCAAAACTAAAGGGGAGCCGATGTCTGTGCTACGCGTTCCTGCTGTTTAGACGCTCAATACCCGACGCTACAGCGTCGGGACTCTACTTCGACGCCAAAGCTCTTACTTCTACCCAGATAATCAGCTTAAAACTTACTCCGCGAAGCGGTGAGCGCCACTAAACACACAAGAACACAGGAGCAAGCTCGTCAGAGTCATCTGACTGGAGTAGCTCCTTTCGGTTTCCATCATGTGCTGACCACAGTCTTTCCAATTACCCCAAACAAAGTCCAGCGAGCAATTTCTGAAATTGGTTAAGCTAAGCACGTCGTTACAAAATTCTACTTCGCGACGGATCCAGCTCAAAGATCAGCTACCAGCTGGAGGTAACCGCCATGCTAATGCGCCACTTCACCGCGCTCAACTGGCTCGAGGTCTTGAATTTGTTTAGCGTCATCTTGTTCATCATCACTATAGCTAGCATTCTCATTTTTTACCATTTCAATAAGGGCCCCACGCTCTAGCTTATGTTCTGCTACGTAACGCCTCCAAGAAGAGGCGTCCCCACTCCACCTACCTGCAGCTAAAGTAGCCGCCTTCGAACCGCCACAGGGTGCCATGGTGGCCGCCCCTCCTCTACGGAGGCTGTGAGTAGCGACTTGGCCAGCTTCTGCGCACCTCAGCGCGCAATCTCTAACCTCTTTCAGTGCAAGTCTGTGGCCAATGCCCTCGACAACTCTCCGCCCTGGCTTAAGATCAGGGCTAAAACCTTTCCAAAACACGCAAAAAGGGCAGGCCTCTATCGACCAGCATACGTCGCGCACATCGTTCGGCTTCTGAATTGCTTTCCTTGTCGAGCAGGTGCAAGGCCGATAAACGAAGCCGCCTTCTTCCACTCTAGCGCGTTCTTTCTACTTCTCAACCTAGGCTAGTTACTACTTCCTTCGTCTCTTCATCTGCATAAGTCGCGCTATGAGTGGCTACCCTTTTAGTTTTATCAAATTGTTCCAAATTCTTGCACTTGCGCAGAGGAATAGCTTCGCCACCTAGTCGGAGAAGGAAAATCCAACAGACTGAAAAGGGCGCCCTCCCTAGTATCGGCGTCAGGAGTAGCCAGCACCGGCGAGAATCTTGCTAAGAAAAGCAGGGCTTGCCAGATCCTTGGCCCTGCGCATTGGTTGACTTTGGCGAATGCCAGCCATCAACGAGCGCAATCTGGGAACAGAAGGAAAAGGGACCCGAAGGACTTCCAAAGGAAAGCCACAGGACTTCCAAAGGAACAGGAGCCCTGGCGGGCTCACCAATCCGAAGGGCAGGGACATCCAGAAGCCTAAGCACTTCACCCTGACACTACAAAGCAACCCAGTGCCGCTTGTGTAGTGGGCTACCCTCCAACCGACGCCCCGAGAGCAGCCAAGCCGATACTTTTCCAGGAGTGGGCGTGTAGATTCGCGGCCGGCTTTCGTTGCCATTCAGTGGCGCCTTTGTCTTGTGGGATTCTTAGAGTGTCAAATGTAGCGCCAGCTCACGGCGTAGAGGCGCACAGTTTCCCTCGCGGAAGATTGCTGGCGCTCGAACTCCCGACGGATGTGCGCAAAAAAAGGGCTCGACCAGGTCCACCCAGTGGAAGATAGCAAATCGCGCGCGCGTAGTAGCTGCATACGTATACTTATAAATAGTCGACTTACTTTGATGAAAGCCTACCGACATGCGGCCGAATTCCGACTCTGAGAAAAAAGCAAAAGGCAAAGCTTACATCATTTGAACCACCCCAGTACCGTCCCCATTTATCGACCGCTTGACCGCTGACTAATGCACCTACCCACGTCGCATTAGCTTCCATATTTTCATAGGGCTCTATGTCTCTTTCCCCCTGAGTTGCAAGCGCCAGCTCTTTGTACTCAATTAAACAGCCACCACATTGGGAAGCATAAGATCGCCGAGAAGTCAGCTCCTATCGGAAAGACAATACACGGAGCCATAACGAACCGGGCGGGAGACGAATGCAACAGCATGGGGGAGAGCGGTGGGACGCTCTACTACTCGTCCCCCCAACTAGATTACGCCGCGCGACTTATATATGATTGCAGTAGAGCCGAAACGCGCGACACCTTAAAGACAGAGGGGGCCGCCCCCCTTTCCCCCGGGCGATAGCGTGGCCTTTGCATCTCTCAAAATTTCGGGGCGTACACGTTCGTGACAGGGTCTTCTTCTCTCAGGCAGAGAGAGTAGATTTGATTGGGTTCATTTTTGCACGGTCCGCTGGCCAGGGGGAGAAGATGAGGCGAAGCCTGTTTGCCTGTCTTGTTCATCGGAAAAACTTTTTCAAAAGTATTCTTCTTCTTGTCAGGTCAGGGCTTATGCTCTTGCGGCTTAAGTCAAAGCAGAGACTGCAACCGCAACTGTCGTAGTGGTTAAAGATCTTGGCTCTATTTCTTGGAAATATGATCCATGGCGGCGCTGACTCTAACTCACACGCAGTTCTTGAAAATACTGCCTGTTGAATATGTCTCGCTACACATCCCTCGCGCAAGGGATCACTGCATACTCTCCAATCCATCTACAGCCCTTTGCCCGTGTGCACGCTTGCTGCTGCAAGGCGTTCGCACATGCTGGAGCGAGTCTAGCCCAGTAGACTCCACGCGCGATCGCGATCGCCGTATTTCGTTGGGGGCCGAGTATTAGAGCGAGGCAGCCAAATCTTCCTACAGAAGCTACATAGTCTCCCGGACTCCGGCCACACAGTGCAGGACCTTGTCGAGCGAATTCGCCTGCCTTGGCGAGGTCCTGCCTTGGCGAGTGAATTCTCTTGCATCAGTTTCTTATGCCTCCTCGACTTTCTCTCCCATCTAAAAAAGCAATGAAAACCGAGCAGAGCCAGAAGGAGGGGCGCTTTCCTTAATAGTACGCGTTCCATATCTGCCGAAGCGTCTTCTAACGCTAGGCAACCACTATCGGTGGCTGGTTGAGTTGCCCCGTTTATGCTTAGTTCCCCATTTACATTATAAAGGGGACCTTCCTCCGGAGGAATGCCGCGCGCCAGATAGTGACTGCCAGCTAGCCTTAAGTACGGGACGCAACCAGCTACATGGAAACTGGTCTTGCTCTCGCCGTCCACTCTCGTGTAGTGCTTGCTCTCGATCTCACAGTCAGCAACTGCACCGTCTGGTAAACTTAGATGGGCCGCCGGCACTGGGTCGGAGCCGGTGGCGGTGCCGGATACAATTATAGCCCTCCCCCTGTGTTCGAGATGAGTATTCAGGGGCGGCTTTTCATCTCTTCATGGAGGGCCTCACCCTCGTGAAGATGAGCGCCCTGGTGCGCCTTTTCATCTCTTCACAGAGAGCCTCACCATCACGAAGACGAGCGCACTGGTGCCCCTTTTCATCTATTCCCAGAGGGCCTCACCATCATGAAGATGAGCGCCCTGGTGCGCCTTCTCATCTCTTCACATACACAGAGGGCCCCACCATCGTGGAGATGAGCGCCCTGGAGGTGCGCCTTTTCATCTCTTCACCGAGGGTCTCACCACCGTGCAGATGAGCGCCCTGGTGCACCCTCTTCATCTCTGTACCGAGGGTTTCTTCCCCGGATATCCTTGCGGATGAATCCCTAGCAGCAGCCTTAGATGAGATTGGCCACCAGATTGCCGACACCGGAAGGAAGCTGAGGCAGCAGTCTTTCTTGGCTGCGTCGTAGCTCTGTCCGGGCTATCGAGCAAAGCCCTTCGCCCTTCACTTTCAAAACCATTTTCCGCAAAGAAGTAAATAAAACGCTAACGGCAACGCACTCCCATTATGATATTAACACTTATAACGCAGGCAAGCAAGCTTTAAAAGCTTGCTTACGTTAAAAAAAGGAGACCGCCTCAAGGAGCTTTCCCAAGGAAATGGCGCCCCTGAAGGAGTTTCTTTTTACTTTTATTATAGAGATCGCCTATAGGCTTAGGCCTCCCTTAAGGGCAAAAAGTGGCCCTTCTGGGAGCTCCTTAAGGAGGCCCTTGTAATAGAATTTGGCTCATCCTAATCCTAAGCACTTACTGAAGAGCCACCAGCTAAAGGCCTTAGCTTGCTAGCTTAGCCGCGGGGGCGAGCTTGCTAGCTGCTTAGCCAGGGCCAGCCTGCTCGCAGCTTAGCTAGAAATAAGATCGCTAGCTTCGCCGCATATAGTTTGCGAGGCTGGCCATGGTGGGCTTGCTAGCTGCTTCGCCATAGCTAGCTTCCTAGCCGCGTGGCCATCGCTAGCACGCTACTAGCTGCGTAGCCGTTGCTACCTCGCTAGCCCCTGCTTGGCCATCGCTAGCTTGCTAGCTGGCTGCCATGCTTCGCCGTAGCTAGCTTTCTAGCTGCTTAGCCATTGCTAGCTTGCTAGCTTAGCCACAGACAGCCCGTAAGCCTAGCCATAGCCACCCGCCCCAGCTTGCTAGCTTAGCCATAGCCAGCCTGCTGGCCAAGCCTAGCCATTGCCAGCGCCAGTGCTTGCTGGTCCATTCGGAGCCGGCTGCGCGTCGCGGCTAGCTTGGCTTACTGGCTTGCTTCGTTTGTCTTGTCTGTCTCGTTGCTTCTAACCTATGCCCAGCGATGCGGGCCCATGCAGGGCGCGCTCTCTGGGCCTGCAAAGATATAGGCACTGGCACGACATGCAATATTTAAGGCTTACTTTTTTGGCGGCATCTGGGGCGCGGTAAGTAGCTACTGTGTCGCTTTTTCTGGTATTCCGCTAAGCTGGTGGCCCAAGTCTGTCACGCAAGCGAGAATGACTGCAGAGCACGGCAGTAGCCTGAAGGCATCCGGCAATAGTTGGCGAGGGTGGCAGAGGCTGGCGAGGGTGGCAGAAGTTGGCGAGGGTGGCAGAAGTTGGCGAGGGTGGCAGGAGCTGGCGAGCGTGGCAGGAGCTGGCGAGTGTGGCAGAAGTTGGCGAGCGTGGCAGAAGTTCGCGAGAGATGAGCCGGCGGGGCACTCAAGTTTCGGAAAACATGTGAAGCGAAAAGTCGCTGAGTGGGGCCAAGGTCCTGGGCCAACCACCTGACACGGTCAAACTTCTCACTCGCCACCGGACTCATCTACAGCCGGCTCCGGTGCCCTCAACCACTCGTTCGCAGGAGCCAGCACGACCCCAAGAATTATTTATCCGGCTACTTCGTACTGGAACTATCTCTCTACCCAAGTAAACTAGCTAATTTCTAGTACTCAGAGCTGCAGCTGGCTGTTCCGTCCAAGACAAATAGTTTTTCTTTCTACTTCTTTCAAAGTGAAAAGGAAGGGCTTCCGTCTCATAATGGGCGCGGCCGCCGGCTCCGTGATATGCGATAGCACGGACAGTACTCGCGGTTTGGTGGTCTTGCTCTTGCTCCTCAAGGGCTTTGCGCAGCCTGTCATCCCACGAATGAATTCCAGATCCACGCTTCGCTACTGTGCGGTTTGAAACGGAAAAAAATCCACACTCACCACCCTGAAAATGGTACAGGCGCACGCTCGTTGTGTGCTCACGCTCTTCGCCCCATCCCCCCCGGCTTTCCCACCCACCCGTTGCTTGCGTAGCGCAGTTCATGTTGAACCCTAATGGGAAGCGTTCAAATCTAACCATATCGAAATATCTCGAGGTAGAAGGAGCTTCGCCTGCCTTCGAACTTTCATAATGCTTATCCATGTAGCTCTTATCGTTCCTAAAACCTCCGCCATGATTGCCCGCCACGACGCCTTCTCTGGAAATCTCCGCCTCCGTCATAGGGTCTGTGATGAAGATTGCAGACAGGAAGTCTTGCTCCCCCAAGGTGAGGGAGTGTCTGTGGCCCTTCTCCAGCCTTCGCAACATTGCGTGATACATTACTGCTGATGTCGCGAGGTTTAAAAAGCCGCCGTTGAGGTACTCGCCCAGGCCTGAGAAGTGTCCCGTGAGAGGTCCTCCCACAACTTTTAGCCTGTACCACCTCTTCCATGCTGTCCACGCCGCGCTTTTTAAGGGATTGAAGGGACCTAAGCCCATCCGCCCCAACGTTGTGTCAGCCCCTCTCAGGAAATATGGACTGCACGCATGGAAGGTACCACAGAGCCGAGCCGTGCAACCGTATATCGCGTCGTACATGGATCCTATCGCAACAGCGTCGCTATCTACAGGCGGCGCATTATCTACGGCGCAGCCCTCTGCAGGGACTGAAACAAGCTTCCAAAAGCGTTGGAACTGCTGGGCGGGGTTTTCGAGGTGGGTGCCAGCCTATGGCGGGCTTGGCTTCTGTTTCAGACACGTGCTCGCAAAGGTGTTTTCTTCAGCTCCTTTTTTTTCTTATTCATTCATTCATTCATTCATTCATTTACCTTATGTGGAAACTGAGACCGCGTTTTTTTTTGGTCCTCCTCATTGCTCAAATTCTCCAAATTTCTTTTCCCTGATCTCCCACTGATGGTTTTACTCGGCTTATCTCCTTAATGCTCAACTTGACATTTGATCTCCGCTCGACAGAAGATTTTTTCTTTGAACTTGCTTAGAGTCAGAAATACAGGGTGGGTTAGGATTTCTTGGCTCGCCGTCCGCAGGCGGAACCTGCATACTCAAGACGCAAGCGGTATTGTAGCTCTGAAGCGGTCAAGCTACAGAGATCACCATGAGTCAGACAGAAAAAGTTACTCTTAGTTATAGAGGACACTTTTAAAGATCATCCTTTAGTGAATGCACCTTGTAACTGTAAACATCATCGCTTTTTTAACTCGTCAGTAACGTAACGCTCTACTTGTACTTCTACTGGAGGTGTCTTAGTGCCTCGTAGTGATTCTAACGAGATCTTTCTAACTGAAGAGGAAATGAAAATGAAAATGACTGAATGAAATTTTAACTGAAGTAAATGAACAAGTAAATGGCTTAATGAACTTAAGATTGTACAAGTTTTTCATCATCGACTGGTCCTCTAGCTCTAGCGACTAGCGCGTATTTCATTGATTACGCTAGTCTATTGTAGAACAAGCAATAAACTACAGCGACTATTTGTTCACTTTTGATTCACTTCATAAATATTCTTGTACAAAATCAATTGAGGAAATTTATTTCCGTGCTAGATGAACATGAAATGCAAAGTAAAAAGCATGATTGAAGTTGCTAAAGGTAAAGACCAAAATCGACATTGTCCACGTGCACTACTAGTAGTACTTCTATTTCTAAAACTCCTACTTATAGAATAGTATGCTCAACTTGGGATAGCAGTAGCTTATTTACAGTATATAGTAGCCCTATTCAATATCCAACATTGCCAGAGCCTTGGCTCGCGCCATCATCGTTCTCGTCGATAGCAGCGACCTCTGCTGCCGCGTCGACACCCTTCGAAATCGCCTGCACGGCCTCCGCTTCAGGCTGAGAGGGTGCACTCTGTAGGCCAGCGTCGCTCTGCAGTGCCGGGACCCGATTTCCATCCACTTCCAGCGGAAAAACGCCCACCCTGAAGATGTAGTCCAATTCCAAAATATTTCATTAAAATAGAGATGTTGAAATTGAGTATGAGTTAATTAAAAGGTCTCCTAGCTGTCCCGTACTGGCACTCTGGAGTAGTCATATTTGATCATATTTCCAATAGATACTACTTGGCGTGGAGCAGCTAAGAACGAGGTAAAAACTATGAATATTTTATGCTTATGATTTCCAATACTGTAGCCGTAACGTCAAATTTAATCTAAAAAGCAGTATCATGATCCGCAAATCTAAATGCTATCATAGCACCCAAAGCCAACAATCTTCTCCAAGTAGACAATATCAGTACTACCCTCCCAAAAGTATTATAATAGAGTAAGGCACTTTTTGACCCGTATCGGGTCGAGTTGCTCGGGTTGCTCGAGTTGCCCACCCTAATTTTTTGCGCGGCGCCCTTCGGGCGCAGCTTTATGAGACTCCGCGAAACCTTAGCAGGAGCGTACGACCACACTGCGCGCCGTGTCAGTCTCTGATCCTTGATTTTCTTCGCAGTGCACCCTTGAGACAGGAGCAAGCAACCGTCTCGGGCTCGAGACTCATCTCAGCCACTTGCTTGGTCATCTAATTACTCACGACATCTAAAGAAAGGCTACGAATCTAGTGGGATAATCCACTTCCAACATCCGCCCCCCGCTGGTGCTTTCTCTAGTCTACTCACCCCCAAGCAAGGCTGGACGCGCCGCCCTATAAAGCAGACGGGGGCTACTCGCTCTCACCCCCGAAGTAGATATATTGGGAACACATCCGAAGAAAAAAGGGAGAGATCGTCACCGACTAGACGACACCACACGCCACAGGACAGCGACACTGACATCAAACAAAAACAACAACGGGCAGAGCCTTTCGCCCCCTTGGTTGTGCTTTAATAAGCGCGCGCTGGCAAGCTACAGAAAAAAGGCATAAGGGCCCAGGAGCCCTTCGCACCCGATTGCCCCTCTCATGAGCAACAACAAACGCAGCACGCCCTTAGCATTTCGCCACTTCGACCGGCTGGGTTTGTGCTCGCACCGCCCTGCTTCGCTCCATTTCGATGGAGCGGACACCCCCCGGCAACTCGTGGCAACTCGTTCCAGCGATGAAGCTCTTCGCTTCGGCAACTCGAGCAACTCGTGGCAACTCGAAACCCGTTATTGGCCTTACTCTATTAATATAAATATCTACACCAAGATCAAAAGTCTGAATATCTATAAAATGTTCCAGGATTCAGGGGAGGGACTCCTCCTAGCGTAGGGCGACGTGGGGGGCGTGGATCTCCGGGCCCCTTTTGAAGGCGTCTACCGGGGCGAAAGGCTTCCAAAGGGGTCCAAGGGGCCTCCTCCGCTCCCTCCCAGATGCCTGCGTGTACCCGGCAGGCCTCCTATGTGCTTCGCCTCCGCAGCAGTGCGCCAGGCGTTGAAGGCCTCCGAAAGCGGCAAAAGGCGCAAGGCTGGACCCCCTGAGCCGTGTGGCCTGTGCCCTCCGGGCCCTTGGTCATCGGCCTGCTTGCTCTTGAGACAGTGGCCGCCTTCGGCGACCTTCTACCCCGGAGGCCTCCAGCCTGCGAGCGAGGGCCAGCAGGGGCCAGGAGATCCCTACGGGGCACGCAGAGCGGCGCAGCTCGCGCCAAGTTTTGACGCCTTCCACCTTGAGAATCCGCGAAAAGCAGCGCGGAAAAGAGCGCGCAAGCGCCACCACAGGGCCAGCCACAGGGGGGGCGCCGCGCGTCCCTGTATCATATATTAGTGGCCAAGAATCTAAATGCCTTCAACAAGAAGGGCAGCAGCCTATTCGATAGAGTGAGATAAGCAACAAGTGCCTAGTACTTGAAATAACCGAGATACAACTGAAAGAAGAGGAATGTAGTCAAGACTCTTTTACTTCAGTCAGTAACTCGCACTCGCTAAATATTTTCACTTTTCGATAATTACTTATATTAGCCTAATAGCATTCACCTGGTTAGCAATTACTTTATAGCAATTGCTACCAGTTATTAATTACTTAGTAGTACTTACCCGATTTGGGTGCCTTCGCCGTATAGTGACCAGTGTTTCGCGGGTACAGGTGCTACGGATACCGTCATATGGCTTGCTGACTCTTCATATCGCACGGTTTTCTCCAGTTCGCTACATTGGAGCAGGATGCTGCAAGTTGACCGATCCTTCCTTGGTTGCATAGATATGATCTATGACTATGACTTTCCTCGCATAACAAGTATCTACTTATGACAATGACTTTCCTCCTATCTATGATTTTCCTCCTTGAAAAATTGTAGTTCATAGATTTATGCTCATAGATGAGCGGCCAACTTCCAACCCTTAACTAAAGGGTACCCAGTCCCATGACTTGAATGCCGAACTCTCAAACGGTTCCAATCTAAAAGGAGTGCTTTTCCTCTTTCCGTCTTCTAAGTAGGCAGAGAGACCAGCACATGGGCCACCCTTTGCGTATTTTCGTTCTCCCCTAAAAAACGTACTTATCTTTAACTTAACACAGGAGAAGCACGGCTACTCTTTCCGCCCCCTTCGTTATCATAGTGGCGGACAAGAAAAGGAGAAAATTCTACTCGCCCCTTTCATGATTGATCCAGCCTGCACTACTTCTTAAGAGGGGACCCCTCGAGATCGGAAGCTAGGTTAGTTACCGAATGCCAGGTCCATTCGATGGTCTGACCTCTGATACTGATGAATACAGGTGATCAAGATGGTCCTCTGATACGAGATAGGAAAGAAAAACAACACTTGTTGCCCATATCCAAGCAGTGGGCAGGAATGCGTGCCAACATGGCGTCCTGCCTCTCCTGAATTTCCTTCAGCCATTTCGCTGCTGGCATCCCCTTGTTGAGGAAGTGTGCGCTTGCCGACTCCCGTATTAGGGGCCAGATTTTCGACTGATTAAGGACGATAAGAGGGAACTTATTAAATCATATTAATCACGGTCTTCAGATTGAGTAGCCTACTCGCTACATATATTTTGGGGATCTCAGGCACAAGGGGGCCCCTACTGATGGGGCCTAAAGTGCGCAGGCACTTCCTTCCAACTCTTTGCGCAGGGTTGTAAATCGGCCGCATATCGATGGGCCTGCCCTTAGCAGGTTTCTGCTAGCGCTCAAGGACGATAGCATCTATTTTTTGCGCTTGCGCTCCTTTCCTACCGATGAGGCTGTAAGGCGTTCCTGTTCCTGGCGATCTGAATGCAGTTTATTCACCTTGTTGAGTATGAGAAGTGGCGCCTTTTCTTACTCTTTGGCGCGTTTTCTTTCCCTTAGACAAAAGTAGTACTCAAAGAAGATGTCACCTAAGATGAGTCAATGTCTAGGCCTCAACCTCATGCTCGTCTGCTTAAGCCTAAATCTGACTAAATCTGAGTAACTTAAGCTCAATTCGTGTTTAACCGGCCTTAACTTCATCTGCTTTGGACCCTGAATCCAGCCGCACTGCTCATCCAGCTGAAACACCTTGATGCCCTCGTTCTCCCAAGCCTTATCGTCGATGGCAAAGATGTCACCACTGAAGGATGGGACCCACTCCGTTCCGCGTTTTGGCCATTGCGTTTTTTAGAGCTACCCTGAACCCATCGCCATTCCGTGGATAGATGGATCCCGTTAAAATAAGCACTCGCCCAAGTAAGTACTTGATGCCCCAGCACAGCCCGAGAATCCGCGAGGCACTGCCGGCGCAGTTGTTGCACTAACTTTAGCAGGCTCTCTACTCTCACGTAGAGATGGAGTCGGGGTTTTTTGGCGCCTTAAGTTTTCGTGGTGTCTTTGTTATGATATGCGCCCGGATTGAAATTTCTATATTTCTCGGAATTCGGCTTTTTCAGTGACTCAAATCCCCACCGGTTAAGCGACCAGATCAGCACGTCAACTGCGCCTACTTCGGGACCTTCTTAGAGCTTCGAAAGCGCCACCATTGGTATAGAAATGCGGTCCAAGATAGAAGGAAACACAGAAAAAAGCATTTGGAAATGAATTGCTTTGAGCCCTAATCTCTTGGGCTCGGTTGCCAGTGTCCGGACCCCTGGTCGCCTTGCGAGAGCGTAAATTAGACCTAGCTGCATCCTAATTTGAAAACCTGCGGGAGGGGCCAGGATGGATGCACAGTGTGAAGATGGAATTTCCCCCGCTAAATAAAACCTACGGGAGGGGCCAGGAAGATGTCATCGATCCCTATTGAAGATGGAATAACAACTTCTTGTTCTAGCCTGCTTAAGAGAATCCCCCGGCTAGTTCCTTTCTGCCCCATGGGTTCCGCAAAGCCAGGACATTCACCAAAAGAACATCGACGAATTCCGGACTCGTAGCCTTTGCCCGAAGATGGTAGGGCTGTTCGATAGGAAAACCCTTAGAAGAACAACCATGTGGTAGGGCTGTTCGATAGGAAAACCCTTAGAAGAACAACCATGTGTTAGGGCTGTTCGATAGGAAAACCCTTCGAAGAACAATAAGCCATGCAGTAGGGCTGTTCGGTAGGAAAACCCTTCGAAGAACAATAAGCCATGCAGTAGGGCTGTTCGGTAGGAAAACCCTTCGAAGAAAAATAAGCCATGCAGTAGGGCTGTTCGGTAGGAAAATCCTTGGAAGAACTAAACTAAAACTGAAATAACCAAGCATCCCAGAGAGATCGCAAACTAAAACTGAAATAACCGAGAGATCGCACAATTTACAGCGTAGATAGCTATAGGCGCGCCATAGAGGTGTCGACTATCAAGAAAAATGCTTGAGCTACAGTTGTCCCAGCTGTCCGTGTGCAGGTGGTGAAAAGGACAAGAAACGCAAGGATAAGAAAGTCCTCAAAAGGCGAAGACGCAGGTAAAAATCAAGGCTACATGTCGTGTGCAATTCAATACTAAAAAGAACAGCAACCGCCTCTAGTAAAGGTACAACCATCATCATCATCATCTTCATCATCGTCAGCAATACTAACTTCTATGCAAAAATATTGTCTCGTAGATGGTCATGTTGGACTAAACTAAAACTGGAAACCCTTGGAAGAGCTTGAGCTACAGTTGTCCTAGCTGTCCGTGTGCAGGTGTTCGGGCCAGTTGAGGAAGACAAACACCCTAACCCACTTAAACGCCGGACATGAGTAATTACAACAAGCTTCAGAACGTCAGCCGTGGGTTGCTTTTTTTTTAAGTACCTACTAGGAAAAGACACAGTAGAGCTAAGGACGTTACTGAATTCTAACAAGGAAAGACATAAAAATCTTACTGTCAGAAGGATTACTGAATGCTGAATACTTCTGAGGGAAGAGATGTAAAAACTTCAATATTACTGAGGGAAAAGATATAACTGAATACTTCAATACTTCCATAAAAGCCAGCGTGGTCACGAAGTCGACGGAGAAAGCATGACCCATGACGATGTTATTATACGTGGCGTGAGAGTCGCTCTTCCCGTACACTGCCAGGCCACCGTAGTGGTTGCGCCCGTCGTACTTGCGAACCTTAGAAGACAAAGAAGTAGAAAGATGTTGTTGAAGAATCACAGAAGCTTACTGTCGTGTCCTCATGAACCTTGGATGTGTTGAGGAAGACTTACAGAAGATTTATTAATGTAGTTGTACTCTAGAGGACAAAGAACTAGAAAGATGCTGAAGAAGTTGCACAGGAGGGTTGTTATTCATCTTCTTAAGATGATTTCGAAGTATTTTTACAGACTACTGTAGACTCATTTTGCTTGTTCACCTTTCATCAAATTATTGTTATTTTTATTACCAGAAGTTCATCTTCGTAAGATGATGTTGAAGAACTACACATCACTAAACACTCAGTACTGTATTTTTGAAGATTGATGAAGAATTACAGATTACTAGAACTGTCTAGTATCAGTATGGCTCTTACGGTACAACTTCTTAGTAATGATTTGTAACCGAAGGAGACCAAAACCTTTACACTTCACAAGGGCACGCCTATTAGGCTGTAGCGACCTTAAGATACTCGCTGTTGATGGCCAGTCGCTGATGCAACTTCCAGAAGAAGCAAGACCCTTTGGAGTCCGTGATGTCTGGAGAACCCGCGGGAAGCCCTCCAGTGACAGGATGCAGGCTTTAGAGGTCGTCTCTCAATATCCCTGTAGTAGCAGTGTGCCTAGTCTAAATCGTGGAAATAGCGTAGGGTAGTTGTGTACTCTGGTCGAGTGTGTTGCCCTCTTCCCCCTTTTTTTTTCCCCTCCAGATCAGGGGGGCTTTCACTGACTCAGTAGAGCCCACAAGGATTGCGACGCTATAAGTCTTATTACTATGATAAAGATTATATATTATTCTTATTATTACTTATCATCCTGCTCGCACGCGACCATATCGCGGACGTGCGAGTGATAAACACTAAGCCCTTAAAGCCTACTCTTCCTGCTGTACACGATCAGGTCTCGGAGCAGCTTGCCCTTCTCGCCTTCCACAAACTTAGACACAGAATCCTTGCCCTTGTATAGACCACCTTAGACAACATCGCTACTGAGTCTATTTGTGTGGCAGGGCGCAGGTCGTTAAACTCAAACGGGCAAAGCGCTGGGCGTTCGGCGTTGGGTGTTTGGCTTTGCGCTGGGCGTCTGTTTTGGCGCTGGGTGTTACTTTGTGCCGCGTGTTGTGTGCTTTGTGTTGTGTGTCCTGTGCGCGCTGTGTGTTTTGATCGTGTCTCATGTGTTGCTATTGCGTGCTGTGTGTTGCGTGTTTTGCGTTGTGTCCTGTGTCCGGTGTGTCGTGGCTGGTGTGCTAGCTGTCTCCCGTGTGTCGTGTGCGTTGGTTGCGCACTGTGCTTCGTGTGTTGTCTGCTTCCTGCTGGGTGCTGGGTAGGCGCTTGGGCTGGATGTTCGTGGGGCGCGGGGTGTTGGGTGGTAGGCGCGGGGCGCTGGATGTTGGACGCGGGGCGCTTGGTGTTCGCCTGGCCGTTGGCCTGAAAATGTGGGGCCCGACTCACTGGAAAAAATCGGGCGCCCGATTTGATACAACCTAGGACCCGACTCGAAAAAATTTGGGGCCCGATTTAAGAAGTTTCCCGTTTTTGAGACCCGATTCCAATCTCTCCCGGGCGCTACTTGTATTCGCTCAGCTCAACGAAATGAGGAAGTCGACTAAACGACTTCAAAAACCAAGCTCAACGGCCAAACGACTTCAGAAACCCGGTCCAACGACTTCAGAAACCCAACGCAACGGCCCCGCGACTTAAGAAACCCTCCCGGCCCAACGACTTCGCGGACCTATTTCAACGACCCAACAACTTCAAAAACACAACTCAACAGCCCAACGACTTCAAAAACCAAACTCAACGACTTCAAGAACCCAACCCAACGGCCCAACGACTTCAAGAACCCAACTCAACGACCAGCGATTTTATTTTTCATCGCCCTGCCCCTGACTATATAACAAACTAGGTCAGGAATTGCAAATAGGATGTGTAGTATAGTCTACTTATTTTCTATGGCACATGTGCAGCACATTAAAATAACCTTTACACACCAGGTCGGAAGGCGTCGCTTTGTAATGAATTCGCCCAGCGGAGCCCTTGTGGCTCGCTAAAAAAAGAAACGAGTGAAAGGACGAAGTAAGAGAGTGCTGCAACTTCCTTCCTCTGGTCTAGTCTACTAGTACTAACCAGGTAGACCTTAAACAGAAAAGGAGTTGACTTCTATAGAACAATAGATGACATTTTTTCGCTTCTGCATCTGCATCTTATTTGTGCGGCTTCGAAAAAAGAGGAAAACAAGAAGAGAATCTGAAGAAAGTTAGTGGCAAAAGATTGGTGAATGTCCTTCCTTACGTCCTGCTCGGGACCTCGCGTAACTTTGTTGTTGGCGCCAACTTTCACCGGGTCTGATCCTTCATCATCTTCTTTCGCAAAAATTCGCAAGTCATCCTCCATTTTCTTGGCGGAGGTGGGTAGATCATCACAGGATATTAGAGCTAAGAAGTCTTAGGTGGTTGTCGAAAAAAGCCAGCGATCAACATGTCTGTTCTTGAACAAACAGCCAACTGCTCGACGAGAAGGACAGGCGACTCAGAAACTTGGGAGGAACGTGCTGCCCGTTCCTTAATAGAGTCCTGTATGGCGACACGAAGATAAGTAGTTGATTAGTGGCAGAGAGCACGATAAATATTTCAAGATAAAGAACAAGTCAGGAGGGATGGCCGTGTTCCTGGTATTCGAAGAGCTGACGAAGTGGCCGAGTATACTAGGGAATAATCTCAGATACTGGAGTACTGTGTTGCTCATTCGCCTAATGCTTTGAGTATTCGAGTAGCAAATTTTGTGATTGTGACTTCTGCTCTCTTAGCCCAATAACGTAAGGAAGACCGTAGTTAGCGTAAGGAAATCTAGAGTGAAGGAGCTGAATTCTACAGTATCGTAACGAAATCTGCTTTGCGCCTTCCTCTCCGATCTGCTTGGTATGATGTGCCACACAGTAGAAAGACAACAGCGCACAAATGTGCATGTTTGCCGCCTCGTCGTTTGCCGATGACATCACGCACTTGCACACCCCATCTGGTTCCGTCTTAGGCTAGAGGTAGGGCCTTGGCGTTTCTCTTTCGCGTTTGTTCTGCCTTTCCCCCTTAGGAGAGGCAAGACAAACGGCCGCAACAGGAACATCCTTCGCCCACCCTTAATTAAGCTCTCCCGTCTCTGTAATGCTTGTCCACTGTCCGTCCTCGGTACAGCCGTTACCCAGTCCTTGCTCTTTGCCGGCCTTTGTTAGACCAGTTGGCCCACCCCCGTAGGAGTTGGCTCATCATCCCTGTAGCGAGAGGGACCACTGTAGGGACCCCTAACTTATACTCATAGATGCAGTGAGGTAGGCTGGCGGAATCCCCAGTTGGTTCATTCTCCCTGCTGCAATAGGAATCCCGCAAGAATATGCCTGACTATCATCTCCTGGGACTTTTCAAAGTTAGCATCTTTATATAAAGGGGAAGCTGTATGAAAGAGTGAGATGGATTACTTCTAGCAAGAGAAGCCTTAATTTTGCCCGGAGGCTTTGGAGCCAGTCGTTGTTGGTAAGGATCGTATTCGCCATCTCCCCGCCGGGCCTTAAGCCAAATATTGAACCCGAGGGTACGAAGTTCTTTCCGGCTTCCATACGAGCCGCGCCACAGCACCCGTCGTCCGCGCCTTCGCCACCGCAGCCATCACATCGTTGAAAAAAAGCGAGAGCTTTCAGGCGGTTAGCTTCCTCCCCATCTTCGTCAACAAACATGGAAGATGCAGTCTTTTCCCCCCTCTCACGGCACACCATCGAGGCTGCCTTTTAAGCTACTTAAATACAGTTTAAGTTTTATTAAGTAGAAGAAAAAGGAGGGCAGCCTATGGTCTCCTAAGTACGGTTGGAGATGAAGGGAAAAAACGTCATCCATATCTTCAAAGTCATCCTCTGGCTCATGGGTCATATTTCGTTTCATCATTTCGTAAAACGAGCTGCTCGCAGGCTGTTCTCCCGCGCCAGATGAGTAAGGCTTTGCTAATTCTTGATACTCTTTATCAGTGCCTCGTAGGTAATTTTCGTGACGAAGAAAAAGTGCCCACAATACATCCAAGCACAATTAGATAAAACGCACTACAATTGTAGTTGTCCATCTTTATTTGTCCCATCCGTCTCTGTGTCCATTTTTGTACTTACTTGGAAGGAGACAGCTTTCAGTTTCAACAAGTGAACTATCTAAAAGGTGGATGCACTAAAAGAAGGCACATGGAGACAGGAGCCTATATACTATGTATAACTATAAATCAATATTGATATTCATAAATCAGCTAAAAGATCGATTGAGTGAGGCCTTAACACAAGCCCGGATCCGCGCCACTGTTTGCGAAGCCACTTTCGTACTCCTTCCAATCGGCTGCGGTGGCAATCTTTGCTCTGTTTGCTTCCAGGTAAGTTAGAGGCTATGCCATGCGTATGTCCCTGTCGCAGTTCAGCGTAACCATCTAAGAGATGCCATGTGAATTCCCCTGTTATGCCCCTTCCTGGTCACCCCAGAGACAGAATGGCAGCCAACGCGAGAGATTACGGCACTGCGCTTTTCATCCATTCTTATACCGTGTCGAGGGTCCCCTACTAGGTAGCCTACCAGCGGGGCGATACAGCTCCAACAGTGTCAGCCCTGACCCCTTTCCTACTGGGAAACGAGTGTCGGGCGAAGGTAGTGATGAAGAAGGAATGCATATGCAAGAAAAAGGCTGTTGATATATTAGCCCAGGCTTAAGTAAATCTCGCCACACGCGAAGCCCCTCGACTCTTCCTTGGTCAAAGTTTGCCACGCGCCCGCTCGCAAAAAATTGCGCCAAGCGTGCCGAAATCTGGTCTCGACAAGGAACTGGATCACGTGTCGCGTGTCCATGAACCAGCTGCACTGTTGCGGGTCCGTCAGCTCGTCTTTTCTCCCTTGGAGGTTTCTGGTCACGCGGCCCTTCATCCTCTGGGCAAAGCTGTCCCCTCCAGCATATGCTGAATGCGTCGACTCATTGAGAATGTCGATAGAAGAATGCCGCCCCCCTTCTTTGGCCGCATCTTTTTAAGTAGGTGGAACGACATTCCCATGTCTTTGCTCTCAATGAGTGGCATTATACATATACGAACTTGGAGTACTCCGCTATCCCTCCTCTGTTAGACCTCTCCCTTGGTTCATCCCTGTGGAAATCCCTCAAGAATATGCGGCAGCGTCTCCCTTGTATTGGGAGGTACTTATATGAGGCTGGGGGATTCCCATAGAGATGGAGTAGAGGAGGCCTTAAGCCTGAGGCCTCTGTCGAGTGTCCAGACTCCATATGCGCCCAGTTGTTTAGGGTGGTTCGGATCGGGCGGGCCTCCGAGAGGCAGGATTAGAGGACCTCAGCACCATGGCCATCACCTCCCCAATTTTAGTCTGTCAGCAGATCTTTGCTGTGCAGAGTGGATTCTCATCTCTAACGGCGATATGCCTCTGCAATGCTGTGGAAATGCCTCAAGGGCCGACCAAAATCCTCTGCATTTTTCCCCGTGTAATATTCTTGGGAGGACGCATTTGCTTAACACTTACACTTCTTGAGGGATGACCCTACGAGGACGTCCCTTCTAGTATAGAAGAAGGCATCAGAGGTGATGGGCCACTACTTTAGTATGAGTAAGAGAGGCCTTAACAGGATAACATATTCCGGGATACCGCCTTCGAATTGTTTCATGGTGCCCTCCGCCATGGCTAACGCCTTCAACCACAGCACTATCGTTGCAGACTGCTTATTAGATCTTCTTCCTGGAATAAGGACAACATCTACATCTTGAAGTTGAGAATCATCCACTAGCTTGGATCTGATTTTCCACGACCCTTAGAGAGGAGGGCGCGTCAAAGAAAATAATGCTTTATTTTGGAGATATATTCCCGGATGAAGCCTTAAGCTTAGTGTCGAGAGCCATCACCTGGAGTCTTCCTTGCCACGGTAGCGAAGGATGGGCGATGCGATCATCAATCAGCAAAGGCATCCACCCTCCGCGCTCCGTGAAGAACGGAACTTCGTATATCGCGATTGGAGAAAGTTGCGGAATAGGAGTGATCCATCCAAATTTCGCAAAATTAAGTATTAGCGCTCACGACTTGTCCTCTAAGGCTATGCTTTCTCAGAAGGCCATGTTTATTTCTCGGACCTGTTTTCTCCGAGACCACGAGTGGTCTCGGATCTGTTTTCTCCGAGACCACGAGTGGTCTCGGATCTGTTTTCTCAGAGACAACTCGTGGTCTCGGATCTGTTTTCTCAGAGACAACTCGTGGTCTCGGATCTGTTTTCTCCGAGACCACGAGTGGTCTCGGATCTGTTTTCTCCGGAGGCCATTTTTATTTCTCGTCTCGTCGGGGCTTCGAGATGTTTCTGGAGAAGGAGACTAACTAAGGGAGGAAGCCTTAAGATGAGCACCGCATATGCGTAGCAATTTCCAACGGCTCCCTGGCCAATGTTGTCCGGGTTTAGGCTCCCCGGTTGTTGATCCCAGAACTTCGGATCGAAAGCGGCCGCGTTACTCCCACTCCTGGGACACTGGGCGGCTTTTGGAACTTGCGCACCGGGACGCTCCCCAGCAAATTTGTAGTTCCAAGCCATGGAGCCGGGTATTACTTGCTCTGGGTAGTCTGCAACTTGAGGCGCGAACGCTTGTAGAAAGGTAAAACGCACGACAGCGTTATTTACGGGGCCACCATCGAAGCCCATGGTGATCCAGGATGTATCCGTCCCCAAGGTCCAGCACACCGGCCCAAAGGTCACTCTGAAAAAAAACATAGACGCCCACTGCTCCGCATTGCTTAACAATTTTCCCTTATCTCGCTGAGTCGCGTAAAGCGAAGCCCCACCAGAGGATCTTCCCTCCGTCTTCTCGCCACAAGTCATTTCCACGTTTTCAATCAACGAAGCAAATTCCCAACCTTGGTCGCAGGTCTCATCGTTCACGCCTGCTTGCAAGAAATGTTAGAGCTGCCACGTCTGCATCTTCCCTGAGAGGCATCGTCCCTGAGAGGCGCTTCTTTTTCAAGTAGCAAACGGGCCACGGATGGCGGTGAGGATGCTCCAACGGTCCCCTTAACAATGCTGTAGGGAGTATTCGCCTGCGGCTGAGAAGCCGACTTTTGTTTCCTCACCAAAAAAACCTTGTAAGCATTTCCTGTATTCCCTCACTGTCGCCGGCTCTTGTACACCATCCGCGTTGGGCACATACACCGTCGCGTAATTTGTCTTGTCCGGATACTGCTGGATATATTTGTCAGCCCTCCCTTTCAGTTCTTTTATCAGACTCTTGATCTTATACTCGTTTAGGCGCTCTTCCTTTCCCAGTAACATCGCCGATTGCGCTGCATTCGTTAAAGGCTGAGGCATTCCATTTTTAGGGAGCAACGCTAAGGGAGATAAGCATGCAAAAACGAAACGCCTCAGGCCTTAACGTGAAAGTCTGCAGAAACACAGCAAAGCCCTCACGTCGAATAGTATCTGCATGCTTCTCAAAATGTATAAAAGGAAAAAGCGTAATGCTCATACTCAAGAAGACTTGCTGAGGCAGTAGCTCCAAGAAGACTTGCTGCTAGTTTCATCTTGAGTATCAGTACTGGTGCACGATATAATTTTCCTTTCATAAAATGAAAACGCATTGTATGAATATGAGGGAGCCCGCGAAGATGCTCAGGGGCCAACGCGGTAAGCAGGAGCACCAGGACCGCGCATGAAACGGAAAGTAGCGCGATTAATCTGCCACACAGGAGACGCGCGCTTCCAGAATGTGGCCCTCCAATATTTTCATTGCGTTTCTTCGGCTTATAATTGTAGCCCTCTCCTGCAGAAGGAGTTATGAGCTCAGATTCCGAGTCAATACTAACCGCATCAATATCAACCTCAGTTTTACTTCGCTGCCGCAAATGATTCGCGTAAAAATCGTCGGCGCTGTGGTCCGGCTCTTTGGACTTCGTCTTACTCCTTAAGCGGGCCATTTCTGTCGTGGGCTCGTCATCGTCCTCGATGTTTACCTGTGTTTTGCTTTTGCTGCGTTGCCGAATCTCAGCATCAAGAATGTCTCTGCCGTAGTTTTCATCCCCGATCTTCTTCGGCTCATCCTCCTTGGGCGGCAGTGGTGTATTCTTCTTGGTAGGTGGGGATCGCTTGTGCTTCTTTGAACCTCTCCCGCCTTTTCGCTCCTTGATGTCGTCCGTGGAGGACGAGGAGAGGGGGCTCTCCTGTGGTTGCCTTCCCCCACGGTTTTGCGCCTCCTCCATGTGGTCGCGCCCTTCTTCGTCCCCGCTGTTGCTCCGGCGCAAAAATGTTGGAAGATGCGACGACATCTTCCAGACCATGCGACGAGCAACCACGAGCACCCAAAGGCTAGGCGGCTAGCGGCCTCTGAAGGCTTGAGAGGCAGCCAAAATGTTGACTGGGACACCAGCTCCAGCGGACCTGGTGTCCTTTTCAGGATGGTGGCTCCTCAAAAAGAGCCGCTGCTGGCGTTGTCCAAGAAAAGCAACGACCACAAGAAATTGTTGTGAAAAAATCCACTCACGGCCGCAACACGTAGAGGCGACGAGAATCGTCCACTCAGTTGCACTTTTATAGAGGCGGCGAACAGCCTCAAGAATTACTACTTAATAGCGCTTTCGGCGTGAGATAAGTGCCAGAAACACGAGAGGCAAGCGCGCGCTTTTTGATTATTGAGAACGGAGCTTTTATGTGTGGAAGAGACGGAACCAAAGCGAGCGCACTTTCCCAGTCAGATGAAACGAGTTGCAGAGAAGCAGCGCCTCTCCCGGCTTTTCTACTCGACATGAGTGGTAGTCCTACAGTGGCGCCAGGGTCGACGAGCCTTCGTTTTTTTTTGATTTTATAGAACATGGCGACAGCGAGGCACACCCGAAGACCGCCAGAGACCAAGCGCAACAGCACAGAGAGGCGCCGTGCCCTCGTAGGGCCCATCGTTCGCACCTCCTTTACAACGAACGGGCGGGCGGCGCTACATGTGCCGGACGGCCAGCGCACCCAAATCTACACGCCGCAAGACCGAGCGAGCGCCGCATAGCCCCCAGACTTGAAGCCCCTGCCCTTCCCGCCTATAGAGCAGAGTAGGGGTTGCCATGTGTTTCCTCTTGCGTGGCGCGTCCCGCTGAGATAGCGCAGCGCGTCACGCTAAAAAGGCCTGCTGCTGTTTCGACGCTACCACGATCCACGTGCGTCTCCTACCTCGTTGACATTTATCGCGTGCATGCCTGCTACAGCTTCGCTTCAATTTTTTTCATTCAATGCTCGCAATTCGTGAAGGCCTCTCACTCGGTTCCTGCTTTGGGGTGCTACCGCTTACGGTCCCTCATGCTCAACATCGGTAATCATGCGCATTCCCTGTACGTGAAAGCAAAAAAAGGCTTGACGATATCTCCTGTGATATAATAACCACGCTGATGGCGATCTAAAAAAAAATCACTGGCACGGCATCACTCTAGCTGTTTCTGTCTGATTATTTTGTCACTTTCGTGCTCGTAAAACTATGAGAATTCAAAGTCTTGCTACTTTGAGGCATTGTTAGCATGTATAACCAAAACTATAATTCGTCTTAGTTCCGTAATGTGGGCCGCTGCTCGTAGGACCGCGATGCCGATGGACGTCGAAGTGGTAAGTACATAAACTGTCCCTGCTGTTACGTGAAAAATGTAAAATGACGAAGACCACAATCTACAACTTTCACCTGTTGCCTGAAGTAGTTTACTGCTGCGGGCCATCGAATTGATTGACGCAGACGGACAACGACCCGGCCAGAGCGTTCCGCCGCCAACACAACAGGGGCAGGAGCTGCGGCCCAATGGAAAACCTACAAGAGGCAACGCCCCAGCGGCAGTGGAAGCGGAAAGCCCCAGGCAGCTCCAGAACCATGCGACCAAGCCGGCCAGTATTCCTTTCGGAGAACACTACCCGCCGCCCCGTTTCCGTTTACACTGCAGTGGAATCGAGAATCCTGCGCCCCCAATTCTCGATTCCACTGGAGTGGAATCGAGAATCCTTTACCCCCAATTCTCGACTCCACTAGAGTGGAACTGAGAACCCTCTACCCCCAATTCTCGACTCCACTAGAGTGGAATCGAGAATCGTTGAGGGTTTTGAGCACCTTCCCTAACTCTTGTGTCCACTGCGGTGGAAACGATAATTGTCGAGGCCTCGACAATTCTGGGCTCCACAGCAGTAGACTCAAGATTTGTGGAGGGTCACCAAAATGCTCGACAATTCTCGACTCCACTGCAGAGGAGTCGTGGAATCGAGAATCTGACACTTTCGATTTTGCAAACCCACGACTCTCGACTTCACCACAGTGCAATCGAGAATCTGGCAATTTTGATTTTGCCAGCCTCTGATTCTCGATTCCACTACAGTGGAATCAAGAATCTTGCGACTTCGATTTTGCCAGCCGCCAACCCTCGGCTCCGCCAGAGTGGAGTCGAGAGTTTGGCAGTCTCGATTTTGTCGACCCCGAATCGTCTCCGGGTGCCTGCGCTTCTTCAATGACCGCGCGCAGCCGCGCACGAGGGTACGCAGCAGCCTACTTCTTCAGAGATGCAGAAACGTCGGAACAAAGTGCCACATAATAGTGCTTCGTCGTGATCAGTTAGTTACTTTCTAGTACTCCACCTAAGAAAGTGGAAAGAGAGTAGCAGAACAGCAGATAAAAAACTTTAAAAGGTTTTTTACTGGGATAAGGCATAAATGCCTCTATTTGAGGACTAGCTGAAAAAGTTTCTCGCGTCAAAGAGGGATCCTGTTGTCGTTTCAAAGAACGGAAAGGTAGAAAAGGGAGGTAGATATTTTTGGAAGAAGATGAAAAGTTGAAGATACAAATAGACAAGAAGAATATGAAGAGAAACAGGCGAGACCCTGACCCACTAGGCAATAAACCTGTTATAAATCACATTTCAGTGAATGTGAAAGAAAGCGAAAACAAGACTCCTTCTCTGCATCCGCCTTTTCTTCGAAAAGTAGTTTAGTCCTTTCTTCGAAATGTAGTCGTAGCACTAAGAAGTATGATGGCTATGCTTCTACCTACGAGGGCCCTTAGGAAACGGAACGCTGTTCCGGTCGTTCATCATTCCAGCTTCGAATAATTTTTTCTAGTAGTACGCGACGCAAAGCACCTCCAGGCCACTCAATTTTCCTGTGATGAATCTTCTGCCGACAGGTGGGGTAACCACCTGCATACTCAAGCGGAAGAGGCGGTACTACAGGATGCCTGTCGGTGGCAGACTCATCTTCAGTTTGAGGAATACAGGTTACGCCTGTGAACGGCGAAAATGTTATTTTATCCCTACCCTGCCTACGAAAGCAGTGCTGTCCAGCCACTGGCGCCCGGGCCCCCCACTGCCACTCTAATGGTCACATTTCCCAAGAGCCAACCTCCGACTAGTTTTACCAATAGGTGGATGCACGTTTTGGCGACGAGGGCGACTATTGAAGAAGGAAAACAAATATAAAAGCGCAGGCCTCTTCGTAGTGCAACAACGCATACTTGGACAACAACGCACACTTAGCACAGAATGCCTAAAAGTGCCCCACACCTTTTTACCATTATCTCATAGAAGGACAATGACTAGCGTGGTGGCATAGTGGCCTGACATTGCAGCTATAGGACGACGGAGCTGCTAGGAGTCAGAGCGGTCGCATGACAGTTGTATACTGTTCTTGTACTCATACAGTGCGCGTCTCCTTGTGCGCCGCTTATTTGGTGCACTAGGCATATGCCTATCGGCACAGACCTATAGCTATAGGCATAGGCCTAGTGCACCAATTGAGCAACTAAGCTCGTGTACGTAACTAGATACGGTAATACTTCCTCGTCGAGGCACGAGCGCACTCGAACAGGGCCGGCAGCAACTCGCTAACAAGAACGCAGGGGACCACCTCTGAGACGTAGATTGCGACTGGATCCTCTGGTGGATCCTCTGGATGATACAATGGCGAAGCGGTACTGACAGTGCATAGACAGTGGGAGACTTCTTTCCCTTGTTACAGTCAAGAAACGGCTATAACGTTTTTTGTCGCACCCTGTACGTATGGCGCTATTGACTTACTTCGTATTACATATACAGTTCCGCTCTATCTAGTACAGTATTTGAGTTTTTTGATGTGGCTTTTCTTGCCTATTGCTCTTTCTAGTTGAACTTTACGTTCTTGCGCATTCTTCTATTTCTAGCACATCATACTAAGTTTTTCCGACTCATTGATGTCTGAGCCTGCTGAGTGTTAACTTCTACAACGTCCGCATAAAACCGGCTGAGCTTCGCAAGTATTATTATTGACGACGAGTTGATCCATCCATGTAATAAAGTTAATTACTCAAAAAGCGTGGCCTCACGCCGAACCCGTTGTAATGCCATCGGAACTAAAGCCCGATGACGAATGTTGAACATCCTACATCGACAGCCGATTAAGTTCAAGAAATGACAACAAAGAAACGTGCCGAAGCTGTAGTAGCAGTTAGACATCATCCACATCATAGAACAACAAGAAGGCAGAGACGCCACTTCTCTGAAGTGATGGAAGTAGTCATAGTAGTTGGCTATCTATTCATCAGCAACAGGCCCACTCGACCCAAGAATGAAGCTTGACGAGCAGGAGTATCGTCTTACACCCAGCACGCCGCGTCTTGAGTTGGCTACGAGTCATGAGTTTGAGGCCCCATCCTCTAACGCTATCCGTGTCCCCCAGCTCCATTCTGCCCATCCTACTTCCACTCTGAAAACTAAAAAGTCGTGCGGGGTGATGTCCTCCGCCATCTTCCGCTACTTCCGTCTACAAAATACGAAAAAGGCAGCACTATCTACCCCAAACGAGGCCGCCTTCTGTGATTCGTTGAACCCTAAAAACTGCCGCAGCTGCATTTTCCTCCCAGCCGAATGATATCAATTATGATGTCTCACCTCTACCCCAATGATATCGATAGCCATCTCCCCTCCACCTCCACAACAGCATCTCCCTGCCACCTCCACAACAGCATCTCCCTGCCACCTCCACCACAGCATCTCCCCTCCACCTCCACAACAGCATCTCCCCTCCACCTCCACAACAGCATCTCCCCTCCACCTCCACAACAACGTCTCCCCTCCACCGCAATGATGTGTCCATCCCACAGAAATTAGATAATCGCTCCATGTTCCATCGAAGTGATGTCTTCTCCCCACCTCCTCACCACTTCTGTTCACCTTTTCGAACAGGCGTGCCGCTACCTAGGAACCGCTACTCCCGCCATGCGCTTCTTGTAGAGCGGGGCCCTATCTTGCTTCTCGTAGACAAATCCGGCACATCCTTCGCTGCCTGTCGCCACATAGTCTGCGCACATCCTTGCGCATTTGGCTAAGTGGTCCAAATCGTTGTCGCTTGGGTTGTCGCGAATGATGCGGCTTAGTTAGACTCAGCTTGGCTTCATCTTGGTCCCTTCCTCTCGACCCCTTTCGCCCAGTATTTCATGAGAATACAAGGCAAAAGGGGAGCAAGATGCCGAGAAAGATGGAGAAAAGCTAGCCATAATTTAACGTGGCAACCCCTCCAGGCTGGTAGCCTTTCCATGGAGTGCGAAGTGATGCTGTCCAAGGCATCCAGAGGAGCAGCGGTCGTCGATGTTGTGGTGGGAGTCATGATCGTTGTAGCGGTTCGTCGTTGTGGTTGCTACGAAACGGGCAAAACTTGGATCCTGCCCATTGCTTTCCTGGTCAAAGTTCTTCACTCCATCAGCCGTCCAGACTAGCAAATGCGGGAGCTGGGTCAGAGATGTGCGAACTCCCGCACAGTGATTTCGTGACGCCTGGACGGGCAACGGATGGCTTCTCTTTATGCCAATATGTGGGACTCTTCGTGATCGTGTAAGCAAAACGCTGTGTAGTCATGTTGGGGCTGTCCTTCTGCCTGTCTGCTAAATACCATCAGCGAAGTTTCCGTCTGCGCTGGTCGCAAAGGCTTCCTCAGCCGTTGTCGCCAGGCATCCTCAACCAAATCCGCGCTGGTCGCAAAGGCTTCCTCAACCGTTGTCGCCAGGCATCCTCAACCAAATCCGCGCTGGTCGCAGAGGCTTCCTCAACCGTTGTCGCCAGGCATCCTCAACCAAATCCGCGCTGGTCGCA
>CAJINU010000132.1:0-63837 GCA_905178165.1 Amoebophrya sp. A25 | reverse complement strand
GCGCTGGTCGCAAAGGCTTCCTCAACCGTTGTCGCCAGGCATCCTCAACCAAATCCGCGCTGGTCGCAAAGGCTTCCTCAACCGTTGTCGCCAGGCATCCTCAACCAAATCCGCGCTGGTCGCAAAGGCTTCCTCAACCGTTGTCGCCGGGCATCCTCATTTCATTCTGAGGTCGCAAAGGCTTCTTCAGCCAGATCTGTAAGAGTTAGACGTCGCAGTAGAAGCGGATCTATTTCGGACTACGACCACCTGTCGCCACGAAATGCTTGGGCCCAAACGTCGGCTACTCAATTATTATTCCTACGTCTCTCAATGAGGAATGAAAAGGATGCGTGTGAGTCAATGTGCATTAGTGGGTATTTATCTTCCCAGGACGTTCCCCGCAGCAGACAGTTGTACAACTAGGCGCAGCTGTAGCTGCACTGACTGGTAGCTATTGATGGACGTAAATCGTGAGGGGCCTCAGCTAACAGGACTGAAGTTCTTCGACTGTTTCATCCAACTACTTCTGATCGGACTGTTTCCAACTACTTCTGTGACAAAGTCAGTAACCTCGAAATCCTTGCGTTTGAACCTCGTCACGAGTTCGGAGGCTGAAGCTGCGAACTGTGCTAGATTTGCAGACGCTCTACTTCCATTCACAAGTGATGGCGATCTTGTTCCTCATCCACTGTTCCTCATCCACTGCCACTCCCCCTTCTACAACTGTTCGAGCAGAGGAGCGGTAGAGTTCCTTCTGTTGACTAGAAACTCTGTTTTTTTAGCTGCTCTGCTTCTCGAAGAGGTGTTGCATGTAAGTCAGGAGCTGCTTCATCTCGCTGATGACTGAGAGCGATCATTTGAGACGCACTGATGATGATGTAAGGTCCACTGCCACTCCACCTAGCTACTGAAAGGCCCTACTGAGAAGTCCGATGTCATGGACGCTGTTTCCCATACGAAAACCTTAGGAACAGCGTCCATGACATCGGACTTCTGTTTTCTAGTCCACCTTACCTCCAGAAATATAGAGAGTCGTAGTCCCATATCTTCGGTGTGGAAGAGAAAATGCCAACGCTTCCAGTAGTCCATCCAGTGGACCTGTTCCTGTAGAAAATAATGGGCTGTTACCTCCCGAAAAAAAAATGGGCTCCGACTAGGACTAGTCCATCCAGTGGACCTGTTCCTCTAGAAGGGTCTGGGTCTTCCAAGGTCTTACTTCCTAGCCAATGCTTCTTGATTTGAACCTATCTAGGAACATCAAGAAGGAAAAGTATCCATATCTATCAGCGATTTTTCACAAGTCTACTGCAGACGCAACGAAGATTTTCACTATTCAAGGAAGGGCAGTTGAAATGTCTAGAACTGAAGATGAAAGGTTATTTTGTGATATCTTTATCCAAAATGAACGTCTGGAGAAATGTCTCGCGCTACAACATGCCTAAGAAAGGCCACCCCTTAAAAAAGCAACAAGTGCTTTCGTTGACGCCAGCACGGTCAGTAGATTGGACGTTGCGGCTACGAGCTTCGAAGGTTCTGTACTAAAATATCTTCCATCCGCCCAAAAGTGATCTTCTGTTCCTCCCGTTTCTCCCATACCTTCCTTACGATCCTCGTTTAAAGCTCGGACGAGCGGTTCGGGGACGCTTTTTCCTAGACTTGGAAATTCAAAGAATTGAGAAAACTATTACTACTTGCCCCTTATTTCATGAAGTCTAGATGTAGTCCAACAGCAGACTCTTCAGTTCCGCATCTGTGTGTATCGTCTTTCCTGCTGTTTGGGTGTTGGGATTTGTTGGTGAGAAGGTTTGCTATACTACTTATTGTAGATTGGCCTAATGATGCCAATGCATCAGCAAGTACACCCTGAAGAGAGTACGAATCTGGGTTCATGGGAATAAATACTAGAGGTAGGCTGTTGGTGCTCGCTTACCTCCTTAGGAGAGGCATAACGAACGGTAACAAGAAAAGCACCTTTAACCTACCCTTAAAGATAATACGGATAACTATAAAGGAGGACGCCTTAATAGACCAGATTTCCTATAACTTATATCATTTGGAATTGGAAATAACCAGATGAAAAGGGAAACAAAACGTGAGGGAAACAAAACGTGATAGATAGGTCAAAAATAAAGCTAATGGCCGCGCTTATTAGCATCCGGCTATTCTAGGTGAGAGACGCGTCGATCGGATATTAGAAATTTGGATCTCTTGACAAGGAGCCTTCTCCTAGTCCTTGAGGACGCTTCTTGCTCAGGTCCCCTTGAAAGAGAAGGAGAAGCCAGCTCGTTGAGGGACGCTTCTTGGTGAGGTCCCCTTGAAAGAGAAGGAGAAGCCAGCTCGTTGAGGGACGCTTCTTGGTGAGGTCCCCTTGAAAGAGAGGCCAAGGATGTATGATGTTCACTTAGAAATTTGGAACTCCCGTATGATCACATCTTCCTTGACGAGGAGCCTTCTCCTTGTCCTTGAAAATGAAAAAAATCCGACGCTTCTTTCGTCCAACTTGAAAAATGAATACGATGGCTGGATTAGATTGTAGGCGGTTTAACGTCACAAGCCCCGCAGATAGATAAGCTAAGCAGAAACGCACACGCTATAATGGTGGGGAGGAGGAAGTTTATGGCAGTAGGTCAATACGCTAACCGACGAGGGTGGGGGATGTGGTCCGGGCTCTGGACCATAAGCACCACTTGGAGCCCAGAGTTCCCAGCACGAGGAGTCAAGGTGCCAACCTTAAGTGTCCTCATGATATTTCAACTTCTCTACTTGAGGGCCTCACGCCTTCTTTTTCCTCTTCAAAAAAGAATGATCGAGGCGATCTAGAAGGTCTACTTCTGGCGTTCGTGAAAAACTACAGAGTTAAGAGTAGTTGAAGTTATTCCTGTTTCATGTTTGCTTGCGAAGCTTGTGGTCGTTGCCTTAATGCCAGAAAATGAAGACTCGCCAGTAGTTCTTTGCGCAGCTTGTGCGAAATCCAGGGACTTGAGACATTGCGCAACTGAGACGCCACACGCTTCAGAATTATTGCCACATGCGCTGTGCATGACGATCCTCCCACGACCTCCACCTCTTGATGCGGTTGCAATTATTAGACATTCTTGACGGCTGACGATGATTGCACAATTGCAACGTTTTTCCTAAGAAAAACGTCTAAAAAGGAGCATTTTCTGGTGGTTGTAAATACCTTAATACTTTCTGCTTGGCTTATCTTCTACTTACTCGAAAAAGGCGGCTCAGGGAAGATAGTGACGGGAGAAGATGCAAAAACGTGCTGGTAACCCTTAAAAATGTAAAGAAGCGTCGACGCCGCGTTCCACACCACTTCCACTCCAGTCTTCGCTATAGTTAAGCAGATCCACAAGAAGATCCCACTCGTCCGCCATCACTAGTGGAAAGAGTTGTGCTCTGATTTCCTTAGGAATGGCAGCATTTCTTTATGCAGAAGAAGAAGTCTGCACTTGGTCTTCCGTCTGGAAATCGTTGGCGTCAGCATCTTGCTCGCACTCCTAGTGACGGATGTCATTTTGAGGGTAACTCTCACCCACAGCGCGGCTGAAATTATAAGGAGGTTTCCAAGTCCTCTCGAAAAGCTTCCGCTAAAGAAACCTGACACGCAGACTCCCCTTTTTCCTGCAAGACTAATTTGCAAGACTAATCTGCAGAGGACTTGTAGAAGTGGATCACATAAAAATACTAGAATGAAAGGACTGCGCATCCAAGCCAGCTCCTAGGAGTCCTGAGTCTACTTGTTCCGTCATTTTCAGAAGACGTTGGAGCCTCTACGTGCTCCAGGACGCGACCGATGGAACATGTGCCACTCAACAACGAAATAGAGGACTACGAAATATACAACTAACGTTGAAGTCACGGCTGGAAGCATAACGCTGGAAGCATGAAATGATAGTCTACTACTTGTTCCTTCATCTTCAACGACTAGACGAGCCCTCGCTTCTCTCTTAATTATTATGGTCTATACGAGCCCTGTTGGAAGCATGATACAGTTCAGATTTTCGAGTGTTCTACAGAGTCTATGCATGTTGGCGGGGCCTTAACGTGAAAATGCATGCTGACAGGACCCCTTCTGGAGCTTGTTGGAGTTCTACTATCCTGAACATCTAGAAGAGTGCTCGCGTTGTTGTTGTACTCGTCTGTACTAGGAACTCCATACTCTTGGTCGCTGCTGTTCAGCGGCCCCTTGACATCAGCACCCGTAGTCTGCTCCTCATCACCAGTCTGCTCGATCTGATCAGCAAAAGTCTGCTCGATCTGATGTCTGCTCGATCTGATCAGCAAAAGTCTGCTCGATCTGATGTCTGCTCGATCTGATCAGCAAAAGTCTGCTCGATCTGATCATCACCAGTCTGTCCGTAGTCGATTTTTTCCAGCAAGACAGAGACTTTTTTTTTCGATTTCCAACAAGATTAGGTCTTGCTAAATCAAAAAAAAGGGCCGAAAGGGGCAACGGGAACCCCAAAAGAAATCGCACTGCCGAGACGTCCAAAAGTGGGAATCTCATCAACACCAATGCCAAGAGACTCAACCCCAGCTCCAGGAAAAATGAGCCCGCTTTGTAAAGCCGCATACTTCTCGTTGTAGTATTTGTCTTCATTGCGTATGTTCTCACTGTCTTCCGCGTTGTATTTGGCCTCCTTCTCGATTCGGTCTTTCCCATTCACTGTATACTACTTAAGTGTGTACTTACTCGTTCATCTCATTGTGTTTGTTCTTGTGGGTCATTTCTCGTAGCTGTCGTGGTCCTTGTCCTTGTCCGCCTGCTCAGCTCGTCAAAAAGTTAGACTGACACCTGCATCCTTTGGCACTGGACACTAGTAGTGCATAAATATAATGACCCTTGGTAACTAGTGAAACATGCAGTGACCCTTTGGCTTGCTGGACAGAGTACTTTAACTTTTCAAATTAGGAAAAAAACTTACCAAGTTACTTCTGACAGACTGGTGTTTCTTCACCCCACTAATTTACTAGGAAAATTATAGCACCTAATAATCACATTCGCAGAGCTATCCATGCAGTAGGCCTCTAGTCAGGAATGCTCTTTCCCTCGTTGCCGTAACAAAGGTTGTAGTCGTGCTTCTAGTGTCGCCGCCATCACTTGAGTCACTGCAGGCATTTTCGTCCCATGGGTGATGGTAGAAGTATATTGGTCTCAGTGGCGCTACACCGTTGCTTTCAAACTCCTTTGAGAGTTGTTAGAGGTAGCCAATCTTCACGTTCACTATTGGACGATATTAAGAGTGGTAGCTTGTATAAGTTAATAGAGGTCTTTGCTACTTGTATTGAGAGGAGATAGCGAATCTGCACTATCGGATTGGTAGTTAGAGGAGGTGGTCATTTATTAGAATGAGATTTACCTAGGACGTTTCAAAGTCAGTACTTATAATTTTCATTATTCACTATGTATATTAATCGGATGCAACGGCTGGTAGGTACAACTAAATGACAAATAAGAACAAATAAATACCCAAGTAGAAGAAGTGCGTTGAGTTTTGTAAGAAATGCACAACTACACTTTAACTTAGTTTTGTAGTTGTAAATTAGTGCATGGCAATCATGACTAGCATTTAAGGCACATCCGTAAGCCAACATTTCTAGATACGGACGCAGGAGATTTCGAAAGCGCAAGGCCTCTGCTATGAGAACTAAGGGAAATCCATCTTAAGCAACGCATTGGGCCACGTTTTCCCTCCGAAAACGGGACCAAGAAGCCCGCGGCGATGGATTTCTTGCAGCCTTAACGTTAACGCAGAGCGGAAGGGCCCCTCCAGTTTGGTTACCACACGGCCATTCCCGACACCACCAAAAAATTTCGAAAAAAATGGCTTCTCCTAAAAACATGTAGTCGTGTAGCTGTACCCTAATCGCCCTAAGGATACTAAAGAAGTCGTTAGTTTTTAGAAATGGCCGTGACAATGATAATGGTCGCAGAAAAAACAGACCCGTGCAGCCAGGAGATGGAAAAACTACTACAACAAGAACAGTTGCACCAGTACTAGCTTGATTATCATAAAAGGCCATACCGTTACACGACCAGGGTACTAATACAACTAGATCATAGGGTAATCAAAAGTAATGGTAACAGTGTTGCCACAAGTAGAATCGGGCTAACTGCACCCCGCTGGACCCAACGAGTGAGCAGCAAGGGCTCATCCAGAAACAAGAAGCCTTCGTTTCTATCAACAAGGGCTCAACCCCCAAAAAATTTCGAAAAAAATGGGACCAGAAACAATATATTTATAAGAAGTTGAAACAATAATGGACAAAGGGCCCCTCATCTAACATGCTATGACAGGAAGCCAAGACCCTAGCCTATGCTATGAGAAGAGACCTTGGCCTCATCCTATGCTATGAGAAGAGAGATTGACCTCATTATATTATGCTATAACAGGAAGCCAAGACCTCATCGTATGCTATAACACGAAGCCAAGGCCTCATCACGTTATGCTTTGAGCAGAGGCATCATTTTCATTATATGCTATGACAGGAAGCCAAGACCTCGGCTTGAAGGTTGAAGCATTCAAATTTTTAGAGAGTAATCTTAAGGCAGAAAAGCCTGCAGATATGAAATATCTCAACCCTTAATTATCGTATGCTATGAGAAGCGACCGCATTAGATTATGCTCTGAGAAGAGTATGAGGCCTCGCCATGCTTTGCTATGAGAAGAGCCCTCATCTTCATGCTTTGCTATGAGAAGAGACCTCATCTGCATTATTTGCTATGAGAAGAGCCCTCATCTTCGTTATTTGCTATGAGAAGAGCCCTCATCTTCATTATTTGCCATGCGAAGAGCCCTCATCTTCATTATTTGCCATGCGAAGAGATAGAGACCTCATCCTCATTATAATATGCTCTGAAAGATGGAGTCCACTAATGCTACGACTTATATGCTACTGAACTAGAGTCCTCAACCCTCCGCAATTCTACTAGAAGATCTAGATGTCTCACTACGACTACCGAACGTCTCCTGTAGCAAAGAACTACAGCCACGCCTAGTCCTAGGTGAGGACGACCTTCTTTCATGCTACTTACATAGCGCACGCACTAGGGTGAGCGCATCCGTCAACTTCTAAGCCAGCTGCAACCTCACTCGAGCAAACTGCTTAGGCTTGTCTTCTAAGCCACCTTCAATCTCTTGAACAAGATCTGTTTACGCGTTTGTTTGTAATCCGTCAACTTCTACTAGGCCAGCTTCTAAGTTTGTCTATAATCCGTCTTCTTCTACTACTTGAAAAAATAGAAAAAATGGCAGCACTGAAACTATCACTCTCCGAATTACATGAATTTTGTCCGCGTGATGCACTCGGAGGCCCCCAAAGCGGACCTACAGATGTCTGACAATGAGACTTCGGACTTGGAGATGCAATTCCTAGTCCTACGCTCATAATGCTTCTTGTACTTCTTCTAAACCCGAGGCTCTTGCACTTTTCCTTTTCGGCGCAGCTTCCAGTGAAAAAAACCGCGACAGTTCGGAGGTGGGTGTAGCATCCAAAGTATGACGGCTAAGGAGCTTTCTCATTCTCCCCCGAGAGATGCCCATCTACTTTCTATACGGCCAGCTATGAGGGCTCCCGAAAAGCCAGCAGCGCCTACCCAAGCCAGCGCCACTGGCTTGCGAGGAGTAGTTTACGTGGTCCGGCCCGCCTGCTACCTACCCCTACACCATAACGCAAGAGAGACTCTTGAGCCAGTTCGCAGACGAGCTAAAAGACGGCAAGGCGATCGACTTTACCGAGTGAAAAGAAGCCAATAAAACTTGCCCAGTCACGCGCCCCGAGGTTCTCCGCCAAAGCTGGAGAACTCGTGTCTTGTTCTGCAGCCTCTTCACCCTCTTAATCTCTCTCGGCAAGTCCCTCAGAAAAGTTCCGCACCCGCTTCCCCTCGTCCTACTCCTCTAATTGCTCCTCCTTTCCAAGATGGTCGGCCCACACCTGCCCGCCCTCTCTCTGCTTGCACCCTACACACCCCGCAGAAGCCCTCCACCGCCAGGCGATGCGCGTCGCCTTTCCTTGTTGGGGCAGTCTGCCACCCGCTTCCCCCACGTGCCCCACTCTGTCTCGTGGCTTTTTGTTTTGACACGCCTGCCGCCCCTCCTCGCATTCCCTCAGTGACTTTCTGGGAAGCGCTCTCCCGATCCGACGCCCTGGCACCTCCACAAGCACCTTCCCTACCACGACTGGACCCCTCACGGGATGGGGCAAGGCCCCCGCTGCTCCTGCCATCTCTACCGCCGCCTCTGCCTCATTTCATATTGAGAAAAAAGAAAATGCTCAGCGCGGGTCCTGGTGTTGGCCAGAATTGCACGGCCCGCGCACGTCCACGCTGCTTGGGGTCTCACTCAGCCGAGGCGAGGGAGCTCCCTGTGCTTGGGCGGTTGGCGATGCCTTGTTGCGCCCGGCCTCGCGCCCTGGTCTCCTGCTTCAGGCCGGGCCGCAAGCACGGAGGAATGGGGGCCATACGAAGGTCCCAGGTAGCCTTCTAAAAGCTTCCTAAAGTAGCCTCCTAAAAAAAGCCGTCTGAGGTTCCCCTCTACATAACCTTTCTAAAAATTATCCCGAAGCCCCACCCTTTTAAGAAAGCCGGCGGCGCGTCCCTTCAAAAGGTCCGCGATGCGACAGACATGAAGAGCGAGCGACTTCTTCGCGAAGACGGCCGAAGAAAAACCCCCAAACTTTAGAAGATTTTTGGCAGCTTTTTTAGAAGAGGGCAAATTTTAGAAGGTCTATTTTTAGTGAGTGTTTTCAGAGGCGTAACCCAGCCCGAGACAACACCTTCAGCCCGAGCAACCCCGAAGCGACGCCACCCCACCACCGCAAAAAGAAAAGACCAACGCAAAAAATATCCTAACCGCGGCCAAGGCCCACATCCTTCACCGAGCTCAACCACTTCGGACGGCCTCTGCAACACGACACGACAGAGGGACGAAAGGCGCAGAAACTAAGTACGCACGGGAGACAAAGGCGCGGGACAGGCGCGTCGCGCTGCTCCGAAAGTGCCTCCTTTCTTGGCCAAGTTTTAGCCACAATCTTGACTGGAGGCACCTACAGCCACCTGACAAACGCCAAGAAAAACCAACTCACCTGACCAGCGTCCGCCTGGTACTCACGTCCCCAGCCCAGTGCCTCCTCCCTAATGCCCCAGCCACCGACCCGGCGCTCTTTTTGTTGCGCGGCACGGGTTTGCGCCCAGTGGGGTGCGCCTACAGCTGTTGAGGCTCGCGACCGTCTATCCCTATGCCACAGCCAGTTGGCTGCCCCTTCCAGCCGTGGTCGGTGAACGGTTTTCACAACGAGCGGCGGGGGCGGGCGGCTTAGCTGCTGCGGCATCGGCGTCAGCCAGCTGCTTCCCCCACTCTTCCCCCTAGACCCTCTACCAGTGGGACGCCGCTGCTTGCTTCTCGCATGTAGGCGGGCGCCTCCGTGGTTGTGTCGTTGTTCAGTGAGGCTCCGCACGTGCTCCTCAGCTGCAACGCCTGCCCCGCGCAAGGGCCTCGCCCCTAAATGTCGGCGCCGGTGGGTTGTGTTACTTCCATGCCCGTAGCATGTCAACCGGACCGCCGACACCCCTTTCTTTCGCCCTGCGCCGGCTTGTGTGCGCCAGCGCCTCTGCTTAGAAGGTGCGCCTCGAAGTAAAAGCACCCACCGGGCATCAGGGAAGGCCCTGCAGGCTTCACAAATAGCCTGGCTTGAGGTAATGCTGGCCATCGTCACTTCTCTAATTCGAACACTTGCCATCAAGCCTCGCGGCCTTCGCCGTTCCTCCATGGGAGGGGAGAGTGGGCGGCACTTCTTTTAGGTCACTCGCACTCTCGCTGGACATAAGCCCGCGCAGCATCTTGGATGGCCAATTCGTAGACATTTTTGAAAAAGTCTAGATCTAGTATCCTTTAAAAAAGTATGAATAATATTCTTGTTATTGAAAAAATTCATTGGTAGTTCTTTCATTGAGAACCGGCAATGTCACAAAAAATCTGCATGGGCCTCCGAGTGTCAAGACGAGTGGCGAGCAGAGAAGACCACTCACGACGCTGGCGTAATGCGTTGCAACATCGGCTGAAGTGCGCAGCATCCACGAAGGCCAACACTCTCCCGCGGCCACTTCTAATAGACTATCCCGTGACAACCTCTCAGCCACACCACCCCCCTCGCCCGCCTCAGCGACTCCGATAAATTGACGAAAGCACGCGCGTGTTGACACACCGCAAAAGCGTCCTGGTAGCACTCTCATCAAGCAACTAGATAGGTCAAGATTTTAGCGCAACGGCGTGCGACCTGTATGATGCTCATGGATGCCCGTGCCCTCTCCAAGCGCGACCGCACCAGCACGCACTGGGCTAGACTTAACACACCCGACCCAGCAGACAGAGAGCCTCCTTAGGTGCAGCACGTTGAGACAGAGGCAGGGCGCTAAGCGAAACGCCCCCACTCTCAGGGGCCGCCTGTTTCCAGGCTCTCCTCTGTCGGTTTTGGCGTTGTTGTTTAGCACATCTTGGAAAGCGCGGGCCATCTACCACCATGCCACGACTATAACAGAACAACACTCAGAAGCACCCGCCAGCACTCCGACAAATCGACAGCGCCACAACGCCAGCCAGAAAGCGAAGCCGCAACAAACCAGGCGAAGGCCGCACTCTCTGGGGCTGTCTTTATGTGGCTGCCGATGGCCAGCAGTCATTCCAAAAAAATGAAGCGCCAGAAAGATCGCCGCCATGTTATGACTATAACAGAGCAGCTTATAAGGCTCGGCAGCTCGCATGGCATGGAGTGCATGGACCGCATGGACCTAAAGGGGGAGCTTCTTGCGCGTCTTAAAGCTCTGCGCTCCATGCACTCCACGCGCCACGCATGCTATAAACTACTCTGCTATAATAATACCACGGAACCACAGACGCCAGATCTTCCAATAAGCCCGAGCGGCTAAGACTTGTAGGACTTGTAGGAGCGGGCGGGTCGGTCAGAAAGTCCGTAGACGACCCCTTCCCCGACCCGCGGTTGTGGGGAGCAGCGCCCTGGCTGTGGCGCTTTCAAGTCAGCCGACCCGCGAACGCCTTCAAGGAAGCGCAACCACCCCACCAAGCAAGGCTGCCAACCGACCGACCACGCACCCCGTCTGTCACACCGCGACCCACCCCGCCGCGACCGCCGACTGCACCTGCAAACGCAGCCACCCGACCGACCGACCGACCACCCGACCGGCCGACCAACCGAGCGAGCACTGCGCCGCCCAGCCACTCATCCACCTCCACCAACCGTCCGACCGACCTGCCATCGGGTGACTTGAAGACGCCGCAAGGCGCTCCCGACAAGTGCGGCGCGGGTCAGGCCGAGGTCGACGAGCCACTCTCCGCGCCGACCTTTTTTACAAAGCCTACCGGCCCCAGCTATTTCAGAACCTGCAATATCGACGAGCCTACAAAGACACGGCCAGAAAGTGGAATCATGTAGACTCTGCGGCCCAGCACGGCACATGATCATACTACAGAGCAGCGGGAGACTATAAGGGCCGCGACGCGGCTCCGGCATTGCAGCGCGGGGCGCAGGGATCGGACAGACCTGGATAGGGTGGAGAAATTCCCCCGCCGTCGCGCGCCGGCAGCTTGCGTGCTACATAAACTCCACGCGACCCCATGCGCCCCGCGTGTGGGCGTGCCACTGATAGTAACCCAAGTACTGGGGAACATCACTGGGCGCACGCCGCTTATCTTGGCCCCTAAACAGACAGAAACTCTTCGGCAAGTTGCTAGATTGATGCGCACAATATTCAGGGCAACACTTGGCGACATGTACGCTAGAAGATTTCCTTGCCTATCATTCAGACTCCACGCACCTGCTTACCCCTGTTGCGGATCGAGCTATTTCTTTTGAAAAAATATATCTACATGAATCTCTATCAAAAAAGTTTGATGCTGTTTTTCGACTCGCTTTCACGATCCTGATCTGACCCCGTGCACATGTTTGCGCCGAGTATGAGCAGAACGAGATGCGCGGGCGCATGGGTCGCTTGGTCTGGAGGCGCTCCTGCTCAACCGGTGGGCCCGGTGAGTCTGTGCCCATGCACTCCGTGCGGCCCCATGCACTCCATGCGACATCCGTGCTATGGGCTATTACTCTGCTAGAAATTTAATGAATGCCAGCGCCTTCCTTTTGCTCTTTTCCCTGATGAGTTTTTCACTGATATACAAAATAGCAAAGTGTCCCCTATCAAAAACAAGTAAAGAGGGCGCCAAAAAAGTTGTAACGGATAGTGAAGATCTTACACGCAGAACATGCTCACCGCTAGGGAAGCTGGAAGACAAGTCGAAGGGCCCTCCAGATAGATATAAATAAGCCATCTAACTCTAATCCCGCTACTCTCCTTCTTCAAGCATTTACTCATCAAAAACTTACTGCTGCAATCATCAAAAACGTACTGAAGACACGCATGCTGTCTTGGTGTTTTTCGTGCCGAAGCCTGTGCCCCTTTCAAAAATGACTTCGCCACGGTGCTTATCTCTATTACCTCGCCACCCCGTGCTAACGCAATCATCCGCTGTCTGCAACAAGTATTCCAGTGAGAGACTACCTCTTCGCCCCCCTTCCTTTTAGAAATGATTCGAAGTGTCTTGCTCGGGAGTTTGAAGTATACATCCGAGCAGGAGAACTGCTAAGAACCGGTATACTCTGAGACGGGTCGGACTCTTAGTTACTCGTCAGACAGCCCATCCTCTTGAAAAACGAAAATTCTATATCTATTACGCGCATGGAACTCGCGGCACGCGCAACCGCTCCGCATTCGGTAAGGCATCACACCCACCAATCGTAGCGGAGGGCAAATATGAAATAAAAAAAAGCGCTAGCCCTAATTTTTTGCAAAATACGTAGACGCCGCACCGATTGCGCATGCCCCTACCGGGGAACTGCGTGGCTCTTTAGAGGGGTCGGCCGATGGCCACTCTGGGGAAGACGGCCAAGCGTTCACCCTGTCCACGCCTTTCCCCCAGCAAGAGCAGGAGCCGCCTGCCCGTCTGCCTTTTCAGTGCAGCACCAGCGTCAGAAATGGCGCGAGAGAGCAGGGGCCAGCTGACCGCTGCGGGCCCTACGCTTCCCCTGGGAGATCGCTGGCCCACTCCCTAGCTGCATTAAAAGGCGACAGAAAATCCTTGGGGATTATTTTGAAACGCTCTAACATTTCGCAAGGGGGATAGAAGTGCCCTAATGGGTTTGAAAAGGTGCTGCTTCAAGCGCATTAGAGCTTTTTTCTTCGAAGCCCGCAAAGCTCCAGACTCTAATGAGCCTAAACAATAGGACACTTTTTATAGCAGGACTAGAAAAAACGCTCTAACAATTTAGGCTCAGCACAAGCGCCAGGGCGTTGGGCCCTTATGAATGGGTAGGGTAGAACCTTGCGCGCAGGGCGTAAATAACGAGGCCACGCCGTCGCCGCTTATCTGCATCGCAGCGAAGCCCCACACGAGCAGGGTACTTCAGCAAGCGCATTCCAGCAAGCGCCACAGTGCCACCAGGTGGCACAGACAAGGAGGAGCGCGGGCACCGATATCAGGCGCCAAAAACGCGCGAGGCATTCCAAAGATCTGCGGCCCGTTGAAAGGCGCCACTAGCTTGCGGCAACTCAGGGCACTCACCTAGTTGCGGCATCTATCGAGTTCGCAAATTTCTAGAACTAATGCTTTTTTTTGTGTCATAGCATAGGAGTGGTCCCTGGCCTGAAAAAGATTGCTACAGCTTCCCAAGACCAAATCTCTATCGACTACAAATCCAACGAAAGACGCGAAAAGAAAACAAGCAACCAACCCCGACAAGGGGTCAGCGTTGTAATTCGAGAAAGCCTACGCTTACCGCCAACAACAAGCCCACAAGCGCTTGCAGATCCTGCTCGACCACAGAACCGGAAGAGCCCCCGACCGCTGAGCCGACAATAATTCAAAAAAGACAAGCCCCATGGGGCTTCTCGCTAGCTACATTCTGAGCGCGAAATGTGAAAGAAGCACACGGGCCGGCACATTTCAACTGCCTCCGCATATGCCGATGACAACGGCACGGAGCGAAACAGAGGAACAAAAACAGAAGAGGAGCACGCCCAAGCCGGTCCAACAATGTGGAAAGGCCCCAGCGTGGTGGACCTATGGCCAACAGGTGCGCAGCTGCTGACAAGCGCGCAGCCGCAGACAACACCCCACCGACCGAGGCCACTTGCCCGAGACCTTTAAGAGCTTCACACATGGACCCAACTCACGCCGACCGGCCTCCGGCCCGCTTTCGGGTCACTGACCTGAGGCCCCAAACGAACCCACCAAACAAACCCGAGGACCCCGAAATCTTCCCGCCGAGCTATCGCCGCTGCCCACGCCTGCAAACCATCCCCAAAAGCAACCCCGAAGACCCCGACAGAAAGCCCCCGCAAGCTGTCTGCTTGCCTCCTACGTAATCACCCTGCGGCGTCAAGCTCTCCCCCACTCGTAACCATCACGGCGCCCGACATCGACAAGCCCGCCACTATGAGCCCGCGCCCCGTCTCAAGCGTAAGCAGCCCTGAAGCGGTTGCCGGTGTCCGCCAGAAAAAAAGTCCCTACCTGCCATTGACGCTGCCCGGAAAATTCTGACCAAAGAAATAAAGGCGAAAGCCTGGCACCAGACTCACCCCCCCCCACCCAAGCACGCGCCCCGCCCTAGCTTGGCGAAACGATTGCTCCCCCGCTTCACCCGAAACCGAGCCAGCCCCAACAAGTGCGCGCCTACCGCGTTTCTATCGTAGCACAGCCCTAGCCTTTTGATGATGCAGCCAAGGCCAAGGCCTGGCGCACCCCCCTGCGCCAAACTGACCCAGCCACCGCGTGGCCCCCGTAAGCCTTCAAGGCCGTCGACATCCGCAAAGATAACAAACACCAGCCAAAGCCCTCCAGCCTCCCACACATGGAAGCAGCACCCACCGCCTACGGAAGGGCTGCCCTTTGTTGGAAACGGTCAGCCCAGTTGTTCAGCGGCGTGGCACCGTAGACATTTACGACGCCACCGACAGGCCGCCCGCTTCTTTTAATCCGATCCGCCCCCTTAGCGTCGAAGTCGCTGCGCCCTAGTCTTTCACATAAGGCCCTCCCCTCCTGGTGGGATAGTTTCTGCCTCGCGTGGATCTCCGTTTTTGCTTTGTTCACTATCATGCTGCACTTCGTCCCGTCCTACCTCTTCGAAGATCCTCACCGCCGAGGCCATTTCCTCCGCCGTGTGTCCCGATCTGCTTGCGCCGTCAGCGTAGACAGTGAGACCGAGGGCCCTGCCCTGGTCTCTGTCAGCCCCTCACACGCTTGGACGCTCCAAGGCCACCCCCCTGCGCGGCTGCCTCTCTTCGGGGGCCAAGTTCCCCCCATTTCTTCACCCTCGGCCTCCCCTTGCGCTGGCTACCCTGCCAGCCGCTTCGTGGTTTCTCAGTCGCGGCCGCTGGCCTGGTAACTTCTACCCCCCTCAAGCCTTCCCCCTCTAGTCTTCACGCGATTCCTTCACCCATCGCCAGCGTGTAGATGCTGAAAAGATAGGGGGACACTGGCGCCCCCTGATACACTCCCAAGCCGCTCGCTTTCTCCTCTGCTCGGCATTTTCCCCACTGCAGCACCATCCGCGCCGCCTTGTGTAGGTTCCTCACCCTCTCGACGTATCCCGCTGGTTCGCCTAGCTCCGGCACGATTCTCCACAGCTTTCCCCTTCACGCTCGGCCGAAGGATTTGCCCAAGTCACACGGCGCAAGGGTAAGGTCTGGCGTTTCCTCTGCCTCTATGAGTTCCACGACGTCGAAGGGGTAGCCCCTACGCTCCGCCTAAGCCTGGGCGACATGCTGCACACCGCCGGGCCCTCCCGGTGGTGTCTCCTATGACTCCCCCAAGCTGGCGCCTGTGCGCGTTGCGTGTGACCCTGTAGGCGACCCGCAAGGCGGCGCATGGCCTGTAGTTTATTCCCTGAGCCTTGCCCCCCTTCCTTTTCTTGTACAGCCACGCCACCCGCCCGGTCTGCAATTCTTCAGCCCCGCTCGCTTCGTCTATCTCCTTCAAAACCTTCGCCCAGTTCGCCAGGCCCCGCTTGAAGGCTTCCCAAGTAATTCCGTCCAGCCCCGCCGCTTTCGCGAACCAACTTGGCCAGTTCGATCACTTCCCCACAAGCCTGCCACAGCAAGCCATTGGCGCCCACTCCTTTTAGCTCATTCCCTAGCCTGTCGCCCTTTTTCACCAAGCACCTCCCTGGCCCACCCTGCCCCACCCTTCGCCCCGTTCCAATTTTCGCTGGTGTCTTTGTCCTCTTCTTCGGCGATGTTCCCGGGCTCTGCGATAGATTCTCCCGCGGAAGGCGTCAGCGCTTTCGGCGCCCGTCCTGGCGGTTCCTTTATATTTCCTACCACTGTCCGCCACCCTGGTGCCGCTGTCCTCTGTGCCCTTCGTTCTTGGCTTTCCTGCTCCTCATCGGCTCCCTTGTCCCCTTTTTATGCCGCGCCATTTCAAAGTAGAACAGTTTATAAGGCTGGGGGCCGGTTGGCATGGCACGAATGGAACGGTTGGAACGAATGGCAGGCATCCAATGCGGGCCTTCAATGTGCTCCGCCATTCGTGCCATTCGTGGACCTGTCAGACCTTCGAGAGCGGGGCGCCCTTAGGGCGCCCTGCGCTTTCAGGCGCTACCTCCCCCGCGGCGTTGCCGCTGTCTCCGAATGCTGCGCGCATGCTTTCAGGACCCCACTCGGGCGCCCTGCGACCAATCTGCCAGCACCCTAGGGCGGAGGCCGCACCCTAAATCGCCCGCCTTGTCGCAGCATTCCTCTCGTGGAATTCCGCGGGGGTCATGCAAGTCCACCAGGATTTGCGTGGCCCGCGCGGTAGTTCCAAGGAAGGCGCCAGCCCTCCGACGGTCAGCCGCACTAGGGTCCGCACTCTTTAGAGAGCAGCCAAGTCGGCTTCGTTTCTGGCTAGCTCCCTTACCATTTTCAAAATGGCAGGGGGGCTTTCCGTAGAATTGCAGCCCTTCGCATCCCTATCCCTGTCCGCTTGTGCCAACGCCAACCGCGCCACCCGTGGCACTTTTTGGCTTCGTTGGGTTGTTCCAATCGTGTCATTCGTGCCAGCCGCCATTCGTGTCATAAACTGTTCTATCATAGGGCTGCCTGGCCTGGTATGTCCTGTGTCGTCTGCCTCTTCTGGTCCTGTCCCTCCACCCCACCGCCCTCGCCTCCTTTTCCAGTCCTGCCAGCCACCTCCTCCCGAAAGCCTTCTTCTTGCTTGCGCAGACTGCGGCGCCTGGTCGGGATGTCTTTCATCTTTTGCCTCAGCGTGCTGCCTGTCTCGTTCTTATCTTGTTCCTCCTGTTGCAAAAACAAGCCACCACAGTCCGACTCCAGAGAGGTCCCACCAGAAAGCGCGCTCTTTCAGTTTCTCCCGGTCTGTTTTTTTGGTAGTTTCGTGCCATTTATGACAAGAGCGCAAGAGGCTAACATGCCACAAGAAGCGAACACATGCGAGCAGGGTGGAGAAACATGCGAGAACAATGCACCAACGACGCCAAAAACGCACGAAAGCGCACAGACACACACACACGACGAAGCCCGACGCACTTGCAAGAAACAAAGCGCGCAACACTGCGGCAAGGGGCCAAGCAGCTGGCAGAGGGGACGGCACGAGGGCGCGCCAGTAGGTTAGACACAGCGGCCACCTAAACGAGCCCAGACGCTGCCGCACTGACTTGGCACCCATTGACTCGCCCAGCCTCGTCGGTTCTGTCCTCAGGCGCACAAGACAGCGCTGCCATCCGAGGGCCGGGCTTCGCGCTCCAGATAGTTAGAGGAACTGGGCAACCCGTCTAGACGAGAAGGCCCGCCACTTTCCGGCGTCGCCTCCGCGGCGTGGCTCATCTGAGAGCGAGCGCGCATCCCTTCTTTCACCCTGCTGCATTATAAGGGCGGGACATATCTCACGGGATCGCAGAAGTGGGCAAGCGTCTGCACCTCCCCACGCGGTGCAGCTACTCTAAAAGCGCCCGGGAATCCGCACCAAGGTAGCGGCGGTTGAAGTCAGTGAGTGCGCTGCGCTGGCTAGGTCACAGATAGGTGTCGACACTCTAGCGAGTTTTTAGGTTTTGGAGGAGGAACAAGGATTCTCGTCCCATAAGACCAGACGGCGACCGAGGTCGAAGGACTTCCCTCAAGGGCTTGAACACTACGGCGTAACAATTGACGCAAAGCCCGTCGGCCCCTAGTACCCTTGCGGCCCTGGTCTGGGCCACTGGTCTCAGACCTGCTAAGAGCATGACGACTTCGAGAGATTTAAGGCCTTCGGGGGCTGTTTTTCTTTTCGTTAATCTTAAGAACTACGCCGCACCACTGCTCCCAATGAATCCCCAGAAAGCGTGGCGGCATGGGTATCGTCCTGCTTCTCTTGCCACAAAGGGCCTCCACATCGGTCCAGGGCGTTCTCCCCACGCAAACTCGCGGGGGTCTGGGATTGTGATGCTTCTGATTCAACCTCACCGGAGGAAGCGCGCTCGGGGGCGAAGAGTTCGCCGCAGAGTGTCAAGAGAAGCGAAGATGGCATGCCGGTCCAAATTGCTTCTCCTGGAATGACAATCGCAGCCGTAGATTGAGTCCCTTTACTCAGTTCCTGCAGCACAGTAGAAGCGCCACTGGTGAAGCACCCATTTGCCGAGTGTTGGCTCGAGCGTGTGCTAGTCGATTCAGGGCACCTGTTGATCGAACCGTGGTAGCCATACTGAAATACCTGGAAGTAGGAGGGGCCCTCACTTTCATCCGTGGACGATTCCCGCCAGACCCAGTCCACCAAATGTACGTCTTTAGGATTAACTCGTCGTGGCAGCCACGCGAACCCGTGCACCCAAATTCTGTCTTCTGGTTCTAGTTGTGCACCTCCTTTTCGAGCACTGTCTTGGCTAAATAAAGGAAGTATCATAACTGTCGCGCCCATGCCAACGCCGCGCTTGTCGGTGCGGTCTTGGTGGAGACGTTCCTCTGGGTCAAAAAGCGACCTCGATGCAGTTGCAGCCCGGTGGCCGCTCGTGGTGGGCATTGTGTCGCCAGTGAGCATCATGCCAGAATAAGACGTATCGATTTCCATATGCACCACAGAGTACTGCTTCGACTTCATATCTTCTGTTGTACACGTCTCAGTCAATAAAACCGGGGCCACACCAATCGGAGTGTGACCCCTTGCAAAAATCGTCACTTGTCCATCGGTTTCAGCTGCAACACGGCACGCAGGTGCAACCCACCTCTCTCTCTTCGTTGTAGATTCGTGGTTTTGATAGCAGGGAGTCGGGTAGCGTGTTACCGGTGTGCAAAGCAGCATCAAGTCGATGCCACCGCGCTGATAAAACCAGCGGTCTTGCTCGGCAACTTCTCCCGTCCAACCTCGCAACCCCTTTGGACCTTGTTCGACGCGTCCGCGCATAAGTGAGACAACGGCACCTGTCGACGCTCCTCCCTGGGGAACGAACGTGGTGTCTGACGTCTCTCCCGTGCTTTGGAACATCTTTGGAGCGACGCAGCGCCCACGCGCATGCCCTTCATTTTCAACACCAGGAGTCCCTCCTTGGTTCGTGGCTGAGTCAGTATCGTACTTAGAGAGCGCAAGCACTTCGCCCGCCGGCCAGCATTCCAGACTAGCCTACCAGACGGACAGAGGCTGGGAGCTCATCTGAACGCCCACCAAGGCTGCCACGCTGATGGTGAGACCCGCTGTCCGCCGTAAGCCGAGCGTGGAGTGGGCACATGGATGATTTGAGCTAGGAGTGGGAGGGTGGGAGAAGGAAAGTGACTGGCTAAGGATGAATGGCGCACGTCAAACGGCGAATGGAGAGTGGCGAGATGATGGGAAGGGTGCCCGCGTGACAAAGCGCGGCCCCCGGTGCTTGGAGAAATGAAAGGTCGATGATCTCACTGGCCCACTCGCTCAAGCTTGCGTGCTTAGGCGAAAAGCGTCGCTTTCCTCGAAGGCCATAGTTGAGCTGCTGTAAAAAAAAGGGCATTGCCGATACGCTCTGAGCTGCTCAGCCTTCCAACTGTCCAAATCTGCGACCCACTTCTTCAAGGAGCCAACACCTCGTTCTTGTTTCGCTTGATGACCATAATATGACGGGCAGAGCGCTACTTTTACTCTAGTGGCACGGGCAGAAGCCTGTAAAATGCACCAGCGTCGAATGGCTCAAACTCCGGTCGCGTGCTTCCTCGCCTCAATCGAAGCACCTGCGAAGAGCGCAGGAAACTAACCGGGAAGGCCCTCACATGGGTGCGCCGGGATCATTGGGGCAAGGCGTGGGCAATGCGGTGCGAGCTGGCACACCTCTTAAAGATAAAGCGGGCCGACACACATAAGACAGGCGGCCTGGCCGGCTCTCATAGAGGCTCCCGCGGGGTGTTCGGCTGTGCAAACATGGCGACAAACGTTCCCTCCCCTTGGGTGTCGTGACAGGCGTCTGCGCGCTCGCTTCAGCGGGCAGGCACCACACAAAGGGGGGCCCTGCGGGTGGCTGGTGTCATGTCGGGTGGCGTGGCCCCGCCAGAAAGCACGGGGGCGCCTGCTTGACGGCCTTCGACCGATGCGGGCGCTGAGAATTGCGCTCGGCTTTTTGCAGGTTTCTATTGCGCGTAAGTAGGCCTTCCCTGCTCCCTGCGTAATGTGAGTCTGTCCTCCATATTCGCCTTAAACGTCGCAAGACGCTCATCTGGCGACTGAGTCCAAAACGGCATGTAATCGAGCGCAGGCGGCACGTATCCAATGACCGAAATGAGATCGTCGCCTGTCGCCTCCGCCAGTTTCTGCATATGGACACTTCTGTACGCCTCGACCGGGGGGGATGCAGAAGGCGACCCAAAAGGCCCCGCATGTGTATAGAGCGCCCCCGCATCGTCAACGTCCACATCGGCAAGCTTCCCACTTTCGCAAAGCCTAAAAGCTATGCCCTGCAGCCCCTGCAGGAGCTTACACTCATTCTCCCGGAGGTCTCCAAATCTGACTTCCCTGCCGCCCTTTTCAACATCGCCCCCGACGACGTCGACGTGCTCCAGGCGGAGAGCCCAGCTACGGCCAGACCCGGGGCCCGCACCTGCCGCGGGATGGACTCCATCACTAGTAACACCGCCGGGGGAGGTAAAAGCGGACGAATCTCACGGCCGTCCCTCAAGGAACCGTGGGAGGAGGATCAACTTGCACTCAGCTGAGAACACTGGCGACTTCCTGCCCACATGCAAAGCAACAACCCCCCAGAGGGGCTGGCGTGTATCTTCTACTGGCATGCCTTCCAATCTCTTGCCCCTATGTCAACACCTAAAGAACCAAGCAAGGGCCTCGGCTCAAGTCTAATCCCCGCCCCCCTATGTGCTTACCCAAAGTTATAGACTGCGCAAAGGCCTCAGTCTCCCCAATTCAACTCAAAGCACTCAACCCCCTGCGAAATTCTTAAGCGAAACCAGGCAGACACATCCCCAGCCAACGAACCCGGTCAGCATTTGGCTAAAATTTTCGAGCTTTGAGAAAACCACGACCGACAGACACCACAACACACCCGCGCCGGCTGATCTGGCTGCCGGGCAACAACCGACCCGACACAAAAGACCCAAGAAAGACCTCACCGAGCGAACCCAGGCCACCGCAATGCAATAGCAGGCGCCCGCGACTCTAACGCATGCACCTGGGCCGGCCTCCGGCAGGCGGCCCCACACACTTCGAGGCAGACGCCTCAGGGAAAGGCTCGACACAAAGAGCCGACACCACACCAGCCCGCGAGGCTCACCAGCGCGGGCGTTAAGGTTAAGGCCACACTTCGAGGGGCCAACGAACTGCGACCCCAGCGCCCCCGCCAGAATCACGCGACCCAACCCACGCGACCCCACTGGCGTGGGCGTTACAGCCCCACCCCGAGCAGGCGCTGCTCGATGCGGGGGCTCGCCCTCAACGTACACACGCGCACCACCCAGCCAACCCCGCGGAGCTTGTACGAGCACCACGCCACACTTCGAGGCCTGCCAGCGGAATGCGGCGGGCGCGTCAGATGCGCCACAGCCTGCGCCACGACTGCGCGGCCCGACGTCAATGCCGAAAGCTTCATCATCATCAGCTTCCTTAGTGTTGTTGTTGTTGTTGCGGCCTCCCCCGTTCTTGCATGGAATCACTTCCACGTCTCCGAGCTCATCTCCGCCAGTGTTGACGTTGTCGCTCCTGCCAGACATGAAGTCTCGCATGAAGTCCTCTTCAGCCTCAGAGGGCGACTCCTCACACTTCTTTCTTCTTACTACCACCTAGCGGCGAAAATTCATCATCATCATCATGGATGCCATCACGTGCATAGCGCTTCGCTTGTTCGATGGCGTTCTTCTCGGCTTGTTGAACGCGTCGAAGCTCATGCAAGACACTAGATGTAGCGACGAGGCAGAAGAGGGAGCGCTCGTCGTTCTCGCGGAGTTTCAGCTTCGCCCTAAAGTCATCGATGTAGCTTTCCGGTGTGTAGTTTTTGACCATCGTCTTCAGTGGCTCCACGATCTTCGCGCCCACTGTCGTCGCGCTCAGCTGCGTGGTGGACTCTCGACGCTCTGCAAGGCACTCGAGGAAAGCCTCTCGGCGGCGGGTGGTGGGCTTAGCCGGTTTCTTACAAGCCAACTTCGACCGGAGGGTATTGGTTTCTTTTTCGTAGGTATTATCAAAGTCCTCAGCTTTGTTGTTTTGCGGGTTGCGGCGTGCCTTGTTCTTGGTGAGGTTCTCGATGGTGTCAGTGTAGGCCTTATGTAGTAGGTCATCGCAGGCTTCAGCTTCTTGCTTCAGCTGCTTGGCCTTGAAGTTCTTCCGCGCTTCTTCATTCTTCTGCGCCTTAGTGCGTGGGGAGATGTCAGCTTCCTCATTCTTCTTGCGGTTTTTGATGTTCTCCTTCACGTCAGCCACCACACTACCGAGCACTCGCGTCAGAGGACTGCGCTGCGGTTGGTATTGTTGGGTGTGCTTACTGGTGGCTGACCGTAGGCCCTGTTGGCCGATACTAGAAGCCTTCATGGTAGGAGCAGTAGCGGCGTCCCTCTTATTCGATCCGCCCTCGCCACGACTAGAGATTTTATGATAGTGGTACTCGTTGACGTTATTGCTAGAAGTCGAACCTGTCATAGTATTGCTGGCGATGCTATGCCCACTAATGCTACTGCTGTCGCCAGTCGCCATGGTCTGTCCACTTTGGTTCCCTTGTGCTTGCTTCTTCTCCAGGCTCTCCAGTCTGTTTGAGACGCTGAAGATGCGGCTCTGGATTTCTTGACCGAACTTACCCAGCTTATCTCCGACAGCAGAAGTTAGGCATTCCTTCAGATCGGAGCTCTGCTGTGCCAGTTGCTTTTCATGGTCAGCAGTAGACTTTGGCTCCGACAGGTCCAGCTTAGTGGGTAGTTGTTTCATCTTCTCATAGATGTAGGTAGCGCGCGCAGTGTCCGTGATGCGGAGGCAGATCTCCTGGATATGCATTGCTCCGCCAGAGTGGCAGACTATCAGACTACACGTCGGCGCACCACCTGGACCACCATCGTCGAGCAGTTTTCTGGTCACTGCTTTCGGGAAGTAGAAGTCCTTAGTCGGGTAGTTGGCTGCCTTCATGAGGTCGTGCTCTCCACATGTCTCCGCCAGGTCCTTCATGGTGCTGCTAATGACCATCGGAAAGATGTCCTCCTCCTCCTCTTGGGCCTGCTTTGTCATCACAGCAGGCACATGCCCACGTGACTTTTTAGCTGTAGTCATCGCGTTGCTGCCTGGTCCACTACCACTAGAAAGCTGCACGAAGTTACTCTGATGCTGGCCTTGGTTCTGGGCCATTAGATGGCCGCTGTTGTTTTGATTGTTATTGCCCTGGTAGACTTGCACTTGGGTCAGCTGTTGTTGTCCCATTGGATTAGCATTCGCACCGGTTGCGTGGTTCATTAGGTGCGCTTGCTGGTGGACCTGCCCATGATGTTGCTGCTGCTGTTGGCCTCCTTGCGTCTGCATTCGCATTCCCCCCTGTGGTTGCTGTTGTTGTTGGTTCGTCCCCATCGGCAGTCTCGGCGCATGTCCATTGTTCACGTTGAAGGTGCCGACGTGGGTGCTGGTCAGATAGGAGGCGCACGGGTAGCAGCTAGCATTCTCGATCTGGTTGTTACGGCGTAGCCAAGAGCTCATGCTCAACAGATCAGCAAGCTGGTGGCTGTGCTGGCAGCTGTCACCTTGTGGGCAGATCCTGCCCTGTGCTGCATCACGGCAGCTTTTTACATATTGCGTCGACGTAGTTGCTCTTCTAATAGCGGGCTGCAGCGCGTGGCTGTTACTTGTGGCCTTAGTGGTAGTACTGGCGGAATTGGTAGCACCGGTGGGACAGGTAGGGCTGGTAGTTTTACTGGTAGAGCTGGTCGATCTGGTGTGGTAGTACTGGCAACATTGGCAGCACTGGCAAGACGTGTAGAACAGGTAGACTCACTGGTAGAACTGGTAGCGTGTGTAGTATGTAGCTGCAAGCTGTCAGACGTGTATCTACCCGCGTGCAAGGTCAATACAGCCTAAATAATCAACGACCAGAAAGCCGAAAACAAGGCCCATTATTTTTACGCCTCGATTGGATAAAAGTAGCTCCAGTCCTCTGCTGCCGAAAGGAATTTGTCATGGTTATCGCCGTCATATGAATACCATGGAGGAGCTTTCGAGAGGTGCGCGCAAATGTCAGGCATAATATGAAACAAACTTTTTACACAAAGGGGAAAGCCAATCGATAAGCATTACACAGGTAACAAAATGGCTGATCCTTACTCACTTAGATAGCCACCGCCAGCCACGTAGAATCCATATAGTCAGACTCATAATATCCACCACCAGCCATAATTTACGCGAGTAGTCAAAACCAAAGGAAAGCGAAAGTATCTACTTATATATAAAAGTAGTAATAAACACGACCACCACCATCCACAAGTAATAAAGATGAAAATAAATAAAATAAAAACACAAACAAGAAAGATGAAATTGAAAATACAAGTACACCACGTGGGAAGAACATGGCAGGCTTCACTATGGGCGCGCAGTGCGGAAGTCGTTCTATATTCACTCACTTATCTACTCCACCACCAGCCAGAAGCAGAGTCGTACGGTCAAAGCATGACGCTAAATACTCACATAACCCACCACCAGCCACGTAACAAGTTAGCCAGATAGATCAAGAACGAGGGCAAATAGATCTTGAATTCGTCTTATTCTCAGACTGAAGCCCTTCGCTCTCACCTTGGAACTCATCGCTTTCACAACAAAGTTGAAACTTAGTAACGTCATCAGTCCCAGCACCACGCCACCACTTTTGACATTTCATAGCCATAAGGCAACACCCTAGGACACGAGCAAGACGACCGAAAATACATGGATACTTTTTCGAACAGTATAACTCACGGAACCTTTTCCAATCGCCAAATATTAAGAGCAATAAAACTTTGCAAACACATCCCTTCCGAAGCCTCAACCTCCAACACCCTAACCCAAAACCTCCAACACCCGAACCCAAAACCTCAGACACAAAAACAAACAAACCCCAAACCCCAAACCCATGAACCCATGAACCCACGAAACCAGGAAACCACGAAGCCACGGGGTTGAACTTCGGGGGCAAGGGCTTAAAGTCAAAAATTTTAGGATCTTAACGCTCCAAACTCACGAGACTCAATCTCAAAACGACGACAAAACGTGGAAAATTTTCGAAATTTGAAAAACGCGAATCCAAGGAATTAAATTCCAAGGAAAGGGCTTAAAGTCAAAAGTTTTAGGATCTTAGTTCTTCAAAATCAAAGGACTCACTCGCAAAATGACGAAAAAGGTGGAAAACTTTCGAAATTTGAAAAACGCGACGCCAAGAGACCGAACCCCAGGGAAAGGGTTTAAAATATTTCTGAAATTTGAAAAAACGCGAATCCAAGGAATTAAATTCGAGAGAAAGGGCTTAAAATCAAAAATTTTGCGATCTTAGCACCTCAAACGCACGGAATTCAACCCGAAAACAGCGGCAAAATGTGGAATGTTTTCGAATTTTGAAAAATGCAAATCCAAGAAATTGAATTCCAGGAAGAGGGCCTAAAATCAAAAATCTTGGGAGTTTAGCGCTTCAAACGCACAAAATTCAATCCCAAAACGACAGCAAAACGTGGAGAATTTTCGAAATTTGAAGAATGCAAATCCAAGAAGTTGAATTCCAGCGGAAGGGCTTAAAGTCCAAAAGCTTTGGGGTCTTAGCGCTTGACTTCAAACGCACGAGACCCAATCCGCAAACGATGGCAAAACGTGGAAAATTTTCGAAATTTGGCAACGCATATCGCTCACGTCTTTGCCTTGCTTATTTTCTTACTTTGGGGAGGAGGAGGATCCTAGTGGGAGGGACGGATGTCATCGGACGCTCCCAGCTAGTAAGAAAAGCAATAAAAAAAAGCCCGAAGCTGATGACGCGCGGCCGGCTCATCCCGCGGAAAATGTCTGGGGCGTGCAAGGGGTAAAAAGCAGAGGGGGAAGGGGGGCCACTCGTGGGACCAGTCTGGCCTTCACTCTCATGGGGCAATCTCTCTAAGCCAAATACTCTCGCGCTGTGATGTACACACGCGAGGACGGCTTCGCCCACTTCTCTCGCATCCTTGACTTGACTTGATGCGCCCACCGATCGGGTGGGGCGGGATTCCATCTATCCCCTGTCTCCATAATCCTCAAGAGGGTGCCCCTCTTCAAAGGATTAAAAGGCCCCAACTCGTCTCGACCCCGCAAAGAGGGCGCGGAACTCCAACCGCCAACCCTCCGGGGGACCCCAGGAAAGTGCGGCGCCTGCCTCTGGCGCCCGCCTTCTCAACCTTCCCCATCAGGGGGCCTCCCCTTAAGCGGCCCCTTCATTTCAGCCCTTCTGGCCTCATTTCACCCAGCCCTTTGCTTCCTTTGGCTGGGCTTGCCCTCCTCTACTTGGCTGCCCTTGGCCATGGGTCTACACCCTTTGGCCCCCTTTTTCACTCCGCGGCATTTCGGCTCCGCGCCTGCGCGCTTGCCTGCTCTTGCACTTGCAGCCTGCACACCTTCCCCCCGCTCTCCCTTGCGGGTTTCTTTCGCCTTCTCCTGGCCTGCCCCTTTCTTTCCCTTTCGTTCAACCCTGCCCCCACTCTCCGGGTCAGGTCGTCCCAACACTTTGCGCCTTGTGCCCTTTTCACTGTGGGCCACTTTGCGCTCCTGTTGCCGGCCCCTTTTCGCTGTTGGCAACCTCTTCCCTTTTTCTCCTCCCTGCGTTTCTCCACCTCCTTCCCCGTCCTCACCCGGTTGGCCCTTACGCCCTGCACTTGTCCCCCTTCTGGCCCTCCTTCTTCGCCCGGGGCTGCCCCTCTCCTTCTCCGCTTTACTCCCTCCGCATCTTCTTCCATGCTCTTCCCTCTTTTCCTCTTCTTGTTTTTCTCAGCCCCTTCGCTGACCGATCCGCCCCGCCTCCTCTTCTTCTTTTCTCCCTCCTGGCTCTTTTCCTCGCTCCCTTCCCTTTCTCGCCTCCTTGTTTTCGCCTGCACCTGCCCCACCTGTTTGCCCCTCTTTCTCCTCTTCTGCTCAAGTTTGCGCCCCTCTTCCTCTTCGTCTTTTTCGTCTCTTTTTCGTTTCCGCTCCATCTTCTCTCCTTCCTGTTTCCTCCCTTTTTCTCTTCTTTTCTCCTCTTCTTCCTCTTTGGCACGTTTGTGATCTGCCCACAGTTCCCCACCCTCTATCTTTTTGCACCCTTCACACCACTGGGCCCCCGGCTCCTCCGGCCAGCGGCATGCTTTCACCTTAAAGGGACACGCGTGAACCTTCGCGACCGGGTCCCACCTTAGCCGCTTGACTCCGTGGAGAACCTCCCACCGCTTCTCGTCCTTCCTGATCCTTTTCGCACCTTTCAGCCAATTGGCATGCGCCTCACTCATGCCATAACTGATCTGACACGTCCCACGCCTTCTAATGTCTGACGCGCTGCCCCTGCAGCTCTTCACCTGCCAGAGGCAGGGCACCTCGCAGCGCTCTCCCTCCTCCTCCTCCTCCTGCACCTCCATGCAGAAGATGGAATCTCTGGCGAGGTCCCTCACCTCCTCCGCCTCCCCTCGGTCATGCGCATAGATTCCAGCCCCCTGCCATGGCCAAGCGTCCACTTCTATTGCTTCCGCCACAGCGGTCTCGATCTCCTCGGCCGTGGCCCCTGTTCCCTCGAGGTACAACTCCCGAAACATCTTGCGCATCTCGTTGCTCGCCCTTCCTCCTTCTCCTTCCCCTGGCTCACCCCCTTCGCCCCTCTTCACGTCCTTCCACTCCTCTAGCTTCTTTCGCGCTGCCTTTTCCCTACACACCTCTGGGCCTCCTTCTTTCTTGCTTTTCACTGTCTTAACCCAGTGCCCTACAAGTCCCCGCGGCCCCTTGAGGCCTTCTCTGCCACAATGTTCGCACATTGTCCAGTCCCGTGCCTCCTTCTCCCCTCTCCTGGTGTCATGCAGCACCCTCATCGCCGCATTCCAGAGCTCCTTCCAATGTATCGACTGCGGGCACCTGCACAACATTTCTCCCACATTTCTTGTCTTCAACCTCTTCACCCAGGTTTTAGCCCCCGGCTCCTTGTCGAGCTTCTCCTCGTCCCCGAGGATTTCCTGAATCCTCTGTAGTTCCTCCATTCCCTTCGTACCCCCCGGGCCGCTCCCACGAAGGTTCGCCGTCACTCTCTGCCTGAACTTCTCCCATATCTGTTCCTCCGTGTTGTCTCTCTCCTTCAGTTTTACCCTCCTCGCGGGCATGACATTTGGCCCCCTGTTTGCCTTCAACTCTACGCCGCTGCCTAGGCATCTCCCCCACTTCTCCTCCCTGTAGCGGTCGACCACCGCGAGAAGCCGCAAGCGCTCCCACTTGCTTCGCACCGTCGGCGTCGGGGCACGTCTGTCCACCTCCTCCTGTTTCATTCGTATGCCCTCCTCCGCCTGCCTATAGGCCTCGGCCATTCGCTCTTTGCTTCGGTCTTTCCCTAGCTCCTTTTTCCTCTTTGCCCAGGCCTCGCCTATGCGCCTTTCGTCTCCTGGCGCTGCCACCATACGCAACAGCTTGGCCTGGAGCTGCTGCATCTGCTCTATGTCATGGTCAGACAGCTTCGACGTGTCCAAACCGTAGAGCAGCACCGTGTCTACCAGTGCCTCTACTAACGTCTTGCGATCTATCCGATCTATGTCCTCATCTCTCAAAAGTGGGCCAATCACCCGCCCTATTTTTCTCGCCTTATTCAGCCGCTCGGAGACCTCCGGTTGGGTCACCCCATATATATTCACGACATCACCGACCAGCTTCCCACTTCTTTTTATGAGGTCCGCCCCCCCTGAAGCGTACTGCACATTGCCAAGTCTCTCATTTAGCGCCCGCCTCTCTTCAGTTGTCAGCTTTTCCCTCGTGAACCAATTAAGAGCACACAGCTAAGACATCTAAAATGGGGATGCGTCCCTAGTGGCAACACTACCTAGAAAGGCGCGTATCTCGCGTCTTTTAAAATATGGATAATTCCGGTACAAATATTCGATGGTGACAAATGTAGCGCAAAGGCATCTATAAAGGTTTCTCGTCGACAAATGTCGCAAATAAATGCACTTTCGGACTGTGGCTGGTCTGACCAATACACAATCAACACAAATGAGAAGCCAAACGCTATACGCGGATGACCTTGAGCACAATCCTGAATCTTGAAAGTCTTGTGGCAAATCGGCCGTGAATCATGTGTGCCGGGCAAAGAAAACAATGCTTATGAAAGACGGGCCAATTTGCCTTGATTTATGTAATCATGTAAACACGAGGCCATATCCAAATGTGTATTTTCATTGTTGTGCTCCGTCTTATCCGAAAGATATTAAATGAGTCAAGTGTCGATCTTTGAATCGTGTTAACTTGTCGAGCGAATAGGTGAGAGATCAAACGCGATTCCCATATGCGATCAAACGAATGCGACTCATTGAAGCGATCTCGAACCTTCTTTGTTCGATAAGATAGCGACTATTTGTATAGCTTTTTTTTTCAGTAGGTCCTTCTTCAATAAAGATCCGGAACTTCTGTTTCAGATCTTGAAAACATTTTTTTTGTAATGCTCTTTTGCACCCTTTTGGAATGGGGCGATCTTTTCGCTCTCTTCTGAGCTATCTAGTCTTAGCAGATTCGCACTCTCCGATCTCTAGGACGATCTCCTCTAGAGTGTGATCTTGATGCGGTCTGTCGTAGATCTAGATATGTCTCTCGTACGTGCTTGATATGGCCTTATCACGCCGTAAGATTAATTAGGTCTCGAAATATATGACGAAATCATACCTATTTCGAGTAAAGTGAAAGGGTTTTGATTGTTTACGATTGTCAGTATGTTGGCAAGCCCCCCCTGTAATACGCGAATTAGTCGTCTCTATCAAGATAGATTAGATTAGTCGCGGATTGCCTATATTCCGCTGTAGTTCGGCCGGAGAGTCTGGGCCTTGAGGAGCGATTCCAAACAATAGTCTGCTAAAGACTATGCTTGGGGAACTACCAGTGAATGTATAGTCTCAGCGCCTCTCTTTGTCAACATACTTGGCCATTAGTTAATTGAGCGGACTGTTGGTGGTAAGTATGGATATGTATACGGAATTGTTAACATGAGTCAGTTCGTCCCTGTCCCCCCCCTGTGTTATAGATATGCTGCTCTTCGAAAGTCCCTCAACTTCTTCCGAGACTCATCGCCAGTGTTGGGTCCAGAGGGTCGCTGCATCATCCAAGAGTAGGCAGCCCTCCTCCCGCCATGAGTGAGTGAAGCTCAGACTGGCACGCAATCCCATAGCATCTCCGTGAAGTGATGCAATTGGAAGGAACCAGCCTGACCAAGTCGCCGGACGTAGGATGAGCACCAGCTTCCGCGTGTATCCTGTGTGCTTGATGAGGGCAACAGGAGTCCAGCGAAAGTCAATGGCAGCCCGTCGACACACTCCGAAGTGTCTGTCCCGTACTGTCTCGAAGGCTTGACGTCCCACGAGGGCCAAGAGCACGACGTAGCGCCAAAACTTGACGAGGACTGGAGAGTGCTCTTGGAACAAGGAGATGCTTGCGCCGCGACGAATAAGGAGCAGCGCGCACGTGACCGTCGACACCTTGGTCGTCCTGATGGATTCCAAAGTCTAGCATCTCCTCACTCGGCGATATGTGTCGCCCCTGATTGTTGGGCCCATACCCCTGCACACTATTGGCGCCTCGATCTATCACAGTCCGAGTCATCCGGGTCCTCCGACATTCCGACGCAAGCTTGCGCTAGACTCGGGTAAGGTAGGCCGTAATAACTACCCCAAGTGATGACAATAAGATTTGTGACAAATGGCTCGGGATTGGTCAGAGCACGTCTGCGCCCCCAAAGATTACAGCGGAGCAGGCACTCTGACGCCAGATAGCGCGGCGCGCAAAAAACCCAAGTGAAAACCTTGTGAAGGAAGAGACTCAAGAGTGTCGCCGCACCGAAGTCGCAAAATGACTCGTGGAACTGGAATCCCCGACCCCATAGCTGTGTGAAGACAAACCAAGAAGCAATGGACAGAAGAGAGAAAAGCTGATGGTCAAAAAGGAGAAGCAAGTCCGTAATTGTCAAGAAGATAGAAGGCGGGAAATGCAGAATATGTCGGACGTCTTTTGAAATACTCCCGCAGCTAGCACTAGAGACACAAAAGAGACCATCCAAATAGTCACAGAATGCGTATCCTCGTCCCACATCGTCTTACTTTCTGGTATGTTATATCCTACTTGAATACTCCGAAGTCTAGCAGGAACCTAGAAGCAGTTGGGTCGATTTTTTTTTGTTCTCAATCCTGTATGGTAGATATATATTTTTTGTATTTTTTTGTGTTTTCAATATTTATGTACTGGCGATGCACTTACTTCGTGGAATCTTGCATACAGTCGTGACGGGCGCAACCCCATATCCTACTGCGTTATACACTTTCAGTAGCGCACCAACAAACAGTAGAAGGCTTACGCCGGCCCATCCAGGTCAGAGCGACGTAGATTTCTTTTCGACTATGCCATGACTCTCTGGAAGTAGCGCATCAATGGTGCAATTGATTTTGATATTACTTTGTGAAAGGCAAATCAGGCGCAGCACGATTGACAGGCCATTCCATTCCCAAGGATGTCAGAAGAACACGATAGAGAATTAGCAGAACTGTCTGTGTGGCGAGACCAGTTCTCTATGAACGAAAGATCAAAACCATGCTAGCTGCGGCGCGGCTCCTCCTGGAGACACAGGCAGCGTGGAACTACTAGAAATGTAGGTATTGTACTGCTATAGATTTACTATCCTTGCTGCGCCTGCTGACAAGGCAGAACTAACGCAGTGCTATAATACAAATATAACCCCGCACGCCTAAAATTCTAGGAAGTGTCTGCTTACGCTGTAAAGATATATATACTGCCACTGTAAATATACTTTGCCCTCTTTATAATTACCCCCTAGCTAGGAGTCTCATTATCTTCAGCACCCACCCTATCGCAATCAATAGAGAGAGTCTGGCGGTCGAAATTTCGTCGCGTCGTTCGAAGTCGAAGGCGCAGGCCGGGAACGTGGAAAAAATGCCGTTTCTCATACGGCATTCGGATTCGTCCGGTATCGCTTTTGGCGCTCTTCTCGAAGTGTGTCACTGCTGCTTTATTCGCAGCAAAGTAGTCAATTGCGAAACCCGTTTTGTCCGGGCAGCGGAAAGTCCAAGTGCTATCCCCTTGGGTGACGCACGCTGCCGCCCGTCCAAGTAGACTATCTTGAAGGGACTTTGTCTCACGTTTGCTACAAGACGGCGCCTCACGATCGTTACGTCTATGCAGACAGACATGACATCGCGACAAAAGTCGACTAAAATCTCCAAAGGCTATGGAAGAAACGGTAGTATCAAACCACTGACCAAGCGCCTTGTCAAAGGCTTGAGCAACGTCAAATCGGCGCAGCTCCTCCGAAGAGTTGACGCCGTAGATGTTGGCGATGCGCGCCGTAACTCCAAACAAATCGAACTCGAGCACTGCAGACCGGCCTTCACGATCTGCAAAACCCAAGATACCTCCCGACGTTGGGATGTTGCTGTAGTCCAACTGGTCGCCCCAATAACGATGTCGAAAATCGCGGCGGACAAAGGTTGCAAGGCTGCTGTAGCCGACGCGCGTAGTTGAATTGCGAAAATAGATGGCACACTTCGACCCCAAACGCTCTTCGAGTAGTTTCCGAGACTTCGTTTCTGTGGTTGCTGAAAGCTTGGCTTACTGGATAAAAACGAAATGCGGCGAAGTATCAAATACCGAGTAGAAGTCTTGCAGTCTTTTAGAATCCTCGAAGGTCGCTGCGAGTCCGTTTTGACGGCACTAAGCGAGTCCGTAGGTGTCGGGAGACTACGATCGACTCCGGTACGGAATGCTGCAAGAATACGCGCATACTGACCTTGCGGGAATACTTCGAGCTCCTCAAGCTCTACTACACGTTTCGCCAGTTCTCGTCGGGTCAGGCATTTCGAAAGGTACACGATGATCGCGCCATGAGACAACTCGACCAGGCGGATCATTCTGATGCTTTGCGGATTACCTAGTTTGTGTGGTGCTCCTGACAAAAGTTGTATCGACGCACTATTAGCGCCTCGGTGTGTTACAACAAAAAGTCGCGGGAGCATGCGGCTCTCGAATTTGCCCTTCTTGGCACGAAGTCGAACCACTATAGACCCCATCTGAGTGCGCAAGTCATCTTTTGCAGCTTCGCGACGGAGTCCCTTACGATGGTTTCGGAGTCGGTTTGCATAGTAAATCGAGTCGACCTGTCTTCGTCGACGAACTGCTAGTGAGGCCTCGCCTGCAAGCGTCTGCGACGGTGACGATTCAAAAACCTCCTCCCTTGTGGTGATGAAGTTGGAGCCGGTATGGCGCTCAAGAGTCGACGCTCCATCAAGAGAAGGCAATGGGCTGCGAGCAAGTGCTAGAGAAGCGCGATGAGCAAACTCATGCCAATTAATAGGAAGCAAAGCAGTTTCCTCCTCCTGAGGGTCGTCAAGGTCTTTGCCTTTCTTCTTTGAACGCGCGGTGAGGGAAAAATCAGCAAACAGATCGTCCTCAACCGCGTCGACAGACTCATCCTCCTGGCATCCAAGTTCTACTTCTGCTTCGGATTCTTGTAACGAGATGTCGCTCTGATGAACTTCTTCTGAGTTGTTAACTGCTGTCTTCTGGAATAGAGTCGGGCTCAATCCGATGAGTGCCGACAAGTATTTTATATCCCTTAGGCAACTTCTTGACTTGGAGATGTCCTGAGTCTGGATCTCGTTTGAGATGAGCCTTGAATTCCGACTGGAGGTGAAAAATCCGGATCAGGAAGTTCAAAAGAGCACGCGGATGCTCCACAATCCAACTCCCGGACGCAAGGTAGTGCGGCGAATGCCACGCGCCGACCGTGTGACTGGGGGCAACCTTGGAGACCAGCGAGTTCAAGGCGTCAAGAAATTTCCTCAAAAAGTGCGATCCGTTATCGCACCTGATAAACGAATAAAGTTGGAACGTAGAAAGCATGACGCTAAATGTCTCCCGCGCTGCTGTATCTGCAGTTGAGTCACGGGTCGGCACTGCCCAAGTGAGGTTGCTCCGGCCATCTGTGGCCGTGAAGATAGAGGCGCACTCTGACCCTCGAACCGCACCAAAACTACTCGATCCAAGATTGGCGACGAAGTCGACAAGCAGCGCCGTGCCTCGGTGTTTGTAGTGTACATCTCCAAACGGGGCTGCGTCTGGATGTCGTAGTGAAATGCAGCTGGTGACATCGAGCAGGTAAGGCACGCCTCGACTACTCGCGCGCAAAGGGTGGAAAGATCCGTAGTAAAGAATCCTCTGCGCATTACTAAGCAGCGCAAAACGCCGCGGCTAGAGTGCGCATCATCATGAATGTGTGTGACCACTGCTACTGCAATCGATGCGCGGGCGTACTCTTTACCTTCATGCTCCAGTGGGTCTGCCTCAAGAAGAGTGGTAAGGAGGAATCTGCATTCACCTGCCACTCGCTGTTGCAATGCTCCTGCGTAAATGCGATAGCGATCCGATTCCTCAAGGAAGGCCATCGCTTTCCGTTTCGCAACCGATTTTCCTTTTTTCTGGCAAGCACTGACTACATGCGCAATGGCTGCGTCAGAAGAGTCCGGATGTCGGGTCTGCGCTTCAAGTGCTGCAAACCGTGCAAAGAGCTGAGACTTCTGTGCTGCTGCAAGCCGAGCGAGAAAGTTGGTTGGTATCGAAAGGAAGTCGACGGGTTTTCGGCAGAAAATCAAATAGATTGCTTCTTTTGTCCGTGTTTCTAGAAAGTCATCCCCCACTATCTGGAAAAAGTGTGGTCCTCCATGTCGCCGGATACGGTATTTCCGCTTACGGGGGCGCTCCTTAAAGTTGGGCTCAGCTACAGGGGGTCCGCCGAACGGGTCGCCATCCGTAGGCGTATGGCTCTGATCAGCGTCACCTGCATACTCGAAGCCCTCTTGTAGCAGGCCTCCGTCTAGAGGTGTATAGCTCGACTCTCCATCTGATACAGATGCCCGCTTCTCCTTGGCAGAGATGAAATAAAACCTACAGGCGCCTTCACACTTGTAGGACTCCGCATCCCCTGTGCCAATAAGTGCGTGAATTGTGGTCCACGAATGTCCAAGATCTCCGGGATGAAATGATTTGTCGAACTTTTCTGCTACCTCGAAGAAAGAACCATCCACGTTGGAATCGTCATGAAAAACGTGGCCCCCCTCTAACAAGGTGCCAAGCTTCTCAAACAGCAGTTTAGAATCGGTCTCAATTCCACCTGGAAGTAACATGTCTGGGATGTCGCATGGAGGTCCCGGCGGTGGCCCCACCTCAGGAACATCTACTGCAAGACTGCACCCACATCTGAACTGTATGTATGCATCGCATTCATATAGTCGAACCGCTGCTGGACGGAGCGGCTTCTGTGGGTCATGTAGCTTTGCCTTCTTCGGCAAATAAGATGGCCACGAGTGCCAGACGTCCGCCTTGCGCGTCGTCTCTCGGCTCGGAAGCGCTTGGAACTCGCGCCATGAATGTTCCTTAGGATGTCCAAGGAAGTGCCCAAACATCTTGAGGACAATCTCATAGGCACGGCCCGCTGGGCACGGCCAATCATCCCTAAAACGCAACCACCTTGAGCCTGAAGGAGGCAAAAGAGAAGCGTCCGGGACTGTGATAACCAAACTATCACCCCGCTCATCCGTCTTTCTTCTAACATGTAGTGAAAACCGTACACAAGGTAGTCGAATCTTGTTCACTGTGTTAGGTGTTGGTGCTGCTGGGAGTAGCTTCGCTTCCTTTGCCGCGCTGTCTTCGTCAGCTATGTCGCCTTCTTCTAATTGCGAGTTTGAAGCAAAGGCGGCAGGCGCCATCGGGATCGCAGACTTCTCTGGTGGCCTTGAACAGATGAGACACTGTGAGAAAGATTCGCCCACTTCGCGCCACTTCTGGATGCACTCGCGATAGCTTTCCCAGTCACCTCCTGCGAGGGTGCAGCCAATTCGGGCGGGAAAAACAGCAATCACCTCCCTATCATCTGTCTTTCCGTGTGCCTTCACTAGATCACTGAGTCTAGTCAAGGAGGTTTTGAAGTGCTGAAGACGGCGAAGGGGGTCGCCAAACCCTTGCACCGCTTTGCCAGGATAATGCTGTCCGGCAAGTCCAGCGACACCAAATTTCTCGCCCTCAGGGTCCCATCTCAAATAGCAACTCCCTAATATTCTTTTCGGGCCGTCGCTATAGATGCTCGCCCAGGGAAACAGATCGAAAATCGTCTTCGCAATGCCTTTCGCGGATGGCGTAACACAGTTGATCTGATGTACTAAAACAACTCGCACCTCCTTGCGCTCAAGAAGGCTCCTCGAGTGGCTCAAAATGCAAATGCCCAAGTCAGTGACTCGGGTCTGAGGAGCGGCAGCAAGAGTCTGCGCCGGGTTGTCCTCTAGGCAGATGGCTCCTTGTTGCTGCGGTATATCTGTGTTGGTCGTAACAACCTCAAACCCCGTAAGCAGTTCAGACCAAACTTCGGAGCATATGTTAGTCGGCCATGATACTGGGAGCAATGCGCGACTCAACGCGGCAGCGTCAACAACCAATCGCCCTAACAAAGATCCCCTTCTCTTCGCCAGGAAAATGGAGCGGAGAAACGACGGCGCGCCAATCTGCGCTGCAAACGTATGGCAAGGCGCCAAAAAGCCTTCGGCGCAGCCTTCTCATAATAAGAACAAGATGGCTGCGTCTAGTACTCCGGGAAGTGTAAATTTGCGGGCCACACCGAAAGGACTTCTCGCGTCCAACGGGTGGTAGACTTTACACAGCTGGACTGTAGGAAAAGGCCGCCCAGGGCCCCAAACCTGATCCCGGAATATCAGCACAATTTTGATAAACATCATGCGCAGCAGGAAAGGAAGCAGCGCCAGACTCTTAGAGAGCGTCTTGAAAGTGGTCTCCTCCCACTGGGCCGCGTCAATTGTGTCAGACATACTCTTTTCTCGTGCTGCGATTTCCTCTTTAGTCTGCTCCTCCGTTGCATCTCCTGAGATCGCATTTCTGTATGTCTTGTGCTTCAAATGCTGCGACTTGTCGGCGTCATCTTGTGTTGCTTCTGGTGCGTCCTGCGCCATTCCACTTATCTGCGTCATGCGAGCACGAACGTGCTTAAGCTGGTCTCCCGTAACGGCGTCTCTCAAAACGAGCATAGGACGGAGGACCCGGCTACTCTTATCTACAAGCGTGCAGTTAAACTGGATTCCTCTCGCAAGATCCGATAGCGGAAGCACCAGCGGAGCCCCGGGCACTGAAACCATAGAGGTGAAACTGACATCGACAGAAATATAGTAGGGCTTGTCATTTCGTGAGCGATGGAAGACAGAGTACGGGTCTACCTGAATTTCATGGAGACTCGGGATTCCTGGCGCGAGACTCGATTTCTCGACTACCCAGGACAAACCATCCGCATGCAATAACGGATGTTCGAGTGAGAGGAGCATGAGAGTCTCTTCAAGAGTGGGGACAACGGCGACAGTCCGCAGCGGTTGTCCGACCGGACGCACCCGGGAGAACAAGTTCTTGACAATGTCCCGCCACTCTTCAAACGTTGACTCCGGTAACTCAACGCCCTCCATGTTTTCGATATGTCTACTGCCAGTATCTTCTAGGTTTGAAGATGCACCAATCCGATGAACCCGATACACAACTCGAGACGAAAGGGCGGCATGGATTTCGCTTGCCATTGCCGCAACAGACCGCTGAGAACGCACATCCAATGATTCCGTGAGTAGTTCTCGGACGCCGAGCGACGAACAGTCGCAAAGCAGTGCTATCGGAGCAGCCAGCGGAATGCGTGGGAGAATTTCTCGGACAAAATAACGCAACCCGAGAAGTTCCATTCGTCCTGAGCTGTTAGCGTTCCTCGCTTGGTCCTCTGCGCCAAACTTCCAACGTGAGGCGAAAACAATTCGGCGCTTCTGCAATTGTTTCTGGACTGCAAAAACAGAGCGTCCTTCTCTGGATGAGTCAATGCCGAATCGTAGGAGTCCTCCTGTCTCTTTCCAGCGGATGGCTGAGTCTACATCTAACTCACAAAGCTCGACTGCTCGCATCAGATCCGAACGCGCCTGGTTGGACAGTTCTTGTGCTCGCGGGTCAGATGCGAGCTCCTTGATGGGCCTCTTGTTAGTCATGAAGTCAGTAAAGAAGTCCAGGATCTTAGGCCACTCGCGGATAGAACATGGCATATAGTTGACTGCGCACACCCAGCTCTTAAGCGTTTTAAGCGTCGTAGGCATCTTCATCCTAGCCAGAGATGCAACCTTCTGCGGGTCTGGTCTCCTGCAGCGTTGCTCGTAATCTAACTCCCACCCGAGTATGTCAACTCTGATGGCGAGAGAGATCTTCTTGAGTGAAAAGCTAAATCCGGACGCACAACAACGCGCGAGAAATTGTATGAGCCGGAAAAGAAGTTGGAGCGCGTTATCTGCTCTGTAATTACAATCGTCCACGTATGGCACACTGTAGCGTCGTCCAATCGGAAGACTCTCCTGTAGTGAATTGATTACGCCCGGCATCTCGTCTGAAGGTGGATCAACATGCAAGGAGTCGCCAAAAAGATCATCTGATCCATTAGTGCGGCAAGGCGGCAAATAGGTGCTCTTGCCTATTTCGTGTCCGTATTGGCCAACGAGCGCGCCATACCCCATTGACCCTGTTGCAATTGCTGCTAGTGCTTTTGAATCAAATCCAGGATCCTGCAGGTTGAAGAAAACCAATGAGACCCAAAGACAATAGACTGCTGGCGCGAAAACAAGCCCCAGGAACATCCGCAGCGACACGAAAACGTTAGTACCATATCCAAGCGCGGCAACCTTCTGCATCTTGGGGTGAAGTAGGAACTGGAGAGATCCTGTTGCATGATCCAATCCAACAAAACATCCGACCTTGGCGGATCGTAGCCACTCAAAGGCGCACCCCTCCACCGCTGCAATACGGAGGATAGGAGTCGCCACCTTGTAAAGAAGCTGAACTACTAGAATAAGGAATTGCCAGGCTCCACAGGCTACTGAGAACTTTGGGACAAACTCTCTCCGAAGTTCATCAGTAGCAGATCCGTTCTTGACGTGTTCCTCCACTGCCTTCTTGGCGTGCTCTGGGACATCTTTGTCGGCTTCTTCTACAGAGCATGAACGCAGGGCACCCAAAGGCCCTGAGGTCGAATCTGGGTCGTCTGTACTAAGTTCAGAAAATCTGCCGCATCTCGACATTTCTAAGATGTGACTGCCCAGCCGGCAAAACACTGGCAGCGGCTCATCTGGCTGAATATACTGCGGCTGCTGCGTGCTATCCAAGTTTTCCTCTGTGCAGGAAGAGATCTCGCGCGTTTCGCAAAGACCACAGCCCTCCGGTGGGAGGTGGACTCGTCGAGTATTCTGGAAGACCGGATTGTCAATCCAGTGCGGGAGTCGATGCACATAGAGGGGAGCAATCTGCTTTGTTAAAGGGTTCTGCAACCTGCTGAGCAAAATACGCCCAAGCTTGTCACAAATGCCGCCAACCGGGTTAGTATCGTTTAACCAGTACCCTACTCAATTCGGTCGCGCTCATACAACCACGGCACTAGCATCAGCACAAATGTGCCTGGTGCTGTCGCGTCGCCAAGATCCGCCACGTTTTCCGGTTCTTTTAGCCATGAGAATCTTGATCCATTAGCAGCGTCCTCGATTGTTGCTGACGCTTTAACATATCGAAACCTTGATGGCAAAACGCTGCACGGGGCTGAAAGCCCTTCTGAGAGGGAAGTGTAGTTCTCCTCGGAGTCATACCCTGCAAAGGCAAGAGATACTTCACAATATTCGAGCACTCCTTGTCGGATGCCTGCAGATGGTGAACCAAAGGCGGTATACTCGACCTTGCTCATGTCGCGCTGGATCTTCGCTCCAAGGTGGTCAAAATAGTCCCGATTTCCCAAAGAGTTGCCATATAAGTGCCTGGAGACGGCACAGCCAGAGTCTGGCAAAATGCTGACAACGGAATACTCAGGACAGTCTCCATCTCGTGGCAATACTACTGCCGCTGCAATTCGATTTGGCAATGGCTCTGGGGCGATGCGCTTGCCTCCAGGTCCAATTTGACTAAGCTCAGGCGAAGCGTTCAAGGAGCCTCGAAATCTTGGCCCATCACTCGTGTAAAGTCCTGTAACATCAGCAGGACTGCAACGCAGCCCAAACCTCTCCGCAAAATGGGACTCAACGTTACGGTAGTGGCGTCGGCGCTCTGCCTGGATATGAGCACGTCGTAGCTGTGCTATTTTGTGAGCTACCACATCATCTTCGTCCTCGACTGTAGTAGGTCCGGCGTCCACACAATTCTCAGCTTGAGCAGCTATTCTTATCCATTCGTCCACAACTCGTTTTTTCTGGAAGGCGAGCAACATGCTGCTACCGTGTGGGTGGAAAAATTCCACTATCTCCTGGGTGTCGTTGAACAGAAACGAGACAAGAACTATGTTACCGCGGATCTGTTGTCCAGAATCTTCTTCCACAATTTCTTCAAAGGGAGGGCTCCTTTTCAGGAATTCAGCCATGCCCTTCGTAGACAGGCTAACTTTCCAAAGGCTCTCGAAGTCGTCCGACTGTGGGGCAGGAGTCACATGTATCGAGCAGGAGTCTTCTGATGTAGGTCCGCTCGTCGAAAAAGGGGTAGCAACGTTTGGCAAAGCTCCGGGGAACGTGTCTCGAACCACTTTGCGGCCTACGCCCGACACAGAATCGTCGCCATCGGTTGTGTGCATGTCCTCCGGGTCGGCACCGACAGTCCTTGAGGCGGCTTGTTGATAACGGCCTGCATCAAACACTCGGGCCCTCCTGTCAGATGAAGCTCCACTCGGTGGGGCCTCTCTTTCGTTCGTGTTCCCTCGCCGTTTCCGCAAGCAGCGCCTGTTACAAGGGCAACGAGAGAAGAAGTTGGCGAAGGAAAATGGTGACCCTGTCGCGATCGAAGGGTCGGACTCGTGGCGCCTCCTAAGGGCATCAGCATGCTCTTGGGATACCTCTAAACGCCGGTAGTTACATCCCGACCGACGGCATAGGTGGCGGGGTGAAAAATTTCTGCAAGAAGATGGCGGAAGGAGATGACGGCCTTGTCGGGATCGAAAGGTCGGGCCCGCGGCGCTTCCTAAGGGCATTAGCATGCTCTTGGGATACACCTTGACGCTGATAATTGTGCCCCGACGGCATAGGTGGCGGGGTCAGAAACCTCTGCAAGAAGTTTGTAGACGAAGGCGGTGACCTTGTCGGGATCGAAAGGCTGGCTTCGTGGCGTCTCCTAAGGGCATCAGCATGCTCTTGGGATACTTCTAAACGCCGCTATCTGTGTCCCGACGGCATAGGTGGCGGGATCAGAAACTCTTGCTGAGATCGTGGCGTTGGTGGTGAAACCGTAGGGGAGCGGGGTGCAGCAGGAGCTTCAGACACCCTCTGAAACGACCGGGATCTTTCGGCGAAAGTCCCGTCGGTCACGCGTCCGAACGGTGTCGCTACAGCAGGTTCTTGCTTACCCTTCCGCTGGGTCGGGTCCTGACGCGGTGGTTTAGTCTCGGGCTGCTGTTTCGAGACTCGAGCTCTCTGATCTCGTGTCAGGCTGCTACCCCATCCCCCGAGATGTCGCACCGTCTGGAGCATCTTATGCTTTAGATCTCTGACTTTGGAGCGTGCCAGTCGGGGTTTGTACTGGTTTACGACGTGGCCCATAAGCCGTGCCTCGCGTAACGCTTGCGAGACTCTTTCGCTCTCAACAAAAGTCTTATCAGACGACCGCTCCTTCTCTGTAAAAGCCTGCAAGGCCTTCTTGAAAAGGTAGCCCAGCTGATTCTTGTCCACTGAGTTGAAACAAGTGCCATTTGGCATCTTAGCGCCGTTTTCAGTTCTCCATTTCGCAATCAGATCAGCACAGATCCAAACTTGGTCCGCCACTCCTTCGCGTCTTATCTTGATACTACCATGCTCCGCGCCACAAGTTGGGCAATCCACGTTCTGCGGTGTCGTAGTGTGCGCAAAACAGTGGGCAGCTGTAATAAGGTGGAATATAACACAGCCAAGCCGAGAGTGATTACCGCCGCACTTCTTACTGCTCTTGCCAGAGCCCTTTCCTTTTGTTTGGTTCGGTTCTGTAGATCTCCAAGGCAGGCCGGCGACGTCGAGTTTATTTCGGGTGTCCGCACCTGAAAGGGATGGCCCTTCTAAAGTTCCACCTCGCTGATACTCGTTGTTGTAGTCCTCCTGATCGCCCTGCTCCTCGTTGAGTCGGCGACTCTGGAGGTTCTTGGGTTGTCGTTCCCTATAGAATCTATCCGGATCTATTGACTGACCCCCAAGACCAAGTGCGTCCTTGATGACGAATTCAAGGACTTCTGAAAGTCGTCGGCCCGCCTCAATATCAAAGGTGCGTCCGTTTATGGCTGCGTCCTGTCTCATGGTCTTTTACATGTTTCCATGAACATGCCCTGCTGTTGAAGCGGCCTAAGAATTGCATGAAAGACTTTACTATCGTTGCGGCTGCTCGGGTCTGAATTCGGGTAGTAGAGGCGGTTCAGCTCGGAGATGTGCCCCTTCTGTTGCTGTGCCCACTGGAGGCGGTTGGCTCTCGCGTTCTCAAATCTTTGTCCAATCAGCAAGCTTCTCTGCGACTGTACTTCTCGGATGACACCTCGATACGTAAGTCTCCAACCCTTCTCTAGTTCCGTGAACAGTGCGTACGCCTTGTCTAAGTCACCGGACACCGCATTTGCAATGTCCCACGCGTCTCTTCCTACTTTCGACTCGATTTTGACGGCCTCGAAAGCAGTCTGCGTGAAGTCGAAATCTCTAAGGAACTTCCACAGGGCTTCGCGTTCGTTCATCATTTCTACCTGGGGCATGCCTGCTTCACAGGTTATGGAGGGCGCCTGTCGCTCCAGCGGCTTGGCGCCAGACCCTCCAAGTGTAGCGGCTCCGTTAAGGCGGCGGACAATGGCCTGAAAAGTGCCGCCAGACCCAGACACAAGTGATGAAATATGCTTACTGGCCATGTTTTGGATGGTCAGTTCCAGTGGGGAAAGAGCTGAGAGGTTGTCGCCGACGACCTCTTCCACTACTATGGGCGGCGCCGAAGGCATGTTTCTGCGATAAGGATGCATCTTCTTGGAATTGCCCGCTGAAGGTGTGGGCACTCCGGCAGACACATCTCCCTTCGGCTGGTATGTCTCTGTAAAGGTCAGAAAGTTCAGGAACACAAGATATGCTACGGACTTCTCGGTCTCCTTAGCGTTGATCTTGCCAATCTCCCCTAGGGGCTTCTGCTCCAAATTATGCCTAGTAGAAATAAGCCACAGAGCTGGTAAGGGCGGAGTAACGGGACCACCAACTCCGATGTCAGACCGGTTTAACTCGGGTCTGGACTGGTTGGCCGATAGATGAGCGCTCGCTGGCGATCCACTCGGTCCCATTACAAATGCTGAGTGTCCTGTTAGTTGTTCTGTCGGTCTAGGCTTCGGAAGAGCGGGACTCGCACTAGCGGCTGTCGAGTGTCCGCGGGTTCCTGAAGACGAAGGTCGCGCCGGATGATAAACCGCAGACGAAGGGATAGCTGTATCACCATGGCCTGCTCTTAAGCTCGGGACCCCGCCAGGTGGGAGAGCCGGCGCATATATCAGGACCATAGACGGCGACTCAGGAACCAGTCCTGGAGGATAGTGCGAAGATAAGCACGTAGTGCCAAAATGCGGGGTTTGTGAAATCGCCTCAGCCTTCAGAGCGTAATGTGGAGCAAGACCATGAACAAAAGATACTAATGGGTCGCTCCGGCCGGCTGGCGGGGCAAAGTCACTACGTAGAGCGGCGAATGAGCCGCCTGTAACTGGCGGAAAAGGCGCCGCTGTATGTCCAGGAATGGGCAGGCGACCACAAGATTTCCGAGGTCTGACAACACGCCACCCAAGTTCGTCAGGTTTCGCAAGCGTGTGTCGGAGCCTAAATACACATGATGGCGCGACCGTAGGAGACAAATACTCCGAACCACTTCCGGGTGACACTAGCGCCTTGCCCTTGTAACCAACAGAGACAAGAACAATGCAGATCGAACTGTACTCACTACACCAAAGGCCATCTGCTCCATGATGTTTAAACAAGTCCCAGGCAGCTGCCCAAAGCCGGAGAGACTTTTCAGAAGGGAACTCCAAATGATGCCCCATCCTCTCACTGCGAGTAGCGCGTCCTGCGGAGAACGCAGCTCCAAGCAAGACTCCGCGCAGACAAGTCAAGACGGACGTCGAAGCAGTCCCGAGCTTAATTTTCAAAGTAGCGGTAGCGCGGGTCAAGCACTGTTCTAGGAGTTTTCTGCTATCTCGTTGCGCGTTATTCTGAGGGAAGAGAAAATCAACCCGAGGTAGTGAATAGTTGCCGCCAGGCTTCCCGAGCTGCGTTTCTCCTGTTATCCATACTGGAAACCCAGAGTTAACCGCATCTGAAAACAAGTCATCGCAGTCTCTCGCCGCGAAGGCGTCTACTCTTCCTGAACCCTCAACTACTACCGGCTCCAGTTGAGCTTGGTGTTCTAAAGGGTCACTTCGGACGCTCCGCTCTGTGTGAAGGTCTTCGAGAGGTGTGCAAAGGCGATCGGGGTCGTCCCGGCCGTCAGCACTCGGATAGACATCGGCGCTCAGGCCCGCCGGTCTGTGGATGTTGGGATGGTGGCATCGAATCGTCCTTGAACTTTGATCAGAACCTTGGTTCTGTAGTGGCGAGTTCGGCGGATCAAGGAGGCCCTCAAACTCGCCGACCGGCTCCCGTCGATGATCTTGGCAAGAGCCCCCAGCTGGCTCATATCCGAAATTTCGGAGTGGCCCTTCGCCCGCATCCATTTCCGGAATCCGGACTGTCGTTCCGAATAACCGAATCGTACTGCCACGCATCGCGGTAATCAGCACGCGCTCGAGAGGCAGAACCACTACTCTGCCCAGGATGTTGTAGGGTGGAATCTGCTGCAGGCAGTTTCGGCGCTGCAGGCAGGCTTTGAGCTCCAGTAGAGGACCGAGCCCCAAATCGTGCAGTAGCATCATCGAGGATGTCCTGTTTGCGCTGGAATTCCGCCATTTGGTCCGAAAATTGTTTTGAAAACTCGGAACGGATTTCCCTCCGTGCTTCTTCGAGAAGAATCGTCCTCCAATCCTCCATTTGTAGCTCTGGCATTTGCGTCAGATCCCTACTTCCCTGATGTTGAGTGTGACTCTGGCCTCCACCTGCATTAGATGCGCGGCGATCTGCAGCACGGCTTGTCGCGCTGTCGGAAGACCTAAGGCGAGGAGCTTTGGGAGCGTATCTTCGATTTCCAACGTCAAAAATGGGCGGCTTCACCGGCTCCAGACTCGCCGGTCGCTGGCCCGAGCGAACATCACACGCGGAGGCTGAAGATGTTGGATACACAATGTCTGAATCCGGAGGAGCGCTTGGCCGCGCCTCCGTTCCCTGCGAAGTTAGCACTTCAATGCCCGCAAGATCGTCACTATCACCAAACAAGCGCTGTCCGACTAAAGTATCTCCATGGCCCGTTTGATGTCGGGGTGGAGGTAGGTTTGTCGAAGTGCGCAAAACAGGAGTAAGAGCCGGAGACTCATCATCTCGCTCACTGATAGGAGAAAGGTCCGAAGCAGGAGGCTGCGGGACAAACGGAGGCGGAGCTGCAGAGGAAAGATCAGTCTCAGGAGCACCGCGCGGGTTCGGAGACTCGAAAACTCCGCTATCCTGCAAGCCGGAAGGATCATCGGAGATGCCCAGCCCTTCGAGGTCAACCGGACTTCCATCAACTCGGGCCCCCTGTAAGGTCAGGCCCGGGGTGAATGGGTTCCGTATCGGCTGGCCCGATGTTGTCGTCTCGTGAGTGGACATTCTTTAGGTCTATCTATAGGCTCTAATATAACGTAGAGTAGATATACTAGAGACAATAAAGCGAGGACGCAAATATTCGTATAAATGCAAACCGGGCGTGGCAGATAGTATTCTTAAGCAGAAACTATAAACCGGCAAATAAATCAGAAATAAACCAGATTGATAAATATAATCAACAAAGGGCGCAAACCTATACGCTGTGCTTCGAGATATCCGCTTGCCCGCCAAGACGCCCGGACAAACTCTATTACACCAGAGTGCGCAGGTATGTACTACACGGCCTACGGGGTGAACTGGCTAGGATCACAACCAACGCACGTTATGTAATACAGCGGCAAGCTTTAGGGCTTCTATAATGTAAGCACCACTATGCCAGCGCTACTATAACTACACTAATACCCAAATTATGGCACTAGTTGCCAGTATCGTTCTCCACCACTTGAACCAATTAAGCACACACAGCTAAGACATCTAAAGTGGGGATGTGTCCCTAGTGGCAACACTACCTAGAAAGGCGCGTATCTCGCGTCTTTTAAAATATGGATAATTCCGGCACAAATATTCGATGGTGACAAATGTAGCGCAAAGGCATCTATAAAGGTTTCTCGTCGACAAATGTCGCAAATAAATGCACTTTCGGACTGTGGCTGGTCTGACCAATACACAATCAACACAAATGAGAAGTCAGACGCTATATGCGGACGACCTTGAGCACAATCCTGAATCTTGAAAGTCTTGTGGCAAATCGGCCGTGAATCATGTGTGCTTGACAAAGAAAGCAACGCTTATGAAAGACGGGCCAACTTGCCTTGATTTATGTAATTATGTAAACATGAGGCCACTTATCTTAAATGACCACTCCGCCACTCTTCTACTCACATAGCGTAGGATCCAAGTGTATATTTTCATTTGTGTGCTCCGTCTTATCCGAAAGATATTAAATGAGTCAAGTGTCGATCTTTGAATCGTGTTAACTCGTCGAGCGAATAGGTGAGAGATCAAATGCGATTTCCATATGCGATCAAACGAATGCTACTTATTGAAGCGATCTCGAACCTTCTTTGTTCGATAAGATAGCGGCTATTTGTATTGCTTTTTTTTTCAGTAGGTCCTTCTTCAATAAAGATCTGGAGCTTCTGTCTCAGATCTTGAAAGCATTTTTTTTGTAATGCTCTTTTGCACCCTTTTGGAGTGGGGCGATCTTTTCGCTCTCTTCTGAGCTATCTAGTCTTAGCAGATTCGCACTCTCCGATCTCTAGGACGATCTCCTCTAGAATGTGATCTCGGTGTGGTCTGTCGTAGATCTAGATACGTCTCTCGTACGTGCTTGATATGGCCTTATCACGCCGTAAGACTAATTAGGTCTCGAAATATATGACGAAATGATACCTATTTCGAGTAAAATGAAAGGGCTTTGATTATTTATGACTGTCAGTATGTTGGCAAGCCCCCCCTGTAATACGCGAGCTAGTCGTCTCTATCAAGATAGATTAGATTAGTCGCGGATTACCTATATTCCGCTGTAGTTCGGCCGGAGAGTCTGGGCCTTGAGGAGCGATTCCAAGCAATAGTCTGCTAAAGACTATGCTTGGGGAGCTACCAGTGAATATGTAGTCTCACGCGTAAGCACTTCGGTTTTGCTCTTATTCACGATCATGCTGTACCTTGCTCCCACCTCCTCGAAGATCTCCACAGCTCTGGCCGTTTTCTCCACACTGTGCCCCCAGATGCTCGCATCGTCCGCATAGATTGTCAGACTGAAGCTCCTGTCTGTGTTTCTGTTTGCGCCAATTACTCCCGGCACATCTACCACCACTCCCCGCCTTGGCTGCCGCTCCTCCGGCGCGGGATTCCCCCACCGGTGCCTTCTTGGCGCCCAAGTTCTTCTGCTGTTTTCCCATCCCCGCCGCGGCTCCTCCTCCGCGGCTGCCTTCTTCTCCACCTCTACCCCCATCAGCCCTTCCTCCTCTAGCCTCCTCTCAATCTCTTCTCTTCATTCATCGCGAGGGTGTAGATGATGAATAAGTAGGGCGATATAGGCGACCCCTGATATGCCCCGAGCTATATCGCTACCTCCTCCGCCCTATGCTTCCCCCACTGTGAGACCATGCGGGTCCTCGCGTGAAGCCTCCTTAGCCTGGCCACATAATCAGCCGGCACTCCAAGTTCTAGCATGATCCTCCACAGCTTGTCTCTCTTCGCTCGATCGAAGGCCTTGCTCAAGTCACACAGTGCCAGCGTGAGATCCGCCGTCTCGTCTGCCTCTATGATCTCCTTCACATCCAGCAGATAGTCCCGGCGCCCCATCCTGGCGGGCCTGGAGGCCATATCGCCGCACCCTTCCCACGGTGTCTCTTATAATGCTCCCAAGCTGCCTCTTGTGCGCGTTGCATATAATCTTATGCGCCACCTGCAAGACCGCCACAGGCCTGTAGTTAACTCTCTCCCCCTTGTCCCCTTTCCCCTTGTACAACCAAGCGACCCAGCCTGTCTGCTGCTCTTCTGCCCCATTGGCCTCGTCGATCTGCTTCAAGATCTTCGCCCAGTTCACCGGGCCCATCTTAAACAGCTCCCCGATGAGCCCGCCTGGCCCCGCGGCCTTCGCGTAGTTCGCCTGTTCTATCGCCTCCCTGTAGGCCTCCCAGGGGAGCCCTCCCCCCCCCATGGCCTCTAAACTGCTCGCCAACTCCTCGCCGATCTTAACCGACCACGCCCCTACTTGTGCCTCTTTCTTCGCCTTCTGCCATTTCTCCTCCGTGTCCTTTTCTCCCTCTTCCGGTATCTTCCAAAGCTCCTCGATTATCAGCCTGAAGGCGTCTGCTATCTCCTCGTCTGTCCGGGCGATCTTTTACACTTTCCCATCTGCTCCCGTTATCTTTATCGCCACGTCTTTCGCCCTCTTCTTCCTCTTGCTTGTGCCTTTGTGCTGTCTCGCCATTTCATACAGCTACTTCACCTGTTCTGTCCTCGTCCCCCTCGCAAGCTCCCTAATTCTGTCCGCCCAGCCTTCTCGCTTCGCCTTCTTCTCCTCTTCGCGGATCTCCAGCACGATATCTTCCTCGTTCTTACGCGCTTCCCCGTATTCTGCCAGCATCTCCCTGATTCTGGCGCCCCTTTCTGCCCTCCTCTTGGCCCTGCCTCCCTCCTCCACAGGTTCCTGCTCCCCCTTTTCTCTTCCTCCTCGATGGCCTCTCCTCCAGGCCTCGAAGACCTGCCACAGGACCCTATCGGCGTCCCAGTCTCTTACCAGCCTCGCGAGGATGGCCCCCGCTAGCTTCCCCCCCTTCACAGCCTTCGCCTTCTTTTCTCTCATCCTCTGCAGTACGTTGCCGGCCTCCTTCCTCATCCCTTCCTTCGCCACCTCTACCCGCTCCGTCCTCACGTTCGGCATCCTCGTTTCCGTTATGGTCCGGATCCTCTCCGCCGCTTCCCCCCAATCGGGTGCCCCTGCTCCCCCTTTCGTTTCCCCTTCGCCCATCCTGTCTCTTTCCTCCTTCCACTTTTGACGCCGCTCCTCTTCCTCCTTCTCCTCCTTACCTTCCTCAGGACTCTTCAACCAACGGAAGCGCCTGTCAGCCACTAGCCTCGCCAGCCGCGCGCCTTTCTTCCCCTCCTCTTCGTTGTAGGCGTCCACCCCACTCATTTGCCTGCACTGGTTCATCGCCATCCTGCTTGTCCATTCCATTATCTCCTGCATTTCCGCGCGCCTCTCGGTTTCCACATCCTCCACGCCCTTGGCGTCCTTTTGTGCCCTCGTGAGTGTCTCCCACTCCCTCAGCCTTTGCCTCTCTTCCTCGGCTACTTTCCTCAGCTCTTTTTGCCTCTCACGCCGTGCCCCTTGTCCCTCTTCCTCTTGCCCTTGCTTCCAAGAGCGGCCAAACAAGCCTGCCATTCGTTCCTCCAGGCTCTTTCTCCTCTTCCTTATTTTTCCTATTTCCTCCCACTTTTTTCGTTTTTCCTGCTCCTTTACTGTCTTCCCAAGCCTCTCCTTAATCCATGCCAGGCCGCCCGATCTCTCTTCCGTCCTCTTTCCATTCTGTATCTCCCTCATCTCCGCTCGCAATTCCCTGGGCGTCCACCTGCTCACGTTCCCCAGCCTGATCGCCCTCCTCTTGTCTTCTGAGGTCGTGCCCCTTTCTTGCTGCCCCCTCTTCTCACCGTTTTCACCCGTCTTCTTTGTGTTGTTTTCTCCTCCTTCCTCCTCCCCTCCTACGCCTGCCTCCTCGGCCTTCTTCGCTCTTCCCCCTGCTTCCTTTTCCCTCCTTCTTCCAACCGTCCCCCGCAGCCGCTCCCATTCTTCCCGGAACTCCTTCCCATACTTCGACGGCCGGACAAGCTCGCGCTTATGTCTTGCCATTTCCCTGATCCTCTCCCGGTCATATCTAATGGGCTCCACATTCCCCTCCTTCTCTTTCCCTTTCGCCCCAGCTGTCCGCCCTATCGTCGCTAGCATAGGCCTATGGCCCCTTTTTTCCCCCTCCTCCTTCATGGTGTATCCCATTTTGTCTCCCCCTATCTGTATCTTGCGGAGCCTCCCCATCGCCTCCCTGTTTGCCAAGATGTAGCCAATTTTGCTACGCCCTTCCCCGTTCGCAGTGGTGTACTCATAGGCGTGCGCCTCCGCTGCTCGATTCTTCCCTGTCGTGCAGGCGAGTCGCATGCCCCCAAGCTGCGCCAACCTCAGTAACTCCTCCCCGCTTCCGGTGGTCACCCTGTCCACTATCCGGGACCCCGTCAGGCCCTCTCTCGTTTCCCCTATCTTCCTGTTTGCATCGAGGAAGAGAAACGTCGCCCCTTGCCAATTGTCTGCTTCCCTTTGCAGCTGCGCCCACCTCTTCTCCGCTCCTAGTTCCCCTTCCTGTCTCCCATAGTGCCCAGCCAGGGTTAGTCGCGCCTCCCCCCCCAATCTCGACCCTGGCCGTCTGCTCGGTCGCGGTGTCGATGTTTTGCACGTGTCTCGCTATTTCTGCCGACAGGGCCACCGTTACCCCCTCGGCATTTTTCGCCCCCCTCCCTGCCTGCGTTGTCAACTTGTACCCCCCGACCCACTTGCTGCCCTCTGGCAATCTGCTCTCCAGCAGGAACGCTACGTCTATCCCGTTCGCCCTCATGTCCTGCGCTAAAGCCTCCTCTCTGCCCTTTAGCGTGTTGCAGTTGTGCATGTGCACCCTGATGAATTTCCTCCGCTTCTCTTTCTTCCTCTGTTTCACTTTTGATTGTTGGCACTCTCGCTTTTGCCGCCTCCCTCACAAGCTCACGGCCTAGGTTTTGCCCTCCTTCCTTCTCTCGCATCCTAAGCACTGCGCGAAACCTCGACCAACCCCCGGGGAAACATCCCCCAAGGGTCGCAGAGGCGCCATCATAGACAAACACCCTGAGCCAAAAAAATTAACTATAGCCATGCTGCGGCGATGCAATCACGCAAGCAGCTGGTGCCGCAAGGTCGGCGAAACGTCCACCCGCGAAAGAACGCTGGCGGTTCCGTGGAGGCTTCTGACCGTGCTCTTCGGGGTTGTTGGTCTGTTGGTGCTACAATAGAGAAAACACAGCAGGGAAATCCTTGAGAACGCGACATCGGTAAAAGCACGACACCAGAAAACTAAGGAGAAGAGCCGAAGCCCACCTAGATACTTGAGCAGATTCTTAGCCGGGGAGAATCTAACTTAGAGAGGGGGCCCCCAAGATCATCAGCCCAGGCTCTGGGTTCGAGATGTTTCCTGTTTTCAGTGCTTGTGTAAGTTTTCGTGTGTTTTGATAGGTTTCCACTACGTACGGAAGTAGCTGCTTAATCTTGGAGGAGAAGAGTCCGAGACGTCACATAGTTGAATGCCCACTATCAACATCACAAGAAGGGGACACTCTTCCCCCGAGTGCGCAAGAAGTACCACGCTGAGACAATATATTCCCTGGTAGTTCTTCAAGCATAGTCTTTAGCAGACTACTGCTTGGCAGTAATCCTTTCTCACGGCCCAGACTCTCCGGCCGAACTACAGTCGAATATAGGTAGTTCGCGACTTAATAGAGGCGACTAACTCGCGAATTACAGGGGGGGTTTGCCAACATGCTGACACTTGCCATTTGATCATAAGTAGGCAACTTCTCTCATTTTACTCGAAATAGGTATCGCTTCATCATATATTTCGAGAACTAATCAATCTTACGGCGTGATAAGGCTAGATCAAACACGTACGAGAGACGTAGCCAGATCTACGACAGACCACACGTAGATCATATTCTAGAATCGCGACTAGATCAGCCTCGTTTTCACCGCGCGGGAGAACCATCTACAGCACAAGGCGACGGCTCGGCGTCTAGAGATCGTCCTAGAGATCGTAGAGCGACTATCTGCCAGACTAGATAGCTCAGGAGAGAGCGAAAAGATCACCCCACTCCAAAAAGGTGCAAAAGAGCACCTCAAAAGCAAAACGCCTTCCAGATCTGAAACCGAAGCTCCAGATCTTTATTGAGAAGGACCTACTAAAAAAGCAACGCAGGCAGTTGCTATCTTATCGAACAGAAGGAGGCTCGAGATCGCTCCACTAAGTCACATCCGCTTGATCACATAGGGCAATCGCGTTTGATCTCTCACCTATTCGCTCGACAAGTTAACACGACTCAAGAGTCGACACTTGACTCATTTAATATCTTTTGGCTCAAGGACTGAGCACACAAATGCAACGAAAGACCAGACGCCTTCGGATCTTACGCTATGGGAATAGAAGGGCACTGGACTGGTCATTTAAGATAAATGGCTGCATATCTACATAACTCAAGGCAAGCTGGCCCGTCTTTCTCTTTCGCAAGCATTGTCTTCTTTGTAACCACATGCGACTCACGGCCGATTTGCCACCAAGACGCCTCAAGAATCAAGACTGTAGCCAAGTCGTCCGCCTATAGCGTTTGGCCGCTCATCTGTGCCGATTGTGTACTGGTTGGACCAGTCGCAATCCGAAAGCGCATTTATTTGCGACATTTGTCGACGAGAAACCTTGCGGAGATGCCTTTGCGCTACATTTGTTGCTATTGAATATTTGCGCCGGAAGTAACCACATTTCTCAAGGCGCGAGATACACGCCTTTCTAGGTAGTGTTGCCATTAGGGACTCGCCCCATTTTAGATGTTCTAACTGTGTGCTCTTAATTGGTTCAACGCCCGGAAGGTTTTCAAATATGGCAAAGTACATAAGTCGCCTTTCCTTAAATGCTAAAGGTTTTCAGTCTGTGTTTTTATTATGGCACCCTAGGCACCAACGAAGCCCTTCAGAGCACGTCACACCCAGACGCCACGTCGGTGGGCGTCAAATGCACAGACGAGGAGGAAACAGCTGCCATATTCATCCTCGTGAAGAAGTGGACGTAGTGACTTCTTAACTACACAAAAAAGTCGAGAAAATCCGACTGGCGATCAACTAAAAAGCAACAACTGCTGCACACTAAGAAAAAGACGCGAACACTCCGAAAGTTCCCCACTGATGCGGGTCGACATTATTCAGATGCTGGCTGAGCCACTACCGTTCGTCAATCAATCTGACGCTGACAATCTTGCAAAGACCGACACAGCGACGAGCCAGGCTCCTGCATGCTTGGAAGCCAGAAAACTGGATCCAAAACGCAGAGAGCGAACACAGGCGCCAGCGCTCTGACTGGGCGAGGCGAGCCAATGGCCCCCACATGCGAGAACAGTTCACGATGCTGAGCAACGCCAGGCCGCCACCTCACGAATGCTCAATCTTGCTGCTGCTTCGACCTACAAAAACGCAGCGCCGACTTCTTCCGTGCTTTGCAGAGATTTTCTATTGCCTTTTTGTTCATATTTTATTATCTTCCGCCGCCCGAAGGGGGTCCGGCTGATTATCTTAGCCTACGAAAGGCTCTAACTAGTTTACTCTGTGACAAGGCTAGCCATACCCGTACAAGGGACGCGCCTAGATATAGGCCAGACCGTGCTCAGATCGTATTCTCAAAGTCAAACCGTGACTAGATCAGCCTCGTCCTCGCCGCACTGTAGGGCCGTCTACAGTTTGGGGCGATTACTCGGCCCCTAGCGATCGCCCTAGAGATCGTAGAGCGAGTATCTACCAGACTAGAGAGCTCAGGAGAGAGCGAAAGACCATCCCACTCCAAACGGTGCCACGAATCCAAAGGGTGCCAAAATAGCTGCTCGAAGTCATTTGCTAATAAAGAAAAGCTCTCAAGATCTGCAACAGGCGCCCCAGATCTTTACTGGGAGGGACCCATCGAAATAATAAAGAATAGCTACTACCTTATCGAACACAAGGAGGCTCGAGATCGCTCCACTGCGTAGCATTCGTCTGATCATACAAGGGAAGCTGCGCCCTGATCTCTCACCTACTCGCCCGCTAAGATGCCACGACTCAAAGGCCGACACTTGACTCATTTAATATCTTTCGGAGATGACTGAGCACACAGATTAAATATACCCTCGGGCCATGCGCTATCCTATGCGAATAGAAGGGCACCGGGCTGATCCTTTAAGATAAAGGACTACGCGTTTTTTTTTATCTTCGTCGTTAAGCTTATCAAGCTCCGGACTTTTTCGCATTGCTCAAGCCGGACGGCTCAAGGAAATGCCGCGCAGTCACCCGCTTATAGCGTTTGACTTCACAGGTCGACTGCGTATTGGAAGCACCCGGTCGCAGTTCATGTGTATTGGAAGCACCCAGCGCGCTTGGCTTCGCATTTGTTTGAATCGTTTGACTTCGCACGCGTTTGAACCATTTGACTCCGCACCTGTTTGAACCATTTGACTCCGCATCTTTTTGAAGTCGTTTGACTTCGCATCTGTTTGAATCGTTTGACTTCGCATTTGGTTGACTGTGTACTGGAGTGCCCAGCCACAGCCCATAAGTACACAGAAAGGACCACGCTCGTCATCCTCTTTTTGGATTGGTCAAGACTTTTCAAGGTTTCAAGTAGTTGAGCAAGATACTGCACCCAGTCGCCCGCCTATAATAGCGCTTGGCATCGTATTGTGTCGGTTGTGTATTGGATAACCCAGCTCGCAATCCGGAAGCGCATCCATTTGCGACATTTGTCGGACGAGAAACCTTGAGGATGCCTCTGCGCTAAATTTGTTGCTATTGAATATTTGCGCCGGAGATAGTCCATGCTTTAATTTATAAGACGCGAGGCGCGCACCTTTCTAGGTCGTGCTGCCTTTTAGGGACTCTCCCCCGTCTTAATTTGTATAAGTTGCGTGCTCTTAATTGGTTCAAGCCCCAGAAGGACGCTGGGGCCTGGGTCTCTCAGACTCAAGCCCAGCCCCATTCTCATAGTTCAAAATCTAAACTATTTGCATGCTCTAACCTTGGCGATTCCTCTCGGTGCGAGGCGGCTCCTACTTCGAAACAACGTCGCCAGTTCGCAAGCAGAGTAGCAAAATCCGGAATCTTCGAAACAAGAAAACCCAGCGCGCGAAATCCGTCACCCCGTGGCGGACGAGTCGAAAAAACGAGCGCCCGAAAGGTTGCGGCTCTCCCCCTAAGCGAGAAGCCCGGGAGGGAAGCAGGTCGGTAGGTCTCCACCCGTTCTAGTTTGATTTCGAACAAATTTAATGTAGCTTTTAACTACCCAGCAAAACTAACTGTAACTAGATCACTCGATATTTCTAACTATTTACTTTCAGTAGCTAGTTAAATTATTTGTAGACCATCCGCCGCAAGAGCAGCAGCCATGACCGAACCGCGCGCCGGAAGTAGCCTCTCGAGGTCGAAGAAGGAATCACGCTCGCGGCTGAAGTTGTCCCTGAGGTGTTTCGAACGAGATGAGAAGACTGCCGAACAGGATCAGCTCAGACCCTGTTTTCGTTCTAAATATAGTCGACGGCTGTAGGAATTTTTTCGAATGAAATCAATTCCGATCTTGAAGCATTTTGCAATTTGTCTGCTCATACGTGTCGTGACTCTCTCACGTGGATCCTGCGGCCGACCGTTCCACTTCAGGTCAGCCGTTCACCCTCACAATCTCCACCACCTCTCGCCCCTTCTCTCTTCTTCAACCAACATCCTTCCCACGGTCTAGGTTTGTGCCGTACTAATTCAGTGCATAACAGGGGGCGCGCTGGAGCTGCAACTTGCATGCATATAGTCACTGCGTTCATCTGGTTTTGTATCCGCTTTGTCTGGAGCCACCAAGATTGCATAATGGAAGCAAGCACGCCAGCCATGTCTGTATATGGAAGTTTACAGATGCGCAGCGCTAGCACGCGGGCACGCGACGCCACGCCCACGAAAACGAGCACGAACCGCCCGCACAGTCCCCAGCCGCCCGCGCCCCTCCTCCTGTGGGGGGCTGACAATCACGGAACCGAAGCAACTACGACCGAGAGAGGCGCGCTTCGTGTGGCTTCCTCCTTTACAGCCGCGCTCCCCGGTCACAACGCACTACGCAAGGCGCATCCGCCACGGGCTCCTCTTCGTCTAAAAAACTGATGCCGCACATGGGACGGCCAGCAACTGGCCCAGACTCACAAGCGGCCCGAGGGCGTCGCCAAAGCGTACACACAAGAAAAAGCACCGCGGGGCCATTCTCAAGCCGGCGCCTCTACGCGTGCCGCCGGTCTTTTTGAGATATCTATGACACACAGGCGGGGCAGAATAACAGCGAAAGCGAGCTGCTGCCATTCCTGCTTCTTTGATCTGCCAGCTGCAGCGCGTCTCACAGCCTATGCTTTACAGACATGGGCGTCATGATTGATCATACACAAAACTAGCGGCCGTCGCGGCGTCGGTAATTTCGTGGCCATCATCTTCGCCGAGAAGGATCCCCAGCTCTTGTCTCCGGGACTCCCAAGCTTCGGAAGGTAATGCATACTGTCCACCAAGCTGGTTGCTCAATGTAAGCGACCACTTTACCACTGTCTCGATGTTTGCGCCTTCCCCCTGTGGAACGCCAAGGCCATATGCGCCCCGCTGCTGATAAAACTCGGAGAGCTCGCGCCAGCTACCCGCCTCAGACATGATCTTGAGGTGGTGCGTGTCGCGATTCCCGAGCACCAACAGCACCCGGTCTACATTGTAGCAAGTGCAAACAGATAAGAACGCGCGCAGACTCAGAATTTTGCAAGATCTTGCCAAATTTTTGTAAGGCTCTCAAGACCCTTAAGGCATCAGAGAGCTATAGACACCACGACCGAAATCAGAAAACTGGACCCCGTGGAAATGAACGAAAACACCGAGGCCGAAGGGGTGCGATTTCTCTCCTTGGGTTTTCAAAATACCAAGAGCAAGACGCGACACGCCTGGAGGGGCCTTGGCCTTTTTATTTCATTAAGTCCGCCTCACAACATCACAGAAAAGCAGACTTTTTGGGCGAGCAAAGTACGTAGCGAAGCGCTTCAGCCGGGGCGCGCCTCACTGAAAGACTGGCGCGCGTGAAGCGAAGGCGGCCGGGTGTCCACCGATTTGATGGAGAGCGCAGCGCCAAAACGAACGCCACAGAGCCAACTACCTACGAGGATAGCGCGCCACGCTTGCGCTAATCTCTAGCACCATAAAGATGAAAAAGCGCCAACACGTCAAGGGGAAGAGCATGACCACTACAGCCCACCAGCGCGCCAAAGTAAATCCGAGAGCAACGACCAGAGCCAACATCGAGCCCCCAAAGACAACCAAGAAACGAAAACCAAAAGCAACCAAGGGACCCGCCGCGCCCTCTCTCCGGCGGCTCTTATTCGCCGAAAACGACACGAAAAGCGGCCGCCGCAAAGACCTGGCGAGCACAAGACAGACGACGAGCACGAACCCCCCCGGCCCAAACAACACGACCCACCACACAGCAAGCCCACGGGCAAAGAAACGCCCAGGGGCCACACACGGCAACGAGCTAACCCGCCAGACCGGTGCCGAACCCGAGTCCACCACAATAGCCGAAGAACCCGCAGCCAACCGATCCAGGCGACTGCGGCTGGGTGAGGTACATAACAAGAGGCCTACACGACTGGCCGCCTTTTCTGTTTATATTCCCCCAAAGGAATACGACAAAAAAGCGACCCCAGCCGAGTGGGTAACGCGCTGCGCCACTTATTCACGCAACACGGAGGCACGAAGGCGGGCAGGGGTCCCCCGTCCTTTTCTTTTGTTCGTGCTCCTGCCTTGCTTTTGTTTATGCCCTGCCCTGTTCTTGTTCATGCTGCTGCCTTGCCTTGTCTGCCCTTGTTTGTGCTCCTGTCTTGTTACCGGTTCACTTTTTCGCGCTTTTCCTTTTGTTACCTGCTGCCGAAGGTTGAGTCCTTGCGCGTCGAGTTGCAAACATGAAAAAAGCAAAAAAGGCGAGACGCCTTATGACTAATAAACCAAACTCGCCCGGTGCCTTTCAATGGAGACGCCGCCAACCAACGCCCAGCTCCTTCGACCATCTTCCGCCGAACCTTCTGCGCCTGCTTTACATTCATGGAAAGCGGCGCGGAAGGGTTCTACCCTTCTACGCATTGAAGAGGAAGGTGACCAGATTGGGCGCTAGTTATCAAATACATACAGAACAGAAGTCGCGGGCATTCAACTCCCTGCAAAATTGACCATAGCAAGATCCTGCAAAATTCTAGGCCCTTGCGGTGTTCCTATGCGTCTGTTTGTAACTGTAGTCAGACACTGCGCGCAGGAATGACAGCTGGACACGGATACAGCCGGGGCCCTGGTCACAGTTGTCGCCCAAATTGACGAGCTTCGTGCCTCTGTCAAGTTCCAAGATCGGAAATTTCGCGCAAGTCGTCGCATCGCCAAGACCGCAATTCGAGGCCGGAACTTTTTCCAGACAGCAGCTGCGCATGTCACGCTCGTTCTTGCTATCCAAACAGGCACTGTTCTTCAGTGAAACGCCAGGCGTGATGGCAATCCATAAGCAGAAATAGTGATAGCTCCCCTCGATATCAGACACAAGCACAGTCGTCCGCCGCCACTTGATATCAGACACAGTCACCCGCTGAGCCCCGTTGAACCCAAGCGCATACACCAAGCGAGCTAATAAACCCCAGTGGCCTGGCGGGTGGTGGTGGCATGTCATTCCTAGACTCAAGAGACTCACTTCCCCGGCATGCGCAGCGCCTTGCTACCTAGCTCCCTAGATCTGGGCCCTCACCTTCCTTGCCTAAGCTAACGCCGAAGCCTTCCCAGTACTTTGCCGCTTGCGCTTTTCCTCCATGAAAATCACCAGCCAGAGAATGAACCACAGCGGAGCGCCTCGCGCTTTTGGTGTGGCTTCCATACTTCACAGCTGAGGAAAAGACTGCCAAGAAGACTGCCCCCCGAGTCTTCACGAATATCACACAACAAGAGCCAGCCCCGCCTCGAGATTGTAGGAGGCACAGGCGTCGCCAATGGTTGCACGCTTTTACGCCTGGAGCGTCTTCACCCTCTAAAGCTCGGAGCTATAGACCCCACACGCCCCCAACTACGAAGACAAAAAACCCGAAGCCCCCCAAGGTGCTTGCACATGTTTGGCAGCTTAATGGAGCAGCCTCCTGATGCCATTAAACTGCCAAACTCGGCCACCAACTTAATGGCCCAAGTTTTGGACTTTAGTTGCTTGGGCTTGGCACTTTAGTCGCTGCGAACACCGTGACCAAATGGCCAAACTCAGCCCACTACCCGCGGCCACTAATATCCCGGCGAACAGCACTAAACGACGAAGCCCAGCAAACTAAGCAATACCCCGCGCCTAGTTTGATGAGTTTTATAGTTCAGTAGCGTCCGCCCGGATATTCGTGGCAGATAGTGCGGAATAGTGACGAGTAAGAGGCTGAGTCCCACCGCTTAGCCAAGCGACTAAACAACGAAACCAAGCAAACGAAAGCAGTTGACTGAGCTTGGCCAGTTAGATGGGAAACGAAACGCCCAAACCCGGGGAACCATGTAACAAAAACCGCAGCGCGCCAATGAATCCCCCAAAATCAAGCAGCCAAATAACAAAACCAAAAGGACCACGAACCCGCCAGGCTAAGCCTACTAAATGACAGCCGGCCTCAGGTTTTCGGGCTTTTTTCCCTAGGAGTTGGGAACGTGTAGAATTGGACTGACCCAAAGAAACAACAAGCCTGAAAAGATTCAGCGCACCCCCAAACGCCACGCCTGCCCCTGCGCGAATTGCTGCCAAGGCCAAGCCGGTAGCAGAACCAGAGGAGGGGCCCCCCATGACAAGCCTCAGTCACCGTTCTCAGCTTCTCAAGATTGGCGGGCAATACTGTGCCGCGCTTCATTCTTCAACGCTATGGCCATAGTTAGCCAAGACCAACCACGGGGAAAGCGAATGGCCTTGAGATAACTACACCAAGCACCCGCATGAGTTGCGAGATGAAGACGAAGAGAAGAACCGCAACCGCGTAGCAAAATGCAGCGCCCCCTTACGCTCTGTCCTAGTCGGTGCGCAGGAATCAATTGGGGCAGCTGCCTGAACCCGACCCGAATCCAGTCAGAGCGATCTGCCTCAAAAGAACCCCAAGTGAGCCACCGATCTCCACAGAGCGAAAATCTGCAAAATGCACCCAGAGAGTTGAGGCGCATACTTGAAGGCGCAGACTCCATAAGGTGAGTACTATTTTGCTAAATCTGTCAACGCGACAGACTAGCCCACTAGCGGAATCCAATCGCTTCGAACCACGAATCAGACGTGAGCTGTGAGAATAAGAAAGCCAGACGCATAATGCGCGCGATTGGACCCGCTAGCGAGCTAGTGTGCCATGAGAACAAGGGAGGAGAGGGTGGGAAAAGAAGAGAAGAGAGAAGAGCACTGAGTACTTGAATCGGAATAGGGTGAATACGAGCACGAATAGAATACGGATGCCATACGTGATAGCCAATCTATCACATACGCTGCGTGTAGGATGCGCAGCCCCCACGAATACGAATAGAATACGGGATACTGGAGAGAGAGGAAGTGGGAAACCGATAGTCAGCGAAATATAGTACGCACCCCAACTAGCTACGTCGAACGCCTTCGCTATTCTTGCACATCAATAGGCCTGCCACTGCAGTGCAGGCGGCGCACGCGGCGGGCTGCGCTTTGGCTCTGATAAATGGGGAAGCGCTTCGATTAGTTACATCAAAGAAAAAACCGCGCCCGCCCGCGTTTTTTTGTTTTTTCCGGCTTAGCAGTAAAACCCTAGAAGCCACTAAAGCACGGGGCCAGCAGCAACCCCATTGCCAGGGCTGAGCCTCACCAACCAGGGACCGCAGTGCCTCACATTTTTGAGGCCTTTGATAGGTGGCGACGGCTGCAGGCGAAGCCCGAGCCCGCCGATCAAGTTCGCGAGGCGTGGCCCTCTCGTCATTCGTAGCCCCCTGCAAAGCGGTGCCGCCGCTCAGCTCAGTCAGCGGGCCCGGAAGCTCCGCCATGTTGAGCGCCTGAGGGTGAAGGCCACAGAATGCGAGAAAGCACCCATCAGGCGAAAGAAATGCGCGAGCACATCGCCAAACACTGCACGCAAAGCACGCAAGGAGTGGCTACCAGATCGCGCCTCTTGGCTTTTCACGTCGCTCACCCCCCGCGCTTCATCTTCGCTGCCATAGTCGCAGCCCTGCCCTCTCCAACAAGTGCCCCCACTTCACCAGCGGCAGCGCCTCCCCCATCTGCCTCGCCCTGGAGGGGACTACCCCACCGCCTACCCCTCCCCCAGACGAGAACAGAACGGGAAGAAGCTGCCACCGCTTCGCGGTGGTGTTCTCTTGTTGTTTTCTAGGGTTTCCATGCTGCGCACTCCGCTCATTCTCGTCACGGTGATGCCCGCGGCCTCGCTCTGGTCTCATGCATACGCACCGAGATGGCGAAGCAATGGCTTCACCTGAGACGCTTCAGCCGCAAGGCAACCCGCTGAGGCTTGGCGCGGCGCCTCCGTGCAATGAATGTCGTCAATGTGTGAGGACCACTTGCAAGGGCCAAGCGCCAACAAGCGCGCCGCTGGGGGTTCATGAAGATCCCCCCCAGAGTACTCACGCAGGCGACCTCACACGCCCAAACTGGCAAAAAGCTGGCCAATGAGAACCGCCGCGAGCTGTCAGCCGGAGTGGTGGGGGGGTCTCTGTTTTGAAAACAAGCAACGCGCAATACTTTCAGCGCACTAAGTTGGTAATATTTCTGGCGCCCCGAGAACTTTGCGAACCCTAAAAAAGTTCCGTCCGAAAACCGAGAACCTGGAGGGACTACAGGTGACAGAATGCCACTCGAATGCGCGAAGGCGTTCTCGTCTTTTTGCTGGGTGGAGCTGGAGTGTTTGAGGGGGTCGCCAGCGAGCATTTCCAAGCAAGGCGACCAAACTCAGCAAGGGGACAGACACAGCGCAGCCAGCTGGTCTCCCAACTCAGCAAAAACCAGCAGCGCGAACGCCCCAAGGCGAAGCAGCTGGGGGAAGCTCAGGGGCCAAGTGTTCGCCCTATGGCTTGCGAAGCTAGCAAAGCCGTCGAAGCTTTGAACAACGAACGGAGACACCCGGCGGCACCAACGTGAGGCCCCAGACCTCGCGACGCGTCAGCACGTCCGCCGTGGCCAGCTGGGGCAGCCTGCCACCTCATTAGCCTGGCAAGCCTTGGAAATCACTCCCGCCGTGGATGTGTCTAAGCCAATTACCCCGAGCAGAGTTCTCACGCGAAGACGGTGGCAAGGTCTGGCGGCTTTCAGCTCGCTAGTCTCTCTCTATTCGAGGGGCGCCCGCCTGCGGCCTTGTTCTGCTCATCGAAGTAGACGAATCGCCCCGCTAGCGCAACTGGCTGACAGTTATGCGCGTCCCGTTGATCAACGCCAACACAGTCCGCCGGCCCCGTCACCGACCGCCCAGGTTTTCCAGACTGCCGAAATTCGGCCCAGACGGGTGGACAGTCTTGCCGCTTAAATTAAAACCAGCAAGCCCAACAATAGGAGGCCAAGAAATTAACTCGCGAAAAGCGGGGCCCCCAAAATGCCAGCAAGTCGGGCAAGAAGAAACAAAAAGCGCGAACCTTTGACCAGAGTGGTTCTGTCCTTCGCCCGAGGTTCCAGCAGCTGGGCAAGGGCTCAGCGCACCGCGTCGGGCGTGTGGACTTTTTTCCGTTGCTTTTTTCAAAAAATCGCGAAAATCTGAAACAGCCCGAGGCTCTAAACTTGCAAAAAGTTGCAAAGAAAAACAATAGGCGGCCTTTTTCGGAAAAGAGGCAACGCATTCGGCGGGAACGGGTTCGACTTTTGCAGAGCAGTGGGCCGACTTTTGCAGGGCAGTGGGCTGCCAGGGCGTTGCTCTCTGGCTCAGAAGGGGAAGCGCAGAGCACAGCACCAGGGGGGGCGTAGCAAACCAAAGCCAAACCAAAGGAAGCCAAACCAGAGGAAGCCAAACCAGAGGAAGCCAAACCAGAGGAAGCCAAAGAACCAAAGGAAGCCAAAGAACCAAAGGAAGCCAAAGAA
>CAJINU010000131.1:38453-146337 GCA_905178165.1 Amoebophrya sp. A25 | reverse complement strand
TGTCATTGTGCTAACGCTAGACACCTAACCCACATGAGGCTAGTGCTCGAAGAGCACTCGAAGCCTGGCCAGTCAACAGACAGACAAGTCCGTAAGGCTCCCTGTACTGCCACCCCAGATACTGCCTTCCATCACGCACCAGAGCAAGCGTCCTTGCTATACTCGCTGCGACAGCAAGGCCCTGTCTTCTGACATTCCAACAGATTCGCACCCGCAAGGCGCGGCTGCTACATCCAACTGCAGGCCACGTCTGGCGTAGGATCGGATATCCTCCGCAACGCTCTCAAAGACTTCCATGACCAATGCGCAGACATAAGTCAATCCTAATGGTGTCGCTAGGCGAAGCCTATCTAGACATAACCATAGCGGCGAGCGAAACCCGCTTACTTCCAAGCCGTTTCCATCTATGGTCCCATCTTCAACGGTGTCGCGCGGTCTATCAACAACCCACTGTGGGTCTAGATCCATGGCAGCCATTTCCCTTCGAAATGGCACAAAGTGAGACTATCTTATGCTCTAAAGTGAGTCCGGTAACTACGAATATTCCCATAGACGCCCCCAGGACGACGTCTTATGTGAATCCGGCTCACAACATATAATCTCGAGTCACTGCATGCCGGGGTAAAGGGGGGTCAGTCCTCTACACCACCAGCCATCCAGCGTTCCCTGATTCGCAAACCACTGTGCCCCAACCTGACTAGGTTGATAGACTTTGTTGTTGCTGAGCTAGAACAGGCCAAGAGACAGTCGGCCTCTTCCCGAATCGATCGGACTCACTTCACCCACATATAACCAGCCCGCAGAGTTTGGCCATAGCAGCAAAGTCCTTCGTTAAATAATGCTAGCAAGTGTTTATCTTGATGCGCGTAAGCCCACCCAGACAAGAACAGAAGAAGCACGGCCTTGGTCCGAAGATTCCAAGGCCTCAGAACGGAACTTCCATCGTCCCTAGATCTCATCCTTCTGATTATTGTCCTCCGTCATGAAGTCTTCCCTCGTTTTGCCCAACATATCCGCAGTCGACGGAATATAGTCAAGCTGTCCCAAGAACTGGGAAACGTGAGAAGACGGAACTGCTCGCGTAACCAGATGCGTAGGGAGTTTTCCCGCCGCCGCACCGGTCGCGTCCTGATTATGCAGATCGGTAAGAATAATATAGCGCGCACTGACCTTTTTTACTTTGAACAACGCTGGATAGTTCTTTGGATCGAGCGACTCCTTCCTTGCTTTATTGTTCTTCACTACCGCTAAGTCTCCTACAACCAAAGGAGTCCACAGATGCTGCCCCTGCAGTGTCGTCTGTGCTATCGATCGAATGTTACTCCTCTCGTTTCTAAAGCGTTCAGTTTCTTCATTTATATTCTGACGAAATTTGTTCGCCTCTTGCAAGTAAAGGTCGGCCCCAGCGTTCCCGCCGAACGCAGTCCGGAGGGTTTCCGAAAACGCGTGTCGCGGTTTACAGCCAAAGACCACCTCATACGCAGATCTTCCATTCAACACCTCGTAAGGCGTTGTGCGCGCAATCCAATTCAAGTAAGGAACAAGCTCAATCCATTTTGAATTCTCCGCAAATTTCATAAGCAACTTCCTTAATGGTTTGTGCAACACTTCAACCAACCAATTCGCCTGCGGGGAATAAGGCATCACTGGAGCATGGTGCACCCCGTACACCTGGAGCCATTTGCCTGAACTCTTGTCGCCCTGTTCGCCGAATCCTCGATCTGATCGAACAATCACTGGGTAACCAGTTAAACAAAATACATTCGCCACCAGAGCTTCCGCAGCCTCTCGCGTGAACTTCGACTTCACCGGGATAAACCAGCTGAACAGCGTGGCGTGATCCCTTACCGAGAGCAAATACCTATAGCCCCGGTCCACTTTGAACGGGCCCACATGATCAACGTTCAAGATTCGAAAGAATCCCAAATGCGTCTCGTGGCCTAGTGGGGCCTTATTTCGTGTGTTTGTTGCCTCAGCAATGGTGCACGAAATGCACGACTTGCAATGATTTTGGACATCTCTCCACATCGTCGGCCAAAACGCGCTCCGATCAAGTAAATGATTATAAGTCAGGGTCGGCCCGCCATGACCGGTTCCCAACAAAGAGTTATGCGCGAGGATTAAATAATATTTTCTCCAGGGAACCGTTTTCCCTCCCACCGCAGCTGGTTGCTTCCCCCCTAAAGGTATACAAACAACAGGATGGTCTCGAAAACGAGTCATTAAGAGTCTCGTGTCGCCGTCGATCCAATGCTCCGGCATCCGCGATGTTGCGGCTCGACCGATAGCAAGCTCCTTGTATTTTCGAGCTACATCTAGCTCTATCTGTACTAAGTCCCGTCCCTTATTACGCGCAAGACACGCATAGTAAATAGGTCCGTACTCGCGGCATTCCACCTGATCCCTGTACAGGCTACTGCGAATACCAGCACCCTGCAGAGATACCAGTGCGGGAATTACCGAATCCTCACCACAAAACACAAACTTCCAAACTCTTAACGACCACCCTGCCTTCACAGTGAAGGTATGACCATCCTCACTTAGTAACGCCGGGAAGGCCGAAGGAGGCCCCGCCTGTAAGGACGTGGCTTTTCCCGCCATCCATAGCGCTACCCGCGCGACCTGTCCTTCACCTGCTCGCACATCCACACTCCCATCTTCACTTACATTGTCTCGTCGGGCAATGGTATAATTCTGCTCCACCACTGGCAGCGTAGGGAACAACACACGAAATCCCTTAACGCCATCTGGGTTGGCCAGAAACTTCGTTCGCATCTCGGCCGTAAGGGTCGCGAGATCTGTCGCCGGGACAAACTCTGTCAAGTCAGGAGATTCGCCTGAGTGCGTCCCCTGCCCGCATTGACATCTGCAAAGTATTGCTGGCACTCTCCCAACATAGCATCGCCGAACTTCGGTATAATTCTCACAGGGAGGATCATCCAAAAAACAAGACTGAGGATCCCACGAAGCGGAAACCGTAAACAAATCTTGTGAGACATTCTGAGTAATGGCCGACCTCTCCGGTTTCTTAAACACGTGAAAAAACTCGTGGTGCCCTTTACTCGCCTCATTCCCCTGGATCTCTCCCGCTCGTCTCGCAGCCAGCGTTTCTGCTTCTGCGAAAAGCTCCTTCAACCTTTTCCAGGACGTATCATACGCATGGGTAAAGGTGGCATTGCCCGAGATTCGAAAGAACTCCCTATCCACAGGGCGTCCATCAATAGTACCATGCACCACAATATTGTCCTGCCGCGGCTCATGGCGACGATACAACCGTCGCGGGAGGAAAATCCCTCGATATCGTTCTGTCACAGCAGCAGGCCGAAGCTGTGACCTCATGTGCTTCATGCAAATTCGAAGCCGTTTATTGGCTCGCGACGGCCCCCCAAGGTACTCCAGGAACCTCTCCCAAGACAGGAGCCGCGGATGATTATCCGCGGTGAGTAGCCCCTCTTTCCACTTGAGATCATCAATTGAAGTTACTCGCAGCAAAACCCAATGGATCCCCGCGTCACTCAAACTTGGACACGTAGGGAGTTGCGCCGCTAACGCAGACCCGTTATGTACTTGCTGCGTCAAATACCGCTGCATGGCTGATATTACACTCTCACCGTCGCTTACTGGCCCGCCAGGCAATCGAAGATTGAACTGCCCTCCAATGCCATACTCATCTACATCAGCGGCCAACACACGGCCCAGGTGCGTAATCACCACGGCATATACTCGACGCTTAACCTCTTCCCCCTCCATGCCTACATCTGCTATCAGATTCGGCGCGTCCTCCTCCTCTGAAGCAGACAGCAGCCCCGCATTACAGGGGTTACAGGTCAACTCTTCGCCTTCACTGGATCGAAACACGTGAAACGCGCCTCCATCCTGACGAAACTCACAACTATCGAACATACTTTCATCCAAAGTAACACCTCCTAAAGGTCCCGCACTATTGAGTTGGTTCAACGCTTCCACTTTCTTTCCTACCTGCAGTTCACTGGCCCCAACATCACCGCCAATGGCCCGGTCCGATGCCAATGCACACGGCAAGTGATCGTGGGGATCGTCCATCAATTCACTGGGGTGAATTGGCGGTAGGAAGTTATCCACCGCAAGGACTCTTTTGCGTTCAGCCATCATTTCATCCAACTGCTCGGGATTACAGAAGATGAACTGCACCAGTGATCGGATACGAGGAAGCATGACAGCTAGGTCATCTAACTCTTGCAGGTCCTCACTCACGTCATCCCCATCCTTCAGACGGGAAAGGGCATCCGCTACCACATTTGCCTCGCCCTTTAGATATACCCTTTTTCCGGTGGACAAAGGGCGGGCAATCAGATAAAACCACCTTAGCAGCTTCCCGCCGGTGGTCTTGTTCGCACAAAGGTTGTTTAACTCTTTCGTTCCTAAATTCTGATGATCCGTGTACATCACCCATTTGCTTCCCTTCACGAGGTTATACCCATGCTTAACAAAGTCCACTATAGCATAAAGCTCGCGCTCCAGTGTTGACCATTGCTTTTGCGTTTTATCAAACGAATGGGTCGAACATTTCCATACTCGAAGTTGTCCCGTTGCCGTTCGTTGACAGATTGCCCAAGCAAACCGATGCTGACTTGCATCGGTGAATACTTCAAACGGTCTTCGCCAAGTATTCGCCGCGTCATAGTCGGGTTTGATCAACACCGCATTCCTTGAGACGACTTTCTTTAACGCCTCAAAGGCTGCGATTGCCGCTTCGTCCGAGTGAAACTCGGCGAACGGCCGCTTCTTTAGCTCATAATCCTTTAGTGGCGCAGCCACATTCTGCAACTCGCTGGTATAACACTGCAGATAGCGCACGACATGCACAAACGAGACCAAGTCCTCCCGGTTCGTCGGTAGCGGCCAGCTTTCAATCTGAAACAATTTCGCCGGACTCGGGTGCATTCCCTGTTCATCGACAATATGACCTAGAACTTCGATTTTGTCGGCACCAATGAACGTCTTGGTTAACGACAATCGTGCTCCACTGGATTCACAGGCTTCAAAGACGCCAATCATCCGATGGATGAACACGTCTAAGCCATCCTCACCGAACCCGATATCATCGATGAACACTTCGCTTAAGTGTCCGAACGCAGCCTCAGTCTGAGCCTGAAACCAACCCGGGGCCGGACTCGGTCCTAACGTCAGACGTGTGGGCAAATATACCCCAGCATGCGTCACAACCGCCAAAAGTCGCTGCGTTTGCTTGTCTAGCTTTGCTAGGTTATATGCCAGCGACAAATCCGATCCGAAATATAGCTTTTTCCCTTTCAGATTATGGAAAATCTTCTCCTGATTCGGTGCCGGAAGCGCTATCGGAGTTAGCGCTTCGTTACACTTACGATAGTCCACCACGATCCGGCCGATAGCCGAGTTCTTCCGTGGGGCCAAAAAAGCAGGACTGCAGAAAATTGGTCGCGTGCTGTCAGTCCCATCCCACTTTTCAAACAAGCCGTCATCCAGCTGCGTTTGAAACAGGAAATCCAGACACCGCTTCCCATACGCACTCAACTGCAACGGCTGCGGCAGGCTTCGATGGGTCACTCGATTCGGATTGTAGTCGAAATGGCACACAGTCTTCAGACTAGGGAAGGGACATCCTTCATCGTAGAAATAGTGCGCATTTTCCCGAATCACCGTCAGAAGCTTATCCCTCTGTTCCTGCGAGAGATGGCCGTAACCCTGTAACTGTGCCGAAAACACTTTCATCACATTCGCGGTCCATTCTTCGCTTGGCACCTGCCACTTTTGATTCCTCGCCCGTTTTGCCGTTCGGTCGTCAACTTCCTTCTCAAGGTCCTCGAAATTCTTCGGCTTGGACTTATTCTTATACTTTGCCATATTCACTATACCCTGGATCTGACACACGCTCTCCCACTCCTGGAACAGGGCTCCCATGTGGGCAGTATCCCTTGCTTCAGGAAGTTCTTCGGAGAAGACATGCGTTTTATTCGTCGCGGCAGCGGCTGCCGTCCCTCGAAACTCCCTTGTGCCAGCTTCTCGCTGCTGACTTTTCATCCACTTGTACCATTCCCATCTTACATTAGGGAGGTCCACCGGTGGATCCACAAAGTTATGCACTTCGCGGTCCCAATCCGAAATTTCAGAGGACTCGTCCGCAAAGGTTCCCCCGAGACGCCACACATCTGCGCATACTCGGCTGCCCAGCGTTGCCATGCCAGGATCATAGTCCGTGCTATTCACTTTCATCAAGGAGGGCTCGCCCCCAGCGAGCAGCCCATGCTTGCCCACGATATCCCACAGACCCAGATCGGTGATCAGGGCCGCAAAGGTCATACACGATTTCCACCCGCTGAACGGATCCCAGCGGTTATTTTGAATTTTTGAAGAAATTTTCGGAGAAACTGGGTTGTCCTGCGATTGAGGGTGTTGAATATCCCTATGTATAACACCCTCGCCCCCTGGCTGTGGCGTAGAACCTCCAGGGGTTTGAGCTACAGCCATACTGTTACTCACCAGGGTCTCTTTTGTTACTGGTTCCAACGGCTGGATTTTGACATGCTCTCGCGTTAGCGCAACACTCCGCGCCTTCGGTCTATGATTAAAAATTTCCACCACGTGCTCGGTTTCTTCAGTATCAGAGGCTTCGATTAAAACCGGAAGGAACGAAATTCCATCTCTTGCAGCTTTCAAACTTGGCTGCACTACGGCCATCGTATTCGGATGATTAATCGGCGGACAGCGAAGTGTTGCTGTAATGGAGGCGAAAGCCGCTACGTACGCCAGGCGCGTCATCGCATTGATAATCGGTTTGTTGGTGGAAGTATTGAACTCTACAATGGGAACCTCTTCTCCAAGGAGCTCAACCCATTTATTCCCTTTGCTAAGTGGGTTGTAATTAATTCCCAAATCGTACACCGCTGTATCGCCTGCAATGATACATCCAGGGGTGTTCAATCCGTCCACAATCAGAAACTTTCTCTTAAGGTCCAGATATTTTCCAGATCGCGTAGCAATCTTAAAACATAACACACACTCCCGATTTGCGGTATGCGAAAACTTTTTTCTTCCAAAAGAGATTTCCACCGGCTTGCAGCTAAATGGTGGTGAGACCACCGCTTCGAGCTCTCTCTTACCACGCAGCCTCTCGTAGCTTGACTTGTCAATCACGTCGTAGCCCAACCACGCCCCCGGATCCAAGTATAGGGGTACTGGCATGTCCCGGCCGAGAAACCCAGCGATATACACTGGCGTTCGGCGTGGTCGCTTGGCTTCTTGCTTTGTTGCCTCCCACGCTGAATTCATCATTGAAACAATACCGTGGTCACGCTGGAAGCGTAACTGGGCCCTTGATATCAGTCGAGGCAACGCCGTTGGCGTGCCTCTCAGATAGCAAACCCCCTGCTCCAATACTTTACACACCATCCACAAACTAACAAATAGTTGGCTCCATATCCACACAAAATCCCTCGCCGAGTCGCCAGCCCAAGATGGTTCCTGTACTTCCATTCGATTCCCTACTGTTGCCGTTAATTGGACATCATTCCAGAGCGAAGTATCGATCGAGGGACCAGTCTCATGCTCATTTTGCAGAGACAAGTCTTCCCCTGAATCATTGCTCATAGAATTCAATCGCCCACCTTTTCCGGAACCTTTGCCCTTGCCGGTCCCTTTCGCGCCTTTCCCGGTGCCCTTTCGCATCTTGTCATTTGGCTTTTGTACTCCACGATTTGGATTGAGCTTCTTCGACTTTACCCACGGCGGCGGGTGAAATTGTTGTGCTTCCGTAGGCGAAACAAATTTACACAAAGGATTTGTGCCACTTGCTTTTACCTCGGCTAGCTCGGCGGCGAGCCCTGCTTGAAACTGCGGCTTCGAAAAACTAGGGTGATGCGGCCTTCCTTTCTCATCCACAAGGACATCACAATACACTACTCGCGTCTTTGGTCCTCGTCTTAAGACCCGGCCTGCTTGCCTTGCTAATAAGTTTGGGCAGCAGAGTTGACCAGAACGATCGACAGGATGTCGACGACCATTACATGCGGGAAAGCTGCACACCCGGGGTTCCTTTGACCAATCTACGTGGGCCACACAGGCATAGTGCATCCCTCTCATGTGATTCGGATCACCACATAAAAACCATTTCTTGCCTCCCTTATCGGTGTACTCCTCCACCGGATCACAAGTGATAAATTGCGCACTACGATCCTCTTTCGGGTAAAACCCTGCAGCATTCATAGGATTGTCCGGAGGACTCTCCTCAGAGCTTATCTGCATTTGCTGGAGAGGCTTCCTCGCATGTCGATTGATATTATAGTCATAGTGCCGTGACTCATAGTATGTAGCCTTGACGTCAGCCCGAGCTACACAATATTCGACCACCATATCGATGGTGGCATTCTCCACACCTCCCTGGTTGATGAGACTCTCCTCGAATGAATCGGTATAATCAAACGGGAGAGATCGGAGTAGACCTCTTACAAACCGCTTTAGTTCTTGCGATGTTCCCACTCTGTCTTTCGTCGTGAAAACTTGACCAGAGTGCTGCGTGGCTCGCTCGCTCATTAGCTCTTGGAACTTATTTCGAAACTTCTGGCAATATACTCCTACTTCCACTCCCGTAGTCCCAGACGGCTGCAACCGATAGAGCTGAGCTTCCAACTCTTCCTGCACCACAATAGGCCGAAGGCCGCATTGTTTGGTGAATTGCTCCCGAAATACCATCAAGCAGGCAGCACAGAGGAAATCCCGAGATAAATTCGGATACCTCCGCGCTTCTGCCTCAACTGACTCCACCACAGAATCCGCGACGTTATCGCCGGATTTGTGCGCCCCATTCGCGACTGCTTGCCAGCCATGAGTCGGCGACTGAAGGTGTTCCAGCCGCAATCGATCCAATGCCTGCCTGGATGCCAGAGAATCTTCAATAGACTTTGTCTCCAACCTCACCGCTGAGGCGTGCATTTTAGAAAGCACGCCCCCGTCTTGGGACTTGGAGTTGTCAACTGTCATTAGCGCCGCTTCATACAACCTCCCTGCAACCGGTCTAGCTAATACACTCTTTACACCCTCAAACTTGACGCTATCAAGGTAAGTGTGAATGTCAAGTGCTACCGTATATCTCTCAAATGTGTTCGTGGGAAAATTCGCCCCCATCTTTTCCATACAAAGTCCTATACCACTGGAGCGCGTCACTGTATCTACCACTGGACAACAACGAACAACTCTAAAACCCGCAAGGTCTAAACTGTCTTCTACTGTCTTGCGCAACCTGCTAGTACCTTCGTTCGCAGCAGATTCACAGAATGTACTCTGCTCCCACGGCTGGAGCGCTTTGTCAAAGGAGCCAGAGCCTAAAAAGGAAGAAGCCAAGAAAGGCGCTCTTTTGGAATCCTGACCCGAAACCGAAACCGGGACTGGAGCCGAAGGGTCCCTCTCGGTGATGCCTTGGTAGTGACTGTACATCTCATAGGTCATCACTGCAAGAGCGAGTAGCAAACTGAGGTAACTCAGTGCCACGGGAACCGCGTCGAGGAAACCGGACCGGGCTAACGCAAACCAGCCGTAATCCGAATCCCAGTCGTCGCACTTGTCTCCAGGGTGATGGTGAGCTCCAGGAGGTGGCGGTGGTGGTGGTGGCGATGAAACCGGCACGGGTGTCCGCGACATGTTGCTTACGCTTACCAACCCCGATAGGAAGGCAGAGGCGACCAAGAAGGTCGATAAACCGTAACCGCATACAGCGGTCGCACGAGGAGGAGCAGTCAGAGTAGTCATCCTGTAGTTGTGGGAACCACCCGCTATCGCTTTCTAGCCTCTCTCTCCTAGGGTGGTGTATTTTGGGCTGAAACAGAAACCGCAAAGAGTAAGCAGATGTAACATGTACTATTTGTCGTCCAGTCGAAAAAACTGAAGCACCGCATTGGCCTAGGGCCCTAGATGGAGAAATCACAACTAGTCCTACCGTAAAAAGAAACGATCATGATCAACGAGGATCGCAGCTCTCCATTCGCTGGCCTCGGCCTATTGCCCTAAATGACGAAAAAAACCATCTACCGTTCTAACCTCCTCTCTTTCGCTCTTCGTTGTGTCCACAAAGACAAAAGAAAAAATCCTAAACCTACTCTCTTTGTACTCGCACCAGCTAGAACCGAACAGAACCGCCGGGAAGACCTACAACAAGGCATCATCCAGAAATCCAGTATAACACCCTAGATGCATAAACTCAGCAACCTACAAGAGGCAGCGCCAAGCTTTACAACCATGGCAAACATTTCCGGAAGCCCTACGACAAGGGAACAACCAGCGGCCTGCTCTACTTTCTTGCTCGGTGTTCAACATCGCCCCACCATCGCGATGAAGTGTCAGCACCCGCCTCGCTACTGTGCTGTCCATAAAACACCACGCTGGCGAAGCAACAGCATACCGATTAACATGAGTCCATCGATGATAGTTCATTCTTGGTTGAACACTACACTCTTTCAACTTCAGCTTCAATGTCGCACCATCGGCGCAGAACCTTGACTGGCCCTATGTGTTTCTTCCCTTCTCCTCCTTGCTTCATTTCACGGTCTAGAAAAAACTGCTAACGTAACAAGGATTAGGCATGGGATGGGGAAGCTCGTTCTCAGACAGGGTTGCAAAGACTCAGCGATAAACTGCCATCTGTGCCCTTCTCAAGCGTTGTTATGAGCCTGCCGAATGCAGTGCCTAAAACAATAAGTCTTCTCGTCCTGTCTGACATCACCACGAAGGTGCACACCCTTTAGCTTCCACTCAAATTCGTAGAACTGGTAGCGGCTGCCGGAACGCTTGGAGAGGAGCTAGCTGCGGGAGCAGTTGCGCGCACCGTTGAACTTGAGCTCGTGGTTTGTAGTTTACGCCGTGCCAACTCTTGGCTGAGCTCCATGAGACGAGTCTGCGCTGTAAGCGCAGAATCGGATAAGCGTCGCACATCCTCGGTGAAAACGTTTTGAACTTGCGGCGCTGAGCGACTCATTGGTGATTCGCGTCCAGACAACACAATGTCCCCTTCTTCCTCCTGAGGTCGAACGTCCAGATCCACATGGTCCACCAACACCACCGACTGATCGTCGGATGACGCAGCCGCAACAGTATCCTTGTTTTCTTCAGCCGCCTGCTTCTCGTCCTCCTCAGCAACTGAAAGCTGGATGGATTTGCGTGACTTCGGCGATGTGAGTATGGTTTCTCAGCTGGAAACCGATTGCGAAATTGGTGAGAAAAATGGTAATCGACTATTGCAAAGAGTATCCACAGATGCAGACGAAGTCCGTTCAACTGGTTCAGGTGATGAACAACGTTTTACTGCAGAAGATGTAGGTCCAAAATTGTTATCAGGATTAGTACTTGGATGATCTAAAACAAAGCGCGCAAAACCTCCTGCGAAGCTTGCTGGGTGCGGACCGAAGGTCGGAGTGGCTTTCGACGTAGCGGAGACTACACCTGGCAAAACCAAGCGCGTCGTCTGGGCCTCCGTTGCCATAGGCACCGTAGTGGAGGTCCGTCGTGGTTGCCGAATTCATTTGGGTTCCGGAGCTGGAAGCACCCGGTGTTGATTTATTCGAAGCCTCGGCTTTCATCTGGTGCTGGCGCTGCACTGGTAGTGCCAGACTTAGCTCGTCTTCATCGAGCAACGACTGTAAAATCGCGGCGCGATTTTCGCCTTTCAATCCCTGCAACCGGTGTAGCGCCTTCTTATCTGCCTTGGTTAGTGCTGCCATAGGGTTCTTCGACCCTTGAACCTTACGCAGTTCCCGCACTTCACAAGTCTTCTGGTAGTACGTAGTCACCTGCTTGTATGATCCGCCGTAAATCTGCTCACGGATCGTAGAGTCCGAATACGCCACATCGTAGATCTGGTCGAGTGAAACCAGTCCAGGGAACCGCATCCCCAGCTCGCTCATGGCTAGCGCAAAAAGGAGATCCGCTTTAGCTCCCGCATTGTAGCACTGCCACAGCAGGTCCGTGAGGGACTCATTGGACCTGTGCTCCACTAACGTGCTCACTGCGCTCGGAGCCGTTACTTGAAATTGCGGCTTACCCGGTCCCAGGGCCAAGAATTGACCCAACAGAGTATCAGTCAAACTGTCGCCCGCCAAGTAGGTCGCTAGGTTCTTGCCAAGCGCCGCCTGTAAGGTTCAGTGAAAACATGACTCCTTAGGATCAATAGGTCATGGTAGTTCTTTTTTCCGGAAGAAAGTTTTGTACTTCTAATTTAAATGTTACATTTTCGCGTCTTGTGCTGTTTCGATTCCAATTATCATTACGCCAGAAACTCTACGGAGCAGAGCTTGTAAAACTTGTATTGACTATCATTCTAAAATCCAACTTGAAGTACGGTTTTGCAATAACCAACTTGGAAAAGTTGATTAAGCATTTGCGGCGTGGAATCATGATCATCCGGATCCACTCCTGGTAGCGCCGGCGTGAGCGGTAACTTCTTGAATTCTTCCTCAGTCAGCCGACCTTCTTCGAAGAAGACTAGCAGCTCACCTTTCACGAAACTTTCGCGAATCTTCGTTGCACTGGCACGGCGCCAGGTCTTCTGCGCGAAATGTGGATGCAGCGAAACTTGCAACTCCTGATTGAAGATGTTTTTGAGGACGGTATTGTCCACATAGACGACTTTGAGATTTTCTGGTCGAGTCGCCACCTTCGCGCGTTCTTCGTCTCTGGCCGGACTCAGGAAGAAATCATCATCCTGGACCATTTCCTCCGCAGAACGCGAGTTCTTCCATCCCCGCTGACATGCGGTATTATCCTCCACATTCTGCTCCATCGTTTGAGGTACGTACTTCGGGGAAATACCTTCCATCTCCACCGCCGCAGTGACCTTCGTTTGCTCATCGAGCATCATCACATCCGCCGCTGCGGGAGCAACAGCCGGAGGTGGTGCTTCCAGAGTCGGTGGACCCTGTGGATGCGCCGCTGCAGTGACGGCTTTACACTTGTCCGCCTTTTCACGGTTCCAGCGTTTCCACTGATCTCGCGAATATCCATGGATATATGGATCAGGGCCGCTACCGTCATCTCCCATCGCTCCGGGTTGCGCCAAGAGCGCTGCTCGCTCATCTGGCGGGTACGTAGTGCCTCCGGATGTCGGGTAGTTCGAACCGCTGCCGGAGCGATACGACTGGTTGTAGCCGCGGTCTCGGCCACGATGCGGCTCGTTGTAGGAGCTCGACGCGCTCCTGTTCTTTCCGTGAGACTCGCTTCGCTGGCTCTCACGGTCTTGTCGTCTCTCCTTATACGACGACCCGTCTCCCTTCCCTTGACTGTAGTTGCGGGCATGCCATTGGGCATTATCCTTGTGGTCGTCGGCTTTGCGAACCGTCTTCGAGGAAGACCGGCTGGGTTTGCCGTCACCGTATTGTCCGGATTTTCCACCCATCTTGTAGTTTGAAGAGATGATATCTCAACAAAGATTTTTACAAACTTGATTAGCACGATCGGAGATCGTTCGTGGTTGCCTTAGAATAAGGACTTTTCCGTAGTCAGCCTCTCCCTGGGGTTGATAAAGATTGGAAGATGATAAGACTTGTTGACTCGTCCTTACTTGATATCCAGTAATCACGGGTATGCTGAAGCTGAAAGCTCGGAAAAATGTAGAAACGCAATTTCCTAACTTGTTCACAGCCTTGCGCAAACATTCATCGTCTCTTACGCAGAAAGATCCATCTTCAGTTCAAGCAGTAGCACGAAGTGCCAAAATTGAAACTCGCTTTCTCACGGACACGCTGCTGAAGCCGTCACCTATCCTCACACGCCGTTGATCGTCAATTTAAATTTTACAGTCCTGCACTCTTTCCGAAGGAGAGATCTTCGCCCTTATATTTCCATTTTCATTCTTGCTGTTCATTCAGTCGGAACGACTTGCAGAGCGCGTTTTCATTCCTTCCTTAGTTCAGGTCTTCGATCCCTTGCAGGATCAAAGCCATATGAAAGCTCACGCTAACTCCCTTTGTGTTTCAAGTTTAGACTTGACTAGGAACTGTTCTTCTACTCGATTGTGATCATGTCAAGTGTGTTTTTCTTCGGGAAATCGGACCCCGGAACAGCCCCCAACTAGTAGAAGTCACGCCTTTACCATACTCAGAACAAGATAAGATAGTCTCACTATCTTTCACATTGAACGTCGCTGCTTTCCTAGAACGCTCCTCCCGCGTGAGAGTCACTGCAACAACGTGAGTTGCCTTGCAGCTCCATCACCAGAAGCATCTGACTTGTCACCAGTTCCTGCACAGTCTACTTACACCAGGCGAATGCCATGATCTCGTTATGTAGTGCATTGAAGTCAAGATAGTCAAGGAGAGATCGCAGATCCTCCATCCGCCCACCCGCGCAGCGGATGGACGCACCCGTTGGACACCTCGGGCCAGGTCGGTGCTGCCCCTCCTTCGCAGCACCGCGTCAGCACCCACCTCGTGAATGTGCTGTCCGGTCACATAATGCAACACCTGAAAAGCATCACATCATGCAAACTATACCAAGATCCAACCGAAGGAAGGATGATACTGTGTCATTGTGCTAACGCTAGACACCTAACCCACATGAGGCTAGTGCTCGAAGAGCACCCAAGGCCTGGCCAGTCAGCAGACAGACAAGTCCGTAAGGCTCCCTGTACTGCCACCCCAGTTACGACCTTCCATCACGCACCAGAGCAAGCGTCCTTGCTATACTCGCTGCGACAGCAAGGTCCTGTCTTCTGACATTCCAACAGATTCGCACCCGCAAGGCGCGGCTGCTACATCCAACTGCAGACCACGTCTGGCGTAGGATCGGATATCCTCCGCAACGCTCTCAAAGACTTCCATGACCAATGCGCAGACATAAGTCAATCCTAATGGTGTCGCTAGGCGAAGCCTATCTAGACATAACCATAACGGCGAGCGAAACCCGCTTACTTCCAAGCAGTTTCCGTCTATGGTCCCATCTTCAACGGTGTCACGCGGTCTATCAACAACCCATTGTGGGTCTAGATCCATGGCAGCCATTTCCCTCGGAAATGGCACAAAGTGAGACTATCTTATGCTCTAAAGTGAGTCCGGTAACTACGAATATTCCCATATCATAAGCGCTCTCATTCCCTGTAGGTGTCGGGTAATCGGTGGATGAGGCATACGTCGATCTGGATTGCAGTCGTTCCACTCTACTAAGTAGTGCAGCTTCTACCACAGAGGGGAGAAACGAAAGAAGCAAGAAACGGTTGCAAAACAGAGACATTGTTTTTTTGATGTTGGTTGATGCGACACAAAAATTTAAAGACTCAACAAGGTAGAAGGTAAAAGATTCCTAGTTTGTGCAGGTGGTCCCTAGAGAAATTATTTATTGCCTGAAGTGGACAGATTGTTTGATAAGTTTCCTGTATGCATAACTGGTGTTACTTGAGGCATTGTCAACGAGAAGCACAGTTCATGAGCAACCTCACTGTTCACAACTCAAGAACTACCTCCCCCTCCGGCACAACTACGGCGAACATCTCTCTATTACGATTCGACACTTGTGAAGCACCTTCATTGACGTGACTGGTGTTAGCTTTACCGTGCACACGGAAAAATTATGGACCATGTGTTGTATGTAATATGTGATTTTATTCTAGATCATCCTTCTTTGTCCTTCGTCCTGCGGCTACTACAGAGGTTTCTTTCTAGTCTTGTCTTCAGAATACCAAATATAGCGACTGCGACACACTACCATCAAGGTTGCATATTTTGTTCAATTTTTTCGCAGTTGAATTTTTTTTGTCTATGACGTCGTGTCGCTTTCTCCACAAGTCTTGTCCTAAAGTCTTGTCCTACAAAATGTGATCGTTTCCTATGTAGTTCCCATCAAAACGACTGATCACACATAAATGTCATTGAGTATGAGCTCTACTCCCTGGTCCTGAACTTCCGGATGGGAATCGAGCACAGCTTGGGCAGACTTCTCCATCAAATCCTCGACCTCTAGTTCGCCGAAAAGGCGCTGCAGAGACGCTTGATGTCGTCCAGATTTTACACCGTGAATCAAGTCCGCAACTTGCGTCCCTTGCAGTGACTGCCATGAAAAACTTTGCAAACCTGGAGATGTGATGCCATGAGAAATCGTCCTCAAGTTGTACATGTAAGCAGTGTTTGTATCGCTTGAATGAAGATACCTCTGCATACTACAGCTATCATTAGACAGCATTGAAATTCCTTGCATACTACAGCTATCATTACAGACAGCATTGAAATTCCTTGAAGCAAATTCGGTGGGCAGAAACAAAAAGAAAAATGTAAAACAAATGCAAGCTCTAGTTGTAGCACAACTAGTGTTACCTCCATCTTTCGGCTGACACTCCGGGTTCACTTTCAAGCATGTTTCCGTCGCTGCTGCTACGATCGGGGGACAAGCCAAAGTGATACAGCCAATCGCAGCTCCCGGCTTCAGTGCCGCAACACAGCCACCCGCACAAGCAAAATAGCCGACGATACCTGCTGCTGCGCATTCGAAGTCACAGTTTTTGGAACCTTGTTGTAGAAGTTCTTGGACTGCTGCTCCTGGAAGAGGAGTTGTTGTACTAGATGCTGATGCTCCTCTTTTGAACAATGTAGAAGCTGTCGTTCTACTTCCGGAAACAAGATCATTGTTCTTCTTGCGATACTCCTTCAAGGCCATGAAGGGTCGGAGCAACTCAGCAGAAAGTCGTTTCGACGTCAGAGCAGCATTTTGAAGTAATTGCTCTTGTTCTCCACTTTTCGCATCAAGAACAGCATTCTTGTTGATGTAGTCCTCAATTCCCGCCTGAACTCTCTGCTTTAACGGAAACAAGGACTCTCCAGCAGAGGCGACTGATCCCAACTGGTTACAAACCAGCAAGCCAAAGGCAAGAGGAAACCGGGACATAATTGCTATCTCCTTTGATGGAGAGCATCCAAATTTTTCTAGACTTTTATTCGGGATTCGTTAAGTTGTTAAGGTTAAGTCCAATGGCCTCGATCACGTCAGGGATGCCAGGTGCACCGACGTCACGAGATTCGTTACAGGGTGGAACATTGAATACACTCGACCTCAAGCTCTCACGTCCACGCTGCATCAGCTAACCTTTGTCACAACGCTACTCCCTCAAATCCCAGGCTCGACCCATTATGGTACTGCGTCATGACTCCATCATCCTCCATCTCTCTCCACAACTCGTAGAAAAGTGAATGCTTCTTTCATCTGCAGGAATTTCAAACCCGTCTTGTACAGACCCGTCTTGTAGGTGTGAATCAGACTCTACCAAAGAACAGACGTACATGAGGCCAGCTTCAGATACAGATCCAGGACAGCGCTACATGAGGCCATGCGTCGTGACGAGTTCAGTATATGCAGGTAGAGGCTAGGTGGAACTTACAAAAACAACATCAGAACATGTCTTTGCGATATTTGTATTTTACATACCAACGCGGCAATTTTCATCTCGAATACGCAAAAAGATTTCAATAATTCGTTCTACGGTTTTTACGGGTAGTGAAATTCATACATTTAGGCAAACTGTCCTTAACAACTGCTTTTGTCATTTCTTGACTACTTAGTCCATTGTCGGTTTTTGTAATTTTCCTCGACGGTTAATAAGAAGGTTCAACGTTGGAAGAACACCGACTCACTCTTGCCCAACCCCTTACTCAAGCGTGCTGATGTAGGGTGAAAGGTCGACGGTCAATACAACGAGGACGCTATCACAAGTGAATCCGTAATAGGCATGTAGCAGCTACACGCAGGATGAACCGATGTGACAAGATCCCACAAAAGAGTAGAAACTTGTAAACCAACGAGAGCAAGAATGGTCAAGCAATATGAGGTAGAGAACTCTGAAAGAGAGATCTGCCTCAAATTGGTGGTTCCCCTCGTATGTGCGACAAACCAAAGGAAGACTGGGAAGCACTCCGACGGTTAAGTACAACCGCCAGCATACAACCAGTATGAAAACATCTTCAGCGTATGTTTACTTATAATTATGTTGGATGGATTTAAGTTGTCCTAGTTGTCCCGGTTTGATGGCCTCGGGCCAGCACTGGTCCAAACACGGTGTCAACCATGTCGATATGAGAAAAAACGCCCATTTTTTGAGGAGTCACAGAATGAGATACATCGTGAACAAGCAGGGTTCTATATTGACATTGACTTATAATTATAAATAAAATTGTGGTGGAGCAGACCTAACTAAGTCGAAAAAACAAAGACCAGAGAAACATAGAAAAAAGAATCGGCTATCTTCTAGCACGTATATTCTTTTCGGCTAAATAAACTAACAAAGCGCCGGCGCTATCGTCGTCCTGTTTTTAGCCCCGTAGGTCTCACCATTTTCATCGACGGCTAGTGCAACGAGGACGCTATCACAAGTCAATATGTAGCCCTCGTTGTATTAATACAGGAGGAGCTGATAGTATCAGGCTTATTTATTTGACTTCTAATATCTCTATGTGTCCTGATTTGTTTTCTAGTATCATGAAGTGAACCTCCTAGGACTTTTCAAAGTCAGTATTTGTCTTCTAGTATTTTTCGTTCTAGTATTCGTAGTTGTAACTAGACAGTCTATTCGGATTTCCACCTAGTAGTGCATTCCACACGTGTAGTAGAGATGATTACAACTACTAATCCATGGCAATCGACATCTGATAGTACGCTGTCATACTGTCATTTCCGACCAAAGTTCTTGTTCAACGTGTTTTTACTCTTAAGTAATAATTGCTTACTCATCAGGGCAGAAAATCTTATGGAGCAAGCGTTTTTGCACCGATAGAGCTTCTTCATTGTTGCTCCCCGTATTGTTTCCCCCGGCATGCCTCCCTTTCTCGTGATGATGGTGATGGTGGCCTCGTGCGCGACACCAAAGCGTGCGACAGCGTCGGTATGACCGGGACAGCATCTTCTGCGGCTCGCAAAGGGTAGTTTAGAGGTTCGCGAACCTACCAACTTCGTAAAAAGTAAATTCAATCTAGCGTTCACCCTGGTATCGGTATGTTGTAGATTGCTTAGTTATAGTTTTTTCACATGCAACTGGAAACTAACTATCAAGACAAAAAACAAAAAGAAGCTCTTCATAACACAGCAATTTGGTTGTGGCGATGAGTCCTGGAATACACGTCGCAAAAAAAACGCTTTTGGGCACGTTCATGTCCTCCACCATGAAGAAGTGGTCTATCGCAATGAGACCACCTCCAAGCAGACCACTCCCACAAAAAGACAATTAAAGGTTGAACCAATTCTCATTCATATTTGCTTTTTTGAAAGACTACACGTTTCTTCTCGAGCAGTGATGTCAAATAGGGCGTACTACTTTCCTTTGTTGATGTAAATGCTTTAAAGCCTATAGTACTTCTAAGTATGTTTCTGGCAGGAATTCTTTAAAGCTTAAAGTAGCATCGCGATTCGGCAAGTATCGATTTTCTCCATGCACTCCGATGCGACCAGGAGCTCCTCGAGTACAGAGGCAATCTTTGTAGAGGACCCGTCTGCGTCGAATGCAAGTCCCTGCTCTCGCTCAACATCAACTACAAATGGTGATAAATGAAGCAAACCCGCCAAACTCGTTGTCTTCTGGTGGCTTGTTTGTTCTCTTTGATGACTGCTCGTACTAGTACAAGTACTATGATGTTGTCCTTGGTGATCATGAATATTTGTAACTTCCGTAGCTTCTGGTGTAGTACAACTTTTCTGACCTGTACAGTTTTGCTGAAGTTCTTTTCCATGTTGAAGTTCATCAGGTTGAACTTGAACATCATCACGCTGTGCATCATCATCTCCATCCGCGATCTCTTCTGCAGGTCCCGCAATAAGTTCCTCAGCCAGTTCTTTCAGTTGCGCTCGTATTAGTGGTCGCGCTATTGCATTCTTCAGAACATCCTTGACCCCTTTCCTATTGGGAAACAAGTCAAGAAGGGTAGTGCAGGATGCAATGTGGAGCCCCTTAATCGTAGCGAATCCACATATCTTTCGTCGTAACGCGTGTTCCTACCACAATAGCAGAAAGGCTCACAACAAGAGGAGCTACCAACTGTCTCTAGAAAAATTGTCCTTATTTTAGTACACCTAGAAGCAGGTGCACTTCTAGAAGAAGAAGTGCCGGCTATAATATCGCTTCTTCTATCCTCCTGTCCACCTCCATCCATTTCAACCTCTTGTCGATCACCCACCACACCTTCTCGACGTTCCTGTTCATGCTCTTTTCCACGACTTCTACCACAGCAACCTCCTATTCTTTCTGCCTTTGAAGAAATACCGCAGAACTTTCGGATTCGTCGTTTCTCTGCGTCAATGACGTAACCCCCAAAATTTTCGGAGTTCCACAAGATGCCTACATTGGGAGACACCTGCTTTACCGCACTACGCCTTCCTAGAACAGCTGTAGGCTTGCCAGCTGCTACCATAGCCTCAGCCGCACATAGATTGAGACCAGCTAGCTCATAGGTCAATGCGTCAACCACGCAGAACATGTTGGGGGAAGATTTGTTGCCCAAGTGTTCGCCTCCTGAACTAGCGCTCTCTCGACGATTTCGAGGACGGGGGAAAAATATAGAACCCCTGGGTTCTTCGTTTGGCAATATATCTACTATTTCTTCGCCTTGTTCCGCGTCTCGCTGAACTTGTTCTTTGAAAACAGTTGAGTGGTGCTCTGGGCAGCGGCACTCTGGTCGTAAAAAGGACGCAGCATAGATGGCCCACAAAAAACGGTCCGGCATATCAATATTGTTCCCACTGAGTAACGCCTCACCAATGCGACTTCCACTTGGGTCGGCAGGCGCTGCAGTTAGAAGAGGCACCGCAGAAAACCACCATCTTCAAGACCACGAGCATCTACCTTGATCCCCGTATATTTCCCTTCAATATAAACGGACGACGTGGTCACCGTTTACTATTCCTGCAGAAATAAACGGGAGGACCGAGATCAAGATCTACCAAGATCAAGCTCTTCTAGAAGTGATGGATATTTGTGGATGCCCTAATGTAGCCGCCTGCTGGTGATGTAATTGTAACCGCCAACCACGGTGTGCCAGTACTGGAAAAATACGCTGAGGTCGACGCTGAGCCTGTCCCTGTGGCGTTGCTCCCTGTGGCGTTGCTCCCTGTGGCGTTGCTCCCTGTGGCGTTGCTCCCTGTGGCGTTGCTCCCTGTGGCGTTCCTGTAGCCTCTTGTGCAGCTTGAGGATCCATTTTAAGGCACAGCTTTCGTGCCAAATCTCTCGCAAGCTGGAGTACTGCGAGATCCTCTTGCTTTTTTGGGGGTCCTTGTGCCTCACTCTGTTGAAGATCTTCTTCTGCGGGAAGCTGATATTCTGCGTGGAGATCATCATTCTCGACAACATCATCAAGAGCAACAATCATATTAGCAGTTGCGGTATGTGGTCGCTGGTTGTCGTGCACTATTGCTGCTTCGTCTCCACGTTCTAAATCCGGTGGCGAACCTAGTGAGAGAGTAGGTCTTAAATTGTTACTGTGGTCGATGCAAATCATGTGTATCAAATAGGCTTGTTAACCTTAGATAGTTGAAAAAAACATTTCACGCGAGATGAAAAAAGATCCTGCTCACAGGAAGAGAGGCTGCTTTGCGGCTGGAGGTCGTTTTTTGTGTATTTCCCAAATGGTTTGTTTGTGAATTGAAGGTGTGGGTTAGTATGGATGTTAAAATTAAGTCTTGTGTAATAAATATGTGGTTCAGAGAAAAGGTATACTAAAAAAATTGACAATAGCAGAAGAAGGAGTAAATAACAAAAAAGGTGAGATAATAATGTGTGTGGACTAGACGGCGAGTAATCAAGAGACTAAGAGCTAGGATAGGATAGGATAGGATAGGATAGGATAGGATAGGATAGGATAGGGTGCCGCCGCCGAGCCGCCACACTTGGTGGGACCACGAGCTAACCCAGCACTAGGAAAATACATATTCACGAACATGTCGAATATGTAGACTGTGGAATTATTGAGTCATCATCTGTTCTAGAAAGTTGTACCGCTGTCACTTTCCGGGCTAATTTCTGTCCGATATCCTCCCGTGCTAGGACCTAGTGTGCTGGTCCTTTGCAAGAATCCTCCTCCCCTGCTTCTTGACGTTGAGGATGAGGGCTCATCATGTCCAGAACCTCTACTAGTATTACGTTCTAGTACAACTCCTTCTGCACCAATTGCAGTGCGAGGAGGTTCTTGTCGGGGTGGACCAATTGTTCTTGACTGCTGTTGCTCTTCCTGGTGTCTAAGTCTAATTTCGTGGTCTTTCAGGTCGTCACTTCCGTAGCTATTAAGGTCAACTTTTTGATCCGACTTTTGTATCAAAGACCACAGTAACGTCGGTGGCGCACGACATGTGGGACATCGCCGCATCGGTTTCACCAGCCACGCGCTTTCATCCTTGACACACTCCGGACAAAGCCCCGCATGTCCACACGCATACAAGGGACTAGCGCGAGTTGGCTCCGTACTCTGGCCCTCTTCCTCGCAATCCTCTTTGCTGCATAAGCAGAGTGTGCAACTCTCAAACGGACGCTCAATCACTGGTTGAAACTGAACAACCGGTGGCTCTACCTCTTGGGCTCCTCGGATAGTATGTCCTCGGAGTCCTGCTGCTCGTCTAATTGCAGCTCGTTGCACTTGCACTTCTTGATTACCTGGTACAACCGTGCTACTTCTATTTGCGTCTTGCCGTATTAACGCATCTCGATCCTGTTCCTGTTCTTCCTCTTGCATGAACTTACGTCCGTAGGTACTAGCTCGTGGCCCTGCTCCTGAAGCGCCATCATTCCGCTCCCTGTGAGTGATTCGTGGTTAGAGTCTGCTAGATTGCATCTCGGCCCCCTCATCTTGACCCCTTGTACCTTGTATTTCATGAGAATACAAGGGAAAAGGATACCAAGATGCCGAGAAAGATGGACACTAAATGTTGACCTTAACGTGGTAGAACATCAGTATCTAAACCCGAAGTAGATCTACCGGTTCCACCTCGTGAAGAAGATGATGCTCCTGGTCGTGTAATCCAAGTGGTAGGTTGTCCACGATGTGGCCCCCAGCGTGGCGACGCAATAATCTCCCGCTCCGCCTCATCAATAGGGAGCAATGGAGGTGCTCTGCCTCTACGTCTATCCCGTTGTGGTCGTGGAGGAGGAGGTGTCGCTGATACGCCCGATATACCAGGTCGTGCAATTCCGGCCTCAAGATCTACTTGATGCAGTTCTCTTTCGAGGTCGACTACTTCGGCAATGCAATCTCTGCTGTCGACATCGAATTGAAGATCCGCGTGAGGAGGAGAGTCAGCAACCGCCGCTGAGCCTTCGACTCGAGCTGCGGAAACCAACACCTGGAAAGCAGAGATCGAACCCACAAAATTCATCCTCCTCCTGCTCTTCTTCACGCATGGAGCAGCAGAAGATGAAGACCATGTAGTTGACGAGGATAACATTTTCGGAGTAGATACGTTTGTAATACATATTCGATAAACTGAAATAAGCGAGTAACTACTGAATATAAGGGAGATACTGAAAGAAGAGGAATGTTGTCACGACTTTCCTATTTCACTCAGTAACTCGGTTATTTTGAGTTTTCGAATAGATGCGAATATTTTTTGGTACTAAAAACTCGTCACTACTTGTCCTCTTCTTTCGTTCGATGTCACCATACAGTATCAGTATTGTCCAGAACAAATTTGTTCCTTTACGGCGAGATAGAATCTCATAACAATTTTCTTCATTCACGAGAGAGTGAAAAAGTTTTAATCGAGTTTTGTTTCCGAATAAAATTTTTCGCAGAAGAAGTAGGCAATCGAAAAGGACTGTCTACGCCTTTCATACCCTGGAGTGGAAGAAAAGGAATGCTTGTGAAAGGCTGGAATGCTCGTGCTCTATGCTTGTGGAATGGAAGAAAAGGAGATGTCAAAAAGGAATCCAACACCAAGGGACGCTAATGGAAAGCAGCTGTGCACCGAATGCACTAGAGGTCTGCTAAAACACACATCTTCAACGGTTAACCTTCCACGGTTAAACTTCAGATTTACATGATCCGTGATCCACATCGCTCTCCTGGGACCGCTGAAGGAGTAGCGCAGTATAGGGAATGCGCATTGCCGTGTTCAGAGTAGTTCTATTCTTCTCTATGTTCAAGTTCATGTTCTTTGTCCACATGATAGATCCTAGAAGTGCTCTCTTAAAGGTTTCTTAAGAGTTTTCTGGCATGCGATTTTGCGGGGGCCATGGCTCCAGAACGTCTGGGCAGGCAAGGGCATACACGCGAAGGGCACTCGCTAGAGCAGCAACTTCTGCAAGACCCTAGAGTTTCAAGTTCAACAAGAATGTTGTTGATGTTCATCTCATGCCAGATATTGAAAGCTCTTTCATTCGTAAAAAAAAGGTTACGACTTCCCTTTCGTAAATCTTCGATGAAGAAAAAGCATTGACGCACCTCGTGTCTTCATTGGGGATTCAAGATTCAAGATTCAAGGGCTTCTCGCTTCAGCCTGGTATCTGCTTTACAAATCAGTTTTGGTAGAACATCTCATCGACGATATTTTTTTTCAGTTTTTTACTTTTCTTTAATCATTCATGATAATAGGGGAAGAATAGTAATGCTAGACTTCTAGAATATTCTGTCCAAGAACGACGAAGTTCACTATCTATTGGGCTATAGAATAGTTCTCTAGCAATCTAACAGATTATGTCCAACTACGAGGAAGTCGACTAAAAAACTGGGTTTCGTCATTATTTTCAAGTAATTTTCATTCTGTCGATTTGCATCGATATGACTCGGCTCCCAAAAGGAAAAAGTCGGAAAAGTTTGGCGACATTATAATGCTACCTACATGCTAGAGCCAATGCCACTCAAAGACCTGGTAACGTCAATAGTTGGAACACATAAACACTGAGTATCAATAATGACCTTTGTGCATCTATGAGAAGACGCTTCCTACTAATATCATGGCCATGGTGGGGTGCCCTGTTCAGTATTCCGAAACTGTCGATTCTTAGTACCAAACTTGAGGTTTTACTGATATCATCATTCTACGGTACTTACAAAAAGGGAAACGAACTGTACAAAAGCTAGTCGTTTTCACATATTGATCATCATCTTGTTCTATCAAGCTATATGGATACATAGGTTACTTTGTAATTGCACGTACCACATTCAGAAGGATAGTGCTCTTTAGAACCTCTGTACAAAGCACACTACTTGCGATAAAACGTATCCTTTTGAGAGGCATTAGTCTAGTGAGGCCACAGGGATTAGGATGACAAAATAAGTAAGAATATACTCACGATCTTCTCAGCCTTTTCTTTAGTGGCCAACAGGTCAAAACTACAACTATACACGTTGCGCTTCCCATCTGCGCACTAGCTCCGCGTTCATCGCCATCTGCACCAACGTTGCAATAAGACAACCAAAAACCACCACCGTCGATATGTTATACTCTCCTTTTTGTTCGCTGGTGAAGAAATCATCGATCGTTTTGATATTCGCCGACCCACTTCCATCAGAAACAGAGCTATTACCAGATCCAGAGTTCCCCCCTCCCGCAATAGTGCTCAACAAAAAACAAACTGGTTTCCTGCTAATGCTGAGAAGAAGCGCTAATGCTGTGAAGAGACTGCGTTCCGAAGCTAGGAGGAACAGTGCTCTCCAAGCATGATCCTCACGAGCTTTTCTGGGTCGCTGGATTACGTCTTCCGACACGCGGACAAATTGTTCTCGATCCAAGAAGAACTGCTCGTGGCTGCACATCAAACTATCCTCCCTAATAGTCCTTGGCTGTTGCACTTCGACACTGAAAGCACTGGCCAGAAAACTCTCACCTCCGCCTAAAGGTCGTGCAGACTGCAGAGTAGAACTCCTGTGAGAACCAGTGTCGTATCCGCCTAAAGGTCGTGCAGGCTGCAGAGTAGAACTCCTGTTGGACATGTTGGAGTTCGAGTTGCAGTTTTGTCTATCTTTATTGTTACTGTGATCATGCTGAGAATACGAGTTGTTCTTGTTAGGGTTGTTGTCTTGTTGGTTTCCGTTGAAGAACCTCCCATTTCCGCTGTTTACTAGTACTCCACGGGTACCACCACCCACACTGCACTGTGATGGTGCACAAGAAGGCGCATCGAATGCAGAATTCGGTGGCCTAGGATTCAGGAAAACACCAGCACTGCTCTTCTCGGAAGTACTACTCGACTTGTCTTCTCCATAGCTCTTGTTATCAAATGACGTACCAGATGAGCCAAAAGCTCCTGCGACTCCAGTAGACGGATAAGTTGTACTACTAGAACTATCACTAGTCGACGAAGTTACTGTCATTATAGTGCCACCCTGGTCTGGAAGGTCGAGTTTGGTGGTCGTTGGCATGGGAGCATTTGTTGGCCTGCCAGTCGTGATAGGCGGCTCTCTTCGATGACCTCCTTCCCTGTAGTGTGACTGTGAGATGGTAGTAGTTCCGAATGAATCATCCCCGGCTGCACCAGCAGAAAGGTAGAGATGAGCGGCGGGTGGGGTAGAAGACGACCTGCTCTTACTCAATGTCGCACTATTTTTTCCACTCTCATCGTCTCGATTCACGGGAGGAGAGTTCTCGTTCGTCCTGGAAGTACTATTCAACGGTTTGACGTTCTTCTGCCAATTGTTAGTACTATGTCGTCTATTACCATCACTACCAGTGACTATCATCTTTGTCCCATGTTGCACTGAAGTGCCGCTGCGCCGGCGATCTATACTGGATTCTCGTAAAGTAAGACTTGTGTCCACTAAACTATCGGCTCGGATCATACGGCCTTGCCCAAGACCTCCATCCGGAGCCTGAGGGCCGCCTCGGTGGACCATTTTTGTAGTACGGACACTAGTTGTTCCCTGTCCGGGTAGAGCACGGCCATCCAGATACAGGATGCTAGGACTTGGTGGGCAAGGCGAAATCGGTCTGGGCTGAAACGCAACTTGGTCATTCAAACTTGAGAGGATGGCAGCTTCTCTATTCTGGTGCATCATGGCGCTCGAAGAAGAAGCCCTTGGAGGTCCACCTACCGACTGTTTGTTTTCGTTCGAAGCTGCACTATCCTCAGTTTCTGTGCTCGTCATCAGTTTTCTGTGCGCCTCTCGTCTCGTGTGAGTCACAGTCGACCCTCTAGTCGTCGTGCCTTTCCCCGCATCAATCCCAGTCCTCCCACTTTCAGACCGCAATATATCAGACCGCAACAGCGCAACATTCTCAACAGCATTGCCACCTAATGGCTTGAAGTCCTTGTATTGGGCCACGTAGTCGTAATACGACGATGCAGATGCTGCAGCTAGTGCGCCGCCTCCACTACCTGCAGCTCCCACAGAAGAAGAAGGGCTAAAGCCTGATGCTGAGCCTGAGTTGTAGTAGTCACTAAAACCTCCATGATCACCTCCCTTATTCATTGCCGCTACTCGTTTTTCTCGCTCTTTGCGTTCACATTCGTCTTCGTACTGTAGCTGCTCCATCAGTAGTTTATCGCTACCTCCAAGCATGAACTCTATCTTTCGCAGCAAAGGCATGAGAACAGAAAGAGCGACGTAATTCACTGCCCAAAGCAATAATTGCAGCATTATTCCACAAACCACGGCTAAAAGCAACTGTGCAAATATTACACCCCCTTTGCCACTACCGGCGCGACCTAATTTCGAACTACTATCTCGCCCAAGCGATGCTAGCGACCACACGGTGAGAGCCAACAAAAGCGAAGTGATGAGTACGAAGGCTTTCATTTTTCGCTTATGTAGGAGGCTTTCGAGTTTGGGTGGTGGAAGAGCAAGTTTCACCAGCTCCTTCATTTTCAAGCTGTCCTGTCGCTCTAGCAAAATCTTGCTTGTCCTCGTCTCTGGTGGGCGAGTATTCATGACAGGTGATGCAGTTGTACCAGCACAATCATTCATCCCCGTAGTCTTGTTCCCTGCACTATGGTTGTTCCACACTGGAGGTGCATTGTCTGAGTCCGTTCTTGTTGATGAAACTCCTCCTCGTTCAGCCGTCTGCTGTTCTGGTGCTCCATTTCTAGTATCAGTCCTCAACACAGTCGGATTAGCACCAGTGGCGCCAATGCTACTACTACTGTTGTCGTTCATGGGACGATGAGGCAGAAATGGCATTTCTCCTTGAGACGTGCCAGAATTTATTGTAGTACTCATCATATCTCCAAGACTACGATGCGAAGAAGATCCTTGAGTGCCAGCAATGGAAGATGGGTAGTCTCCAGTTGAAAACGTTGTATTAGTGTCTTCTGAAGCTCTTCTCATTTTTTCACCATTCGTTGCGTCCCAGTAGAAACGAGCACGATCCTCTTCATTCTTGCCTTGTTTCATCCTCACAGTCTCCTCTTCAGTAGGCGGGACGGAATTATGTTCCCCATCAGTGTGGATGTCTAGGACAACTCGATTCGTGTTATGCTGGTTACCTTCATTCTCTGAGGAAGATCCAGCGAAGTCTCTGGTTGGTCTGTTGCTGTTGTTCATGTGATTGTGATAACTATTGTAGTTCATGTTACTAGCTCCGCTCTGGCGTTGTTGCTGCTCGGCCCTGTACTTCGCATTATTCTTTGTGCCTGCCGCAGCTGCATCTCGACCAAGGGTTCTCCTCAGAAAGTCCAAAATCGGTTTGATCACATAATAGAGGAGCATAACGAGCAGCACAGGGAGAATGAAACAGTAGACCAGGTTATATGTCGCCCAAGGAGTCGAGAAATGTACTTGGTCTGTGAACGAATTCAGAAAAGCCGGCTTCGAAGATGACGATTGGTGAACTACTATTGTTGGCCCTGAAGTGGCGGAAGAACTACCTGGAGTGATCCTTGTCTGCGCCGAAGAACTACTTTCTTCCGCTACCTCGTCCAAATCTATGGTGTCCAGATCATACACCCGATCCAGGAACGACTCAAACATCGCCGGCGCCGTGAAGCATGCGATGAGGTTACTAGCCAGCAACAGCGGAGCTGCTATTTCTGAGGCTAGATAAGTTGTCCGCGACGTCCTCAAATACCAAAGTGCGAGCACGCCGACAAGTGGCGGCGGCGCCACCGCAAGGGCGGCCAATCCCGCAGACAAATCGCGACTCAGGTTATTGCTTTCGTCTGTGTGGTAGAAAGGCGTCAGAGAAATCAGATGACTGCTGGATGAAGGAACGATGCTGGAGAACGTCATCGACGTGCCGGTTATACTGTCATGGACACGAGCCACGTTGTCTATTCGTAAAGCCGCATCAGCATTTGATGAAGCGAAAAACACCTGGTCTCTTTGCATCTCCGCGACACTCACGGTCGAAGCTGACATTGAGTTGTCCTCCGTCATCCTCGTAAGCCCTTTCGCAATCGCTGTTATGACTGCGTGCTGCACCAAAGGCGCCACGCAGTTGCACACGAACAGCCCAATCAGGAGGTAGCGCCATGTGAAAGGCCAGGAGCTATTCCGCCTCACGACGATGAACAAGCGCAACAACAGTACCCCAGACAAAAACGTCCCTATGAATATGCACACAAACGGCAATATCGGGCCTGTCGATTTTGTACCTTCTATGGCCGAACCAGCCCTAGCCGCGTTTTTCCCTGCCTCTGGAGCTAAAACTGCAAGCAAGATCGCGAAGCCTACTAGGAACAATGATATTCCTTGGAGGAGCGTTGGGGTCATATCCTCCAGTAATACCGGGAGAAAGAAATGTTGCTCCCCACGTCGCTGCGGAAACCAAAAATTCTCGTTCTCGTCTAGATACTCTATATCCGTACCTCCACTTCTCCCACTATTGTTGATTCCATTTCCATCGACGCGACCACCTCCCTTACCGCTAGAATTTCCACTCGTAGTTTCCACACCAGGGCCTTTGTGCCTGTACCTAGGTCCTCGCCACATAATGCTTCGTCCAGAAATATTCCTTGTATACAAGTGCTGACACTTCCGGAAGATATTGCTCATCGCTTCTTTACAAAGTATGCCGGCTTCTCTTCCAACCATGGGTCGGCCTCCGGCAGCACTGCTGCGGCCATCTGGCACTTGGTTGTGTGACTGGAAGTTCATCTGAGACAGAGCGTTGCTAGCACTGTATCCCGTGTACACGTCGTACTGGTGCATGTTGTTCCAACTGGAAGAAGGTCCTCCTCCAGAAGGACCTCCATTCGTCTCCTGAATCGTTCCGTAAGGTTGCATGCCTAATCCACCTGCCACTCTAGATGTTGTTGCTCCCTCCGGAAACGACATCGCAGACGAGCCGTGCTCCGCAGATGACCTCCCATGGTCTTGTTGTGTTCCCAGATCTTTTCCTTGTGACGATATGCTCATCATTGTGATAATTTCAGATCTCTATATAATTGACCTACGAATTGTCATGTCATGTCATGTTACCTCTGTTACTACATGGCCAAGTAGCTTTGAGGTCGTTCAGCCTTTTTGTACCTTCTGAAAAGAAGAGCAAGAGCAAGTAAGTAGATTAACGTTAGTATCTTGCAGGAGCTTGCTTCTCCTTACTTAAAAAATCATAGGAAGTCAAGAAATTAAGAGAGGCCTGCACAGCCTACACACTTCAGCACATTAAACTGGGACAAGCCCGAATCGTCTGTCTGTGATGTTCAAGGTCAAAGAGTTTCAACCACATCATTACGTTGAAAAAATGATCATGGTGTGAACTACTGAGAGATCGCAACTGTTGTTGAGGGGTCGTATACTATTTGTAAGTAGTGCGCTTTTACAAAATTCCTAATTAATTCCCTGCTACCCCTAAGCCAATAGATGCGTACCGCTTCGGGAAAGAGAATCCACGAGAATCAAACGTTCCCTGGGTCTACTGGGACTTTCTGGGACTTCATACTAGACAACTTGTTACAGTACTAATAGTAATACGCCATATCATCAATCATAAAAAAAAGTGAAGATATCCAACAATTGCTTAGCACGAGGATGCTTTTAGCTGTTACTTTTCTTTTCATCGAGTATGTACATCATCAAACTAACAGCCTCCGCCAAGCTATGTATTTAAAGTTAAAAGGTGAGAAAATGCTCTTAAAAAAATTCAGGTCCTATGCAAAAATAGAAAAATCGACATCACCAAATGCGAATTTTGTAGGGGACGATTCTAAATATGTGCATGTCTGTTTCTGTAAAGATCATGACAGTATTATTTACTTGTGACTACAACTACATGCATCTGACATTCTTGTGAGTACGAGTTGTAGTTCTAAGAGACATGAGAGAAGAAGACAGTGACAGTGTACAACAATTTTTAGATTATGTTATAAGTAAGGGGTGCTGTAATATTGGACTAATGTTATAAGAAAGGGGTGTTGTATTGGACTATCTGATATCTGGTTCATAGAAACCTTGGGTGGAGGAGGTTTCATCCAGACTGTTCATCGTTGGAAAAGGAAACGGAGTTGAAAATCGTGAAAATTACAGAACAAAATGCTCTCTCTTCCACTCATTGATTTTGATTTTTACAGTGAACAGAAGTACTAGAGTGGTCTCTCGAGAGTCTCTCTCTCGGTGATAGCCTCTGCCTGTAACTGCTGATGCTAGTCTATATTTTCATTCGTCAATCTTGCTTGTCTCTCTATGAACAGATACAGTAACAAGTTCAAGTGTCTCGCTCGTAGATAGCCAACAGTATCCAGAGAAGATAGAAAGATCGCACTCGTTCACAGATGCCATCATCATTCTACCAAGCGGTTCTCGAAACAGATGATTAGCGATTTCGAGTTTTGATTCTCCTCGTTAGTTACACTGAGTTAGAACACTCACAAGCTCAATTTGTGCTCGACAGAGCAGCGTCAAGAGAACTCTAGTCATGTTGAATTTGAAAACTTCACGAAACTAACAAACAGGGAGGCGCTCTGCTTAGTCTTGTTCATGTCCCCCGTAGTAACGGCGCTTTCGGGCTCATACCTGCACGTGTATTCCTACCGGCATTGACGAACTCATCTCCAGCGCTTGGACCGCTCACAACTCTGCATTTTTCTGCGCTGTCCTCGGGCTATGAACGCCCTCATCTACAATGTACTAATCATGTATCATTCGTCTTGCACTTTTCTTGATGCTCTAAACAGTTTCAATCTCGTGCTAGTCAGAAATTACAAACCTCGTCCTGTCCTCCTGTCCATAATGTTCCTCATACTCGTATTGCTCCCGCATGTTGTAGTGCTGCCGCTTCAGGTATCGTCGTTTCAACAATTCCATCACCGTCCTCAGCGTCCCTTCATCGAAGAAAGAGACATCTGCAAACGTAGCTCGAGGCGCAACTCGGGGATGTGGGCCAGCGCCTGGCACTGGGGGATTCAAATTCATGGAGTATAAGCGATCAGCACTACCACCAGCACGACCAGCTACCAAAGTTAAAGGTCGACACTTAGTGGTCACTGTTGCTGAACGGAAGAGGCAGCCTTCAAAGCTCTCCCCTACTTTTCCCCTCTCATTTATATCTCCCCTGTTGGTTCTCTCAAGAAGGGACCTCCTCTTCGATCTCAGTGACTCCAACGTCAATGTCAATGACCACTTCTGAAAGTTCTTGAGCCTTAACAAAGGCGTACAACTATGTGTCGCATTACTCAACTTCGGTCTCACAACGCCGTAATCCACAACCGAGTCGTCCAAAGGCTCCATCCATTTGAAGTGGTCCTGCAATAACCACCAAGCATTCACCGCTAAGTTACGTTCGCCTTCGCTGTTTACTTGGTGGAACATGCCATAGGGGATAAAAAGCGCGTCTCCTTCTTCCATCACTTAGAGGTGCAGGTTCTTCCTGTTCGTGGGTTCTCCCGCTTGTTGTGGCTGTCCCCACCTAAGGGAGAGAGCCATAACGGTAACAAAAGCTTACCGTTTAACCCCCACCTAAGGGAGAGAGCCATAACAAACAGTAACAAAAGCAATCACCTTTAAAGTAGTACCCAACAAAAGCTTACCGTTTAACCTGTACCCTTAAATCAGCACTCGCAGTTTAGGTACATTGCGAAACCTCGGATACTCCCTCAAATCCACCTGGTCTTGATGCGCTTTGCTGACTCCACGCTTGGCATAGATTTCCCGTGAGTACTTTTCCTCTATCAGCGTCACGACCTTCCTGCCGTTCTGCATGATCAGCAGGTTATCCGCATCGTCCTGGTGCAAAACGCTGCTAGTGTTAAAGCTCAGCCTTCAATGGTCATCATGACTCGATAGCAATCGCCTTAGCTTTACATTACGCTTACTTACATCATGAGCAATGAATGCACGTGGTGCGCACATTGTCTTACTCATATCAAAGGCCAGCAGTCAGTGGCCACTGATGCCAAACGGAAGAGACTGACCCCCATCAAAGCTCTCCCCTTTCCCTTCGTTTTCCCCTGTTCTCTCAAGGGGTTGCTTCTTCGATCTCAGTGACTCCAATCTAAATGATACCTATACCATTGAAAACTGAGCCTTAATAGTGCCACCCGAAGAGAACCAAAAGCTCAGAGACTGAAATAGCACTTCTCCACAGGCTAGCATACGTGGTATCTCGACGTCTCGGCGAAGAATCGTCCGTGGATCCTCGTCTTTGTTGCTACTAGAAGAAGAAGATCCTCCACCCGCACCTGGTATTGCTCCTACATCTACTTTCCGTTTGCTTGTCTTCTGGCTCTGCAATTCGTAGTCCATTTCCTTGAGCAGTTTTGCAGGCTTTCGCGTGGTATCGATCTCCTCCAGATAGCCGATACCATATAACTCCTCTGCCTTGTAACGGTTCAGGAATTCACGCATCGTCAACTCGGTGGGCCATGAAAGCAGGATCTAAAAAGCGATTCTGGACAAAACCACATGATCGTAGTTACACAAAGGCCAAGAAAGTTTATTGGCACTTGCTTTTTGGGAGACGTCGCTGGAAGATCGATCAACTGATACCCACTGATGTTGGAAAAAACTTGCAACCTAGATCTAGAAAACATGCAAAACACTTTGCATCCATGTGATCATAACATAGGTCCATCACGAATTTCGCTTTTTTGCTTCTCTGCCGGAACCTTCAGATCCGGTACATTCTGCGCAAAATAAGCATCTGTCCACAGATTGTAGAAGGGGTTAGAAGTAGTAGGTATTTGATCTTCCTCTCCACCATGTTCATCCCTTGATTAGAGCTCTCCCCTATTCATCCCTGTGGAAATCCCTCAAGCATATGCGTCAGTATCTCCCTTGTATTGGGGCGCATATGTTTGAGGGATCCCTACAGAAGGGATGGGTTAGGGGAAGCCTTAACTTGATGTGGGATTGTTCCCTAGTACAAGTGCCTTGCGAAACAAAACCGGCGTGTGCGTTCGGATATACCGTTCGTAGAACTCTGGAAAAGAGATTTCGCCGTCGACGATATCTGGCAGGTCGTGGGCAGGAAACTCGGACATCGGTTTGAAGTTGTAGTCCTGATCATCTGCTCTCGGACCATTGGATGCTGCCAATCGCCTTGCGACATCTTGGCTCTCGGAATCATGCGGCCCTCCTCCAGATGCAAATCCATTGTCAACGAGGATACCCTTGCTAGCGCCGCTGACGTGTTGACGTAAAGGCGCCACTGTTGTCGTGCCATAAGCGGCAGTGGCCAACAGGAGGACAAAGATTGGTCGCCGCGACATTTCTTGGTAAATTTGCATTTACATCGTCACTCGTCACACAACTCACAGAAAAGGTGGGCAACTCAACCGACTCCATCCGTTCACATCCTAGCATAAACCAGTCTTTTAGCGGAGGCGCTCATTCACAACTGCGAGGCATTAACTACTTACTCGCTGTAACCGAGGTAAACGTAGCATTGAGCGTACGAAGAGAACAACTACTATATAGAAGCCGCACGTAAGACTCGACGTCGGGGTCGGTCTTGCGTCTGACATAAACAAGATTCAAGTTCATTCATTCATTCATTCATTCATTTACCTGTTCTGGAGGTGGGTTCAATCGAATTGCAATATTGATAATGAAGAGGTTCATAATGCATGAAAATTTTAGGGGGAAGTTCATCCATTGACCTAGCGAAATAGTGAGTTCATCATTTGGTCTACCAGATCTTCATCCATGGCATTCTCTAGTGGTCGAGGCACCATGAAATTCTGCAACTTTTCAATCGCCACGTAGCGAATTTTCCTCCCTTTACTGGCTCTCCTATCGCAATCTGGGTTCTTCTTACTCTGCAACAATTGGACGCGAGACGCTAGGCTTTTGTTTGTCTTGTTTGTTGATGTGCCGTCAGTGGCATCGGTTCCATCACGACTAGCGCTAGAGCTGAGCCCATTTCCGTGGACGATCTCTCCAAGCATGGCTGCGTAGAATTCGCGATCGTCATAGACTGTCGTATTGTCGAATGTTGAAGAAGGCTGTGAGGCACGGTGCAAAGCAACCTTCTTCCGCCAGTGCTCATCCTCTAGCGCAGCTTCGATTTGAGCCGGAATGGACTGATCTAGAACCTTGAATGCGCGTTCGTTCCTCACTGCTACTTGAGTCTTTTGTCGTGTTTGCTCAAGGGTATTCAGAGCTGCAGTGGTGATGGCGTCTGTTGCACTGGAGACATGATTGACAGGTTGCTCCTCCATTGAAGATGCCCAGCCATCTGGTACGGTCGCTGCTTGCAAATCACGCAAAGCAGAACGCAATCCACGTAGAGCAGCAGGTGAGAAATGACTTGCTTTGTTGGAAGTTGAGCTTTTATCGATGCAATCATCGGCATCTTCTTCGTCTTTCTCTGCATCGGCAACACGTCGCAGAGCTGGTTCCAGCATAATTCGCATTTTTTGAAGCTTCTTGTATAGCTCCAACTGTTTGCGAACGACTACGCCAGAAAGCGAACTACTAGCTGAAGCTCCAGCATTAGCACTATAATCTTGTTCTCTCTTCTTTGCATCTCGACCTCGAATCTCGAGTTGGTATTGTCGTTCCAGGTCAGCGTCGATAGCAAGAGCTGTCTTCTTCTTTGCTTTTGGTTTAGAAGCTGCTTCTTCTGAGTCGTCTTCGTCGTTGCCAACATCAGACGCGTTTTCTTCAGACCCCTCTTCATCATCGTCCTCTGAAGCGGCTTCTTCGCCGTTGCCTTTGTCGCCTTTTGGTTCGCTGGTCATACCAATTTTATCGTTTCGAATCTCCACTGGCGCATCGTCAGAAGAAGACTCATCTTCACCCTCAGATAAAGCATCGTTCTCTTGATTCGCCGCATCTTCTTCAGACTCATCGTCAGAATCCCCGTCCACTTCTTCAGCACTCATATCTTCGTCCTTGCTGTCCTCAGCATCTTCTCCAACTTCCTCACGACTATCTTCCAACTCCTTGCGGCTCATCTTCTTCCCCTCCACCAACATGGGGATATCAGCACGCAATCGCAGGCGACCTGCGTTTTCAAGCTTCGTGCTCAGATGTGCACTTCGACTAGCATCTTCTCTAGCTTTCTTGACGTCGCCACTTTCACCATCGACACCATCGTCATCCATAGCATCTAATGCACTAGTGCTGTCGGTCGGAACATCGTTATACAACTTGCGCAGCTTGGCGGCTAAGCTCTTTGCTGTACTGGATTTCTCCACAGGCTCGGCGGAGCCAGAGGTAGATCGTTGTCGTTTTTTCACCATTTTTTCTGCTAGACGAATGTCGGACCAATAAGTTTAGGTATCAACGTCTCTCGTTATCAATTCACCACAATGCAAGTAGAGGTAACTGGTTCAACAGAAAGAGCCTGGTGCATGTGACTTCTTATTTGCATGGATGTTTTTTGCGGATTCAATTCTTGCCACTAACTCTGATTAAGGAAAATAGCCTCCAGAAGGGCAAAACTAATAGCAGTGTTGAGTTTCCAGATCTTCTTCCATGTCCTCTTGATCCAATTTTCACAGAGGCTAGAGATCGCTTCGTTGGTCATAAGTGCGTAAAGACCAGATCCAACAGTCAAAGCCTGATCATCAATACAATACCTACAATGCAATTGATCTCGCACAAAGTTCGGTGCAGACTGCCATAAGGGCGTCATAGCTTCTTATTTTTTTCCAGGATCTATAAAGTAACCTCTTGATGTTCTTGTTGATTTCTCCCACTGCAGGAGCTCTGAAATTTGATCCAATCATCTGACATATGCAATTCTTCAACAGAACATACTTGGATCATCAGAACAAAAACGTAATTCGGCAAATGCTCGCAGGGGCAAGAGTTCTTATTTGCTTGATGTTGTCGAACCTTTGATGATTTTAAAAAGCGAACAACGGCATAAAAAAGGAGTACTCGTCGTCGTTAGATGTGGGAAGGGAGAAGTTCTTAATTGAGCGTAGGTGATTGCGAGGTTTTTGGTGAGATGGAGGGCGGCATTTCAATCGCGGGGGTTCCACGAGTGGCGTGGGGTTGCCTTACCATGTAGCAGGGGAGCTTTGTGCACCAATGAACAAAATTGAGAGCTTCGAATCTCAAGTCGCGTCATCTACTAGCTTGGCCCCAACGTCTCGCCAGTTTTCCTCCTCTTCCCCAAACAATGGCTGTCCTTCCGCATCCGCGTTTATCCCAGATGAACTATCTTCACTTGATGCTCCACTACTAGATGCTGAAGATGCTCCACTACCAGTACCACTAAAGGAGGATGCTCCACTACTAGATGCTGAAGATGCTCCACTACCAGTACCACTAATAGAGGATGCTTCGCTACTATTCCTAAGTTCGGCTTCCTTCGCTTCCTCCTTCAACAGGTCTTCTAGTTTTGGAAGATCTATCATGTTGCCTCTTGGAACGGGGGGCGAGATCTTCAGCACACCCCATTCTATTATCTCGTCAATTGGCCACCTCAAGTCCTCAAATTCAAGTCCCGTTCTCTGGAACTCGACGCAAACTGCGTAACCAACGACGAAGAAGAGGGACCTGTTCATGTAGGAGGTGAAGAATGAATTTAGATTACACGACCTGGACGACAGCACTGCTAGGTCTTAAAAAGCTGCATCATGAACAACTAATCGTAAAAGCTACTGTAACTAGAAAACTAGCAAAGTACCTCAAAAGCAAAAACTGCTCATCCAAAGCCGTCCGCGTGAAGGATACAAAGGGCCGATGCGCCTCGTTCCAGGGCACTGTGTCTTCAAAGATGTTGGGTAGTATCCAGAATTCGAAACCTATGACCCACAGAACGATGAAGAGCAAAAGTCGTATGAAGATGCATGCCCACAGTCCTACCGTGAGCAGCACAGAGGAATACCACAAGAACATCTTCAACCACAAAGGCCAGACTGGAGCTAAGACGAGGAAAACGATCCCGAATACTATGGCGACCTGTAGTGATATAATGGTGAAGGTTTAGTGGGTGATACTAGTGGTAGGAGGAGTCCGTCTAGAATATTAGATTGTCAGGAGTCGTGGGACATGGTCTTGCTGAAAAATAAGTCAATTACAATTTATGCATTAAAAGAAAAGAAATCAAAAAAGTAAAAACAAATCAATACCGCATAGAGCTGGTGATAGGGATTGTCCTTCTCGAAATTGACTATGTAAAAGTCGTCTGGCTCAAACTGCTGCACTCCAAAAGGCGGCGCCCTGACTAATCTTTCTGGCCACTTTCGAGGTTTACTGCTGTCGCAAATTCTTGCTTCCCTGTGGAGGTGGAGGAGATTCTAGTAGCTTACATGCAGCTAGATAAAGGCGAGACTCCACAGTTGTGAATTAGCACTTTTACGTCTCAGCATCTAAGTTCCTACTACTATCAAAACTATGACAACTACAACAGCCTTTGCGTAAAGGTACTTAGCCCTGGAAATAATCCTCTCTCGCAACAGCGTCTCCATCAACTCTACGCAAATTGGATTGGTTATTTCTGTCACTTTCCTCCCAAGTGCTGCACTTATCATCTGCAGGTAAACAGGATGCTTTTTCCGCAGGCTCAGTAAGGTAAACAGATAGTCGCGACCTCGGAAATACCTGGAAGAAGAATCGTTGTGATCAGCTAGGTACATACAATATGATAAAGCCCCCCTTCAACTTCAAGTCATGGGAATAATAAAAGAGCTACCTTTACTGTCTGAAGATAGAAACTAACCCCCAAAAGAATATCATAAGCGCCGAACCAGAAAACTCAGTGGCTGACATGCTCGATGTGTGCCACGCGCTTCCATCACGTGCTGCCAACTTAGATCGAGGGGAAGATCAAGGAAAAACCATCGAGCGAAAAGAGAGAAAAAACACAGAGCGAGGCACGGGGGAGGCCGAGGATAGCTGCCCCCACTTTGGCGCGAAGGCTAGCCGATACGCCCGCGGTGTCTCTCCCTCGGGGCTTAGTTGTCGTCTGCTCCTCATCTTGTCCAAAAGGGCAGCCTGCGCTTTTTTCTCCACCGTCGCCATTTTCTTGCGCTGTTCGTTGGCCTTCTTGCAATGGCCGCTATTTCGGGTCTGGGCTCCCTCCTTCCAGGTCTTGGCTCTCTCCTTCCAGGTCTTGGCTCCCTCACGCCTTCCAGATGTTGGCCCTCTCACGCCTTCCAGATGTTGGCCCCCTCGCGCCTTCCAGGTCTTGGCTCTCTCGCGCCTTCAGGATGTTGGCGCTCTCACCTTCAGGATGTTGGCGCTCTCACACCTTCCAGATCTTGGCTCTCTCCTTCCAGATCTCAGAAGCCTGCACCGCAGTGCTTCGGCAGACAGCACACCAGGCACAGAGAAAAGCTTCGTCAGTGCGGTGATGCGAGCGCGGAAGTCGCAGAACGCGTCGCCGTCCTTGAATGCGGTCGGATACTGCGGTCGCGGAATGGCTGGCGCGACTCGGCGCCGTTTGGGAGGTTGTACTGTAAACGAGTGCGGATCCGGAACAGCAGCGCGCGCGTCGTTCTGCGGATCAACTTCGTGCAATCGAGTGCGGGCTTCCGCAACCTCAGTGGTTCCCCGTTGATCACGGCGCTGCGCCTCTTGCATCTCTTCCAGGAGTGGGCTCAACCAATGCGATACAGCACGCAGCCGCGTCATCAATGTGCCGAGCTTGTCACGGCAGTTTGCTGGAGGGAAGTCCCTCCCACAACGAGTCGGGGCAGGCAATGTCCTTGGCCATGCCGTCGAGCTGGCGACCCGCTCGACCAATGGTGTCGCCCAACGAGTGTAAGAGCGTGAACAGGCGACGCCAGTGATGACCGAATGACTTCAATCGCCGAAGCAACGAACATTGCGCGCGGCAGGCCCTCTTCCCGAAAGAAGGAGGCGCATTCAGCAGCATGGAGTAAGTGACTGCGCGACTGCCGCAACCACATCCGCAGGGCTTCCAAAAAGGCCCCCACTGCTCCAAAGGCTGTCCGCTAGTCGACTCCCCTCGACATCCTGCCGACCTCCGTGCGAATGTGGGAGCGGGGCCCACCACTGCCGCGCGCTCGCCGTCAATGGTCCCGAGCTGTTCCCTAGCCAGCCTATCCGTAATAAGTAAGAGAAACGATAGCCACGGCCGGGCCTTCTCCGTCCGCGGTCTCTGGATTTATTCGGGCAACGTTCGCCGCCTACCTTGGGCCATCTGGCTCACACGGCAACAAGCGCCCACCCCTGCGAGAGGAATTAGCTGCGTGGGTGCCGAACCAGACCAGCGCCAGCTGTAAACCCATCCCAGCACACCGCGCCACCCGTTCGGAGCCGTGGCGCATCCACTACCAGACGCGGGCCAAGACACCCCCCCCGTGGCAGCTCCCTAGCGGCAGCCCCCCTTGTCAAGCGCCCACGCCCCTCCCCGAAGCTCAGCCGGTCGATGCCTGGGCTATATTCCTCTGGGCTCCCCGCCTCTCTCAAGCTTGAACCCAACGCGCAGACTGACGCGCGCCGCGGAGCTCCGAGCCGTTTCTTTGCGAGATAGCCAGCCGGGCCGCGGCCAGCTCGAAAGCTTAGGCGTCGCCACCCTCAGCGGCGTCTCCCGCCGCTGCCTGCCGCCTGAACAACCTCCAGGGCGGCGCTGAGCGTCTGGCGCGCTTTTTTTTCATCGCGGGCGGCTGTCACCACGCGGGTCGCTGCATCCGTCGCCTGCCGCATTATTGCGGCCCCTTGCTGGACGAGCTGGGCCCCGATGGCCCAGCCGTGACCCGGAGCGGTTTGCGCAAAAGCTTCCCACTCTCTTCATGCCGCCGCCCCCTCTTCTTCGCCTTGGGTTGAAATCAAAACTGAGCCCATGGCGGTGGTCCAATGTATGAGCAAGGACATGCTTTAAAGACACACACACCGGGGCCGGCATGCATTGTTGCCCCAACACAGCAAAGAAAAAGCAAAAAGCCAGCGCCGCAGCTTGGCCCCTTTCGGCAGGCGTGAACTTTCCGGGCGCACTGGATCCCTTGCCGCCCTTTATCTTCACACGACCCGCAGCGGCGTCAGAGGGGAGCGCTCGAAGATGTCGACGGCTTTCGTTCCTGACTAAAGTCAACCGGGGGGCGCTGCCTGAGTGGTAAGAGGTGCAAACCCGTGAAAGCTGAAGACCCCCCATGCCGCCGCATGTGGCTCGCACGCATTTCACTGATTTGGGCGCACGACCTGAGCCCGCCGCGCCGGGGTGCCGCGGCAGTCTTCACTTCATGCGCCCGCAGTGAGAGCCCCACACGATCGCGTCCTAACACACGCCCCCGCCGTGACCGCTGCCCCAAAACTCCCTCGGCCTTCGGCCCACGAGCTCCCTCGGCTCTCCCACGTTGATGGGCTGGCGCCTTATTGCCTTACTGTTGGGGCCCTATTCTGGTGCTTGGGCTTGCAGCTGCAGCAGCGCGGACGCTGTTACTAGCGACGCCCGTGCCGGGGGGTCTGCCCATTCCATTGCGGGCGAAGTTTTGCACCGGTGGCGCTTTGTTTATCCCGCTCCATCTGCAGAGAGTGGGCAGACTCTCATCTCACAAATGGACCATCTGCAGGGAATGGATATAATAACTGACTCAGCACTCCCGGACAAATAAGACAAAGCGTAATTATAGTTTTAGTACGTGACGCGTTTCGTCCCCAATTCACTCGCCATTTTAAGTCCGCAGCGTTGCGCCTGCTTCTCTATCCGTATTCCACCCTTCGATCGGCTAAGTAACACTACCGCATCCTGCAACTCTTGAGCCCACTCGGGCTTATCTTGCTCTGGTTCTGCCATCTTGATGCTACTGTTGTGGCGACGCTACTTCTAACCAGGCAGGTATCAAGCGCTAGGTAATACAACTCACTGGTTAGTGTGTCGTCGTGCATATAGTTAGATCCTTACTTCGCGGAAGAAGTGTCGCGTCATTGTTCTAGGAAAGGCACGGTCTGCTTGTTGGAAGATCAAGAAGCCGTCAAGCTTGGACTTTTCAGGCTCCGTTTTCTGTGAGCATTCTGGATGAGCACTGTTTGATAGCACCAAGGAGCACGTGTCCACTGTGACGTACGTACTTGACTGAGAGCGAGTGGCCGCTATTTTTCTGACGACGCGGCAGCCTGCAGAAGGAAACGAAATGCGCACGAACGATCACAAAGCACTGCGAAAAAGTTCTTAATTTAATCAGCCAACTAATTCACTTTGCATCTTACCTTTGACACGGAACAATTAAAATCAAAACTTGCGAACTTCAAGAGAACTCAACGCTGTGCTACTGTACTACTCGATAAAAGGACGTCTCAAACTAGAACTTCGCTCTGAGTAGAATTCCCAATCTGGTGTTGAATGCGTTTACAAAAGAAAATGTTGAAAACAAAAGATAGATCGCAATTGAAAACCCTAAGAACTGCATTGCCCCAGAAAAGTTAAAAGCAGAACTACGCAGAGCTTCTGAGATCCAGATCAGCAGTGGAGCGAAGGATCTAAATGGGGGTGTGAGTTGACCGCGTGAAAATGATCGATTCCTGGTCCAAGATTTGACTGGATTCGAGCAATTGCTAAAGTCAATTCTTCTGATATACGGAATTCTAGGTTTTGCGTCCGCTGCTGACGCATACTAAGATCGACGAACTCGGTGTTGAGAGAACACGATTACATTTGAGAATTTTGCGCTCGAGCGTAAATGCTTTTTTTTGACTCGTCTTTGACCACGTAGTAAATTTTTCATTGCATGTAGACGCCATACCATCCACATGGAAAGAGGTGACGCGCTGTCAGCTAGTTTACGAGAGTAAGGTTGGTGGGAGATCAAGAGAAAGTTTCATAATTGGTACGTGGTATGGTCTTTCGAAGCGTAGTTTTACCATTGAAAAAATCTTAGGCTCATGAAGAGCGTAGATATTGACAACGTCTTTATCGCCCGTCCATATAATACAGTAGCAGAAGCTAAGCATCCAAAAACTGCTATTTCCCCACCAAATGAACATCCGCCGCCAATAATTCCAGCTTCGCATTCATGGATGTCATCCCACGTCTTGCTGGTCCTCCCTGTGATACGATGATGTGGTGACACTTGGCTGCCTGATCTAATCGCATGGGGTACGGACTCTTCACGGGCCCTAGCACAACACGCGCTCCTGCAGTTTCGAGGATTTTCACGTCTTGTGTAAAACTGTAGTCCGGTTCTGAACCTCCGATGATGCAGAATGGAAGCTTTTCTTCAATCAGTCGCTGCACTGGCTCCCACCAAGAGGTAAGATATCGATGGAAGTGATTAGAGAGAGAGAAAGAGCGCTTTATCAAAAGTTAAAACTGTACGAGCTAAACATTTGATGGGTCTATCTAGGTCACCTACTTCAAATCAAGTACTCAAAACGATGCTACCAAGTATAAGACCAGTCTTAAGATAAGGCTGCAACAGGAAAACCATATGGGGCTCATCTCCTGCGCCCTTCTCGTAGAAGCAGCCTCCACCAGCTTGAAAAAGCACCTCCTCTGCCTTGCCATGGTACGCCTCCACGATTAGAAACATGCAATAACGGCTAAATCAATGGTGAAGTGTGCCTTACTGGGATGGATAACCTAGGTGAAAGAATGGCTGAAGGATAAATTTTCGATCACAATCACAATTTAGATCAACGCAACACTTATCGCAAGAGAAAGGTTCAGATACTTAAATGACGGGCCTTCTTCATAAGATAACGCATTCCCTGCTAGCGCCACTAGTCGTAGGCCGCTCTACCCGCTTCCAGACGCCATCGCTTTCTGGTTTATTTCGATCGGGAATATCCGCTTCCTCCGGAGTCTTCTCCCCAAGAAAACCTACACAAACGAGTCTGATCTTTGCTGCGGGAATCGCGTCAAGCCACGACTCGGGGTCCAAAAACTGGAGCTCAAAAGATCCAGAGGCGCCCAGAAACCAGAGAGTCACGCTCGAGTTCGGGCCGAAAATTAGAGCAAAAGTAAGTAAGTGTGTAGTCACTCGCGCAGAGCGCGCAGAAGGTCTGCTCTTGGTCCAACTTCTGGCGTCACTACACTGTATCTAGGAGGCCTATTTGGCCTGTGAAAAAACGAGAGGGCAAGGCCGCCGAAAGGCTGGCACGACACCGGCACACATCAGCAGACAACGCGCAAGGAACACAGCCGGCGGTGAGATGAAGATAAAAGCCCCGCCAAAACCGACAGACAGCTACCAGCTTCGACTGATGGGGCCAAAACAAAGTCCAGAAATGCAGTGATGGGCTGGCGCCGCCTGTCTCGCCGGCGCCGCCCCCTCCCAAGACAGAGCAACACGGCAAAGAACCCCCGAAAACACTGAACGGCCACGAGAGAGACACAGCCAAGCGAAGGAGCCAGCTGCCGGCCCCGCTGTTCCTGCGCCTCCTTTCTGCGAGAATCCTCACCACGCCGCCCCACTCCTTCCGCCTCTGTGGCCAGCCTTGTGCTTTCTGCGGCAGGCTCGCGCGGCCTCCTGCTAACTCTCGAGCATACCCGCCCCATTTGGGGGCCCTCTCTAAAACAGTAAGCAACGTCGGGCGCCGCCAATCTGTCAGCGCCTTCATTCAGCCCCGCACGGGCAGCAGGCGACCCAGCGCAGCACCCCCGCCATTTTTCAAGATTTTACGCCATACGCGACTCGCTCCCCGCCTCGCCGAGAGTCAGTATCTCACGACCTGGGCGGCCGCCTTCATCCGTAGCCTGAAAGACGCAGCCCGCTTCCTTGAAGGGGAAACCCTGGCGCGTCGGGTCTGTTTCCTGGGTTTACTCTGTTGCACCCGCACGCGTCTGGCCCTGGTAATCTCCAGGCGGGCGCGTTCCTCTGTGCGGCTGGGTCGTGGGCGCGGTCCTCTTCTAACTTTCCGCCGCTTGTCCCCTCTGGCGAGAGTGTGGCCCCAAATCAGCAGCCGAAGCGGCGGGGCCGGACCGCGCGCGGGAACACCAAGCCGCAGGAGAGGCCGCCCCCTTTTTACCTGGTGCACCGGCGGGGCCTTCCTTGTCATGCTGCCCCATCAATTCGACACAGCTAGAATGAACGGTGGGCTTCGGCGGTGCGCCTGTGCACATTCCAAGGCTTCGCGCCTCTTCTGTTGGGGCACCTCTTACCACGTCACCCGCATGAGCCCAGCCGCCACGGTGGGCCTCCTCTTTGGTCTTAGGATCGCCGCGCCCAGGAGAAAGCCCCACGGGGCGCCGTCATTCCATGGGCGATTTCGCCCGCTATATCTGTGGCGCATGCCGACAGGCGGCACCCTTCGGGCCCCCTCGCATCTAGCCCGAGCCCCTAAGCGGGGCGCTTGCCGATAGCTGCGCCGCTGCCGTCTAGAAGCAGAGCCAACCGAGGGCAACACATTCCCGCCAACTCGGTCGCTTTTCGATTTGCATCCAAGTACCCTTGGCGGGGGCGCTTCTGCATCGTGTCAAGCATTGCAGGGACGTTGGAACACCCTGCGCGAGTCCGTCGAAAAGAGCGCCTGACCGCTCATTTCCTTCAGCCACGTCCCCATGCGTAAAGCCGCACTGCCACGCCTGCCATCCGAACGCCTCCCAAGTGAGCGGCGGCGAACCGAGGCGCGCCCCCGCCGCTGGGGCACGGTCTCCCACCTGCCTCGGGCGCCCCTGACTGCTTTCGCGCGCTTGCCTCCGTCAGGTTCGCCGTAGGGACCACGGCAGCGCGCGAGGAGCGGCGACCACACGGCGGCGGGCATTCTCCGCTTTCGATGTGCGCGGAGCACGTGCGACGCAGCTACACCTTAGCCCCGCTGCCCCGTCGTGCAAAAATGCTGACCACGAAGGCCCCTCTGTCTACCACTTCCCGCACTTCGTATTAGATAGCTGCAACTCCTCACCATAACATATCACGTCCAGCAGACGGCTCCGACTCCACAGTGAGGCAATGCTGCATCAGAGAGTAGAGACAGGTATCTCGCAGTTGGTGTGGCCACATTTTTCGATCGTGACTTTTTACCGATTGGCACACTTGCGCGAGCTCTAAAGGAGACATCGTTTTCGCCATATTTGACAGCTCCTCCTTCCAATCCGCGCCATTAGCTGCGTTAGGGGCATAACATGGCATCATCTCGTAGTACTCATCTACTCCCTTTGATGAGAAAAAGAAATCTAGTGGAATTCAAGCAACGAAATCTTACAGGCGTAGAAGTCACACATTAGACGTACGAAAAAGAAGAACACGAAACTAGAAATGGCGAAAAAGAAAATTGCCTTTACAAGTCGACTTTTGCCTTAAATTTAGTCTTCGGCCCTGCAGCAGAAGCAGCTTCTCGTTCGTTTTCGACAGACCCGGACTCTCCATCTCGACAAGTCTCTTCTCCACTTCCACGCTCGCCTCCATTTCCGATACCTGCAGCTGGCTTCGACGGGCTTCTATTCCTTAATCCGAAAAGATCAACAGCGTCATCGGAAAAAACATAGAGAAAGTTCTCGTCTAAATGTCCTGAGCTTAGAGGAAGAAGAGGTATCAAGTAGAGGAATCATTTGAGAGGCCGTTTAGCTCATTCTTGATGGATTACCTAGCACAAACCTTCCTTCATAACAGCGGTGACGATGACGAACTCGATGCTGTCGTAGGTCCAGCGCTAGGACTCACTGGGGACTGTTCCTTTCCTGTTGTTCCTGTTGTTCCTGCCGTTGTACTTGTACTTGTATTTGTACTTCTTGTACTTGTACTTGTACCCCCTCCAAAGAACAGCTCTAGTTTTCTCCTCTGTGCAGCTAATTTCTCCATCCTCAAGGAGCCTGACTCCTTCTCGAAGGCACCAAAGAGCTTCTTCATGGTGCTTTTGTCTTTCTTCTTTTGCGCCAGCCACTCCCTCTTCTTGACATTGTAGTATTGCTGGGCAGCCTTGTTGTCTGGGTCCACATTGTGCAGGAGGTCCTCAAGAATGTCCATAGTTTGGGGTATGAAAGAGGATAGGATCCTTTATAGGAAGCCAAGGTCAAGATGACTTCTCCTGCAGAAGATGACTAAGTACATTAATGGACACTATTTACATCAGAGGATACTATCTACATGGCTACGACAGTGAGTAGGTACAATGAAACAAATCTTCCAGTCCTCAAGAATGTCCATGGTTTGCGGTATGAAAGGGAAGAGAGGGAATCGATAAAGCGTGAAGATATCTCCCTTACTAGGAATAGATGATGCTACAACTTGAGAATCAGATCAGTCTTTCATGACTACGACACTGAATCTGGATAAGAACAAAGAAACAAGAACTCCAATTCCGCAAGCATAACTCTAGTCTTCGTCTTCTGTTCCCCGTAGCACATGGCTTTCCTGTAAAGCGCTTTCGCCAGTTGTGGCGTACTCAAAGCGTCTCTTCTCCTCAATGCCTTGTCGCAGTAGGTAATACCAAGTTCCGGCTCTCCCAGACTGATGTGGCATTGTGCCGTGTTCAAATTCAGCACCAGGTCCAACTCTGACAGCTTTTCGTCTCGTAGCATCTCTGGTCCCTTACATAGCATACCCATGATGCCCTTCAGCCCGCCTTGATAGTACTTGATTGCTCGTTTGTACTTCTTTTCCTTGAAGGCTAGATTGCCCTTCTCCTTGCACACATCTGGAGGACACGAAGGATACTTGCTCATACCCTGCATGTCATGCGGGTCACAATCGTCGTCGCTGTTGGGCGGGACTATTTCGTACCTTTTTTTTGGTTTTTTCTTTGTGCGGAAGTGCTCGATAGGCGATAGGAAATGTGTTCCTTTATTCATTCATTCATTACTCGCAAAAATTCTGCGTTGTTTTTTTTTTCCATAGGACTACATGCCGCCTCCCATTCAACTACTTAAACAATCCATTTACAAAATTTACATACCGGGAGAGCAAGAAGACCGTGTCACAACGGCCAAACCCTAAAACTATCTGCGTTGACTTTTTTTCTTCTTCCATAGGACTATATGCTACCGCCGTTTTAATCAATTATATACAAATCTAGCACCACGTGGGCCTTGTAGACGCAAAGTTTTATCGTGACAACAGAAAAAGAGCTAGAAGTGCGAACGGAGTGAGAGGTGAAGGTAAAAAACTTTTGATTTTGATTTTCCTCCAATAGTATACGTCACATGCCACAAGAGAGCATCGACCTTTTATTGATAGTACCCTCTCCGATTCATCTCCGCTACCATTCTCGCTTCGTCTGCTTTCCTAGCTGCCCTTTTTTCTTCTTCGGTTCTAGGTTTCGGTGGTGGAGGGACCTCCTGAGAGGCGCTCTCTGGCGCAGGATGCACCTCCGGGGCTGCCGCCTCGGAAGGAACTTGCTCGACCATGGTTTACTCGATTCTACGTGATCCTACCTCGCTGTCAAAAAACAGCTTTGGCGACCAAACAGCTTAATCCCTCGATCCTGTGGAAACAGAGGATCTTGCTCCTTTCGACAAGATCAACAAATAGAGGCCAAGATCCTGCGGAAATAGAGGACTCACCTCGATCCATGACAACTCCTCCTGTCTTTTCATTACTAGATTTCTCAGGGTTTCAAACTTCTCAATTTAGAGTTAGAGTTAGAAGTTCTCTTGCTTGCGATCTGGCAGAGGCCATGGCTCGAGGAATCATGCTTCAATACTACTTCGCAAACTTCTTGAGAAATAGACTTCTGACAAAGAGGTCTCTCTTCATTTCACTTGTCTCATTTCATTTTCCTCCATACTTATCTGTTTTCTGAACAACCTTGCTGCACGGATAGAATCCGAGGAGTAGTCAACCAGCAGCCCACTGAGCAGGAGCAGCACGGAAAAAGAAGAGGAGTCGGCAATTTTCTGTACAATCACTTTTCAATTGCAGTTTTTTTGTTACATTCGCACTTATTAATATCATAACAGTGTCAGCAGGCGAGAAACTATCGTTTTTTTCATCTAGATCTTTTTTTGAAGACGTAGTACCTCACAGCTACATAGTAGCCAATATTCGTCGCAGAAAGACGTTGTCCTTAGTTAGTCCTCTGCTTCTTTGAGATATAATTGAAATTCTTGGAATCTATCCATCGTTTTACCGTGGTTTCATCACGTATGGCGCGTCCCTGATGCTGATAATATTCCATGACATTTTTCTAGCTCACAGAGACTTGATATTTTTAGGTGCTTACGGCAAAAGATGGTAGACGTCCTGTCGTCGTCGTTGTATTGTTTCTAGTCATGATGATAGTTTGTACAAGTAAATCTTACACTTTTCTTTCTATACGTCTACGCGAGTTCTTTCATCTTCTATCCAATTGAAGGAATTGCAATTTTCTTACATGCTTAAGCCGGTTTTTGTGCGAGAAGCTTCTCGGCATCGGCTACCAATCAAGAATAAAAATTTGAGCTGACACGCTATTAGGTCTGTATCCCTCGACCGACTCTACGAAGGAAATACCAAATAGAAGAAGATCAATAATTTGTTAGTTATGACTTCTAATCGATAATTACATTGAATTCAATTCAGAAAAATTTTTCAAATACGGTAGTGTGAAGATATTCTGCTAGTCAAGGACAGCTCTGAAGGAAGTACATAATTAGTTTTTCGTGATGCGTAACAAACAAGGATAATCAAATGTGATGTAGGTGCAGTTGTATTTTTCCAATGATAATACGTAGTAAGAGGGTTATTTAGTGTGAATCAACAATGGTTGTAAGATGTTGTTCAATATGAAGATAAAAGATAAGAATGGATACAAGATAATAATCGAAAATTGTAGACAGCATTAGGGTGCGTGAATTTACGTGCTGATTATAAATTTGCGATATGTTCACACTCATTTTTTTGATAATGCTTTTGGGGATCAAATGTACAGGATATTTTCTCGTCTTAAAACATCAGAAAGTCATCAAAATACAGCAACCAGAAACGTCAGTAAGGCCGTAACCTACTCTACTCTGCCGTCCTATGACCCAATCGCCATCGCGTCTCGGAAAGCTTGAACTTATAATCGTTTTTCTGCTATCAGCATCAACATCATATGCTCTATCTCAACAAATACTGATTTTCTTATTAATATAGATATCGTCGAAATATGTTTGCAAGTAGCCTCAAAGCCATCGATGTAGACCACCAGCCATTTCTCGTACGTTTCGGGAATTTTTCTCTACTCTATCTTTTTGTCACCTTTAATCAGCTCCCTACAGCTGAAGTTTTCCTTCTCAAAGATACTCTCAAACCTAGACCGTCTCCTCGCCACTCGAAAACCCGAAGCAACTGCTCGACGCTGACATCGTGGAACCAACACTGTCCTTGCTTGTCTGTGAAAAGGGTTGAAGGTAAGGGGATGGAAGTTGAGAAGTTGGATGAAAGGAGAAATTGATCTCCTTGTTTAAGTTGGAAAGGATAATTAATGGGACACTTCAATTACACTTTGCTTTGAGGATGGTCATACAATAAGAATTCGTGTTCAACACCATGAACATCATTTTTAGGAAGGCAATACACTATCGATTTCAAGAACATTGTTCATTCATTCACTCATTCGAACCACGTAGCAGCTCACTCAAAGCTGCCTGGTTCCGTAGCGACCCGAGTAGAGACGCGGCAGCTAACTCAAAGATAGCAATATCAAATACCGGCTTCAACATCGGTTTTTCAAAGATAGCAACTGGCTCCTCCTCAAATGGTGTATACGAAGTCGAAGAGTGTGTATACATGCATGGACCAGCTGTGCTGACAAACGTGTAGGACTGAGCTGGCATCTGACGTGTACGGCGCTTCACTGAAGAACTGGAATACACCTGTTGTGAGTGGTTGTTCTTGTGATGGTCGTGGTGGAAGGTTGTGCAGTTCTCTTGTTGTAGATTCATTTAATATTACACCTAGGTATAAATCAATGAACGTGCTGGTGGGCTTGCTTTTACAACATCTACATGGTACATCTGCAGAACGATAGGCGGCAACGCTACGATAGGTAAAAACATGTGACGCAAAGATATTTGGAAGCGCTAACCAGGACTCGGCTACGAAGAAAAAAGGAGGAACCAAAGTTCGAATATAATTGGAGAAGACAAGAAAAGCACAACTGCCGAGGGCTGTTTATACCTAAACCGAGGAGAGAAGACCGAGAAACGAGACAATCGTGTGGCCCTTCACATTCTCCCCCGTGGAAATACAGAGAGACGCTCGAGAAACAAACAAAGCGGACAACGATATCACCGACGAAGGGGACTAGGATAGACACCCGAGAGAGGCCGAGCTTGCCAACAGCAAAACGCGAAGGCCCTGCAAATCCACCCCACAGCATGCCGGCCCGCGTTTCTGCTTGATTGGCAGGCCTCTGAAGGGTGAAGCGTAGCTAGGAAGCAACCCAAAAGAAGCCGAACAAGAACGCCGCCAACCCTGGCCAAGGTCACCCCGAGAGCCCTTAGCAGGTGCATCTACCACGAAAAGAGCCCCACCCACCTGCAGGAGCCCGCAGTCAGCTGAACCAAGACTGGCGCAGGCCCTGCAAGCGAGTTGGTTTTTTCAGACAGCTCCGCAAGCCTCTAGGGGGTGGGGGGGGAGATGAGGAATCAAATTAATCGAAACCCCTGCAAATCCACCCAGTGGACGAACGACGCCGGCCACAACGCCGCAAGAGGCTGCAGGCGAATGAACCGCACGAAACAGCCAGCCCAAGGCGATGGCGCAGAACACGGAAGACAAAGAACACAGACACCGAATGACCGACCGCCGGCGAACATATCCGCGGCCGCGCTGTCCTCATCTGCAGCCGGCCCCCACACACACCACAGACCCAGCCACAGAGAGACAGGCGCAACACAATAGCCAGACAAACAACGAGCCACGCCGCGGCCTGCGTCTGTCGTCGATTTCATCCTGCCACCTTCAGCGAACGAGGGCCAAAGGAGCGCGCGGCCGAGAGTTGCGCGAATGCCGGACAGCGTTGGACGCCAAACTCTGCGGGCGGTGTGCGCATCCTTTACAATTTCGAACCATTTCGCGAGCCTCGCTCCAGACCGACTGCAGAACGATAGGCGAAGAGACGATCTAGGGAACGCTTCCCGGGATAAGAATAAACACACCGAACAAGCAAAGCCGCGCACGCTTTTCACAACTTGGAGCGGCGTTTATTCCTGTCGTCGCGTTTCTCTCTATCGTCGGGGTCGCTCGCTGTCATTTTAAGAATAAACGCCACCAAAAATGGCGCAGAGTTTTTATTCCTAAACCGTGACGGTCTAAAATTCTGCGTATACCCTTTTACGACATCTACTAGGACAGAAGATTTTGACGAAAAGGAGTTAGAATCTTTCTGCAAAAAAGGACCCAACTAATACTGAGGATGAAGAATTGAAACAAGTGTATAATGATGAGTGTTCTAGAGTGTAGGTTGTACTAGTTGAAGCAAGTTTATCAATCTTCTTCCTGAATACAGTGAAAGCGATAGTTGTATTGCATGTAGGGATACACCTAGGATATAAGGAAAACTAACCGGTTGTTTACTTAGTACCCTCGCCATATGATCCCCCGGTGGCGAGCAAGCGGGGCTGGGTGCGATACTGGAAGCGGGACTCGGCATCAAACTTCCTGAACACATACTGGATGCAGGACTAGGCATAATACTGGCGGGGCTCGGCAGAGTCGAACGCGATGGTTTAGAGCTTCCTCTATAGGGTTCTATATCCTGATGAAGATAGAGTACTGTTGAGGGATCTCTGTAGAAGTAGAGATGGAAGATTAGGAAAAGCCTTAAATGGTGGCAACGGTGGCAAATCAGGTAGCTCATCATCAAAATTCAATTGGCGGACACATTCCTCCACATCTGGCAAAGGCACGCGAGACGAATCGCTGAACATGAAAGGGAAAGGGAAGGAAAAGGGGGGTGGGGTTAGGAAGGGGAGGGGAGGGGATTTCCGGGGGAATAAAAGGGGACATGGACGAAAGTGGTGCTTTCTATGACGTTCTTGTAATAGCTACTCTTTAGGATACCTAGCTGTTACACGAAAACGTCAGGATACCTGTACTTATAATAGGTTTGTCTATACCTGGCAATATCTTGAGTTTCAGCTGCCTATGCGTATCAATATCAATATCACATATGAATTCAACTTTCCCCCATTCCGTAAGTTTCTTCCGACTGTTGTCAGCCTGTTGAAAGAAGAACGCCCACAGCTTTTTACGAATGATGTAGATCAGTGGGATTACAATCATCAAACATCCTCCCAGCTGCAGAGTGCGATAGAAGCGACCGCCCGACTGTTCCAGAGCTCGTCTGAAATGGTGCTTCTCGACTCCCGCAGCTTTCCCTGCGCCAGCTTTAGGTTCTTAGACTGAGGGTGAGTGAGGGCTGAGGGTGGTAAGTGAGGGTGATGAGTGAGGGTGGTTCGCAATTGTGGTTCACTTTCGTTACCTGTTTTAGAAAGAATCTGTCAGTTCCTTCTATCGTCAAACAATAAACAAACATCCGCTACAAGAAGCCTTAATCATTAGGAGCCCGTCTTCCACGCAAATTGGTAGTGGTACGCGTATCCGTCTCATCTTCTTGCGAAGGCTCACTCGAATCTGCGTCGCCAGAAGCACTCGGTCGTCGGAAGTTCGGAGATTAGAAGAGAAAAGATCTTCATGGTGGACAAGGATATCTCCAGATGTTGAGACGAAACGACAAAAAATCTTCTACGATCTTCTACTTGACATGAGACTGAAAAACCAGAGCAGCTTCAAAATATTTTCATATTGAACTTCGAACACTACTGAATGTGCAGAGTTCAAATACTACTTAATGTGCCGTAAGTCTTATTGAACTGCGCCTTGGCCTTATGGGCAGCGTCATTATGCTCGTGTTCGTTGTGTCCCGCAAAATCATGAGCATGGTGATGATGGTGGTGTCCGTGTCTGTGATTAGAATTTTTTGGAACGACCTCTCATCCCCTGAATTTTTTGGAGCCGTCTCTTGCAATCCTTCCCATAATAATCTCATTGGCCTTAGAATTCAAGAAACTACTTTACTCAAGAGAATGAAACTAAACGCATCCGCGCAGAGTCCTATGAGTTGCCACTTCTCACATGATGTAGGGTAGCTCTAGACACCCTACACAAACACACGGTACAGTACTGATAGAACACTTGTTGCCTTAGCCTGATCGTGTCCATGTCCGTGCTCGTGTCCATGTCCGTGGTCATGATGATGATGTCCCGAGTGATCGTGAACGTGATGGTGATGTCCATGCTTTTGGTCTACAGTGCTTGCGTCTACCGTCTTGGCGTTCTCTGCCGAGCCCCTCAAATTCAGCTTGTTTTCAGGCACAGCAGGTACAGCAGGAACAGCCTCCGCAGCAGGAGTAGCAGTCGGAGTAGAAGTAGCAGTAGGTGCGATAACAGAGCTTCGGAAGTTCGGTGTCTGGGTCGGTGGTGTTTTTATCTCTACAACTGTTTTCTTAGAGTGGGTAGGAGCGAGAGATGACTCAGGTGGATACATATCTTTTGTTTCGGGACATATAAGGTCGCCTAGAATACTAGTACAAAGATTCTTCTATAAACGAAAAAGTTCAGACAAGTCTTGCACGATTATAAAAAAAAGTCAGACTCTAAAAGGCCATCTTTGAGTCATAAGTTCTTCAACTTGAGGCTGCTGGGCTATGTTAGCACTACCACGGAGATTCGAAGTGGAATTAGAGCAACCGCGCTCGCATCCCTCAGAACCCATTCTTGGCTTCTTTTTCAAGTCCTTAGAAAAAGAGACAAGGATCGATGCTGCTGAGGATGCCTCATCAGCGGTTGCCTTAATAGAAGTAGAGGTAGTCTCATTCTTCGTCTCATCTACCCCTGCTCGTCCCAAGTTTCCGCCTTCTTTCGACCACATAGAAGTAGATGTGGTAGAAGTAGATGTGGAGGTACTACTCCTCACTCCACCACGCATACTTAGCGCTTGTTTTTCACTATAATCCTTGGCTGAGTGAGATGCATCATGCCCTGTGTCAGTGTCCCCCTTAGTTTCCCTTTTAAATGATCGAGGGGGACTGACTCCACTCAGCATACTCCACATCATTGGATGCGGATAGTTAGTGAGAAACAAACTAGCCTTAACATATTACCCCTCCTCTGACACACCTCGTTGCCACCTGGACCCCTCTCGCAATTCTCTGACATTTTGTTCCTCTTGGACTTGATTTTTGGTATCCTAGTAGTTGTGAGTGATGTAGATTTGAGCTATTGTTCTCCTCCTCTGTGGTATATCAATTAGTTCGCTGATGTAGTTCTTCTACTTCGTAGATGCTGATGCTTAGCTTAACAACGATATGATTACGGTATTCTTCTATGTATGTGTTCTCATGTGCCACTTCTCTTAAGTCGTGGAAATCCTTAATACAAACTGAAACTGACTCTTCAGAATTGCCGCTCTTGATTTCGACTTTCTGCTACGATTGAAATTCATTGGGAGTTTCAATGGAAAGGTTCAACAGTGACATTCGGATAACATGAGTGGAAGATCTACCCAATCAAAATGAGTTCTTATCAAGACTGATGAATTTGCACCAGCACCTGCTACTTACACATAAATAAATAAAATGGGATCCTTGGAGGTAGGTTGGAATGGGAGACGACGTGCGTCTGTGAGAGGTGGACTAACGGGGAGAACTTCTTAGTTCTCTCAAAACTCAAATGCGAGATAATATCATCATCATGGTGTCCCATTTAGTACTCCGAGCCTAATGAGGGGACAAATCAATTCCAGCAGTGTGCTTCCAAGAATGAAAACGGCCGTGGAAGTGAAAAGCCTAGTAAGGGGATGACAACCACAGACTTCATCTACAGAGCCATCGACCTCACCGAGATACACACAGATATTCAAGTTCGATTCTATGACGATCATGCATGCTGCCTCGATCATGTCTCATTTCACACACTAGCTCTCGTTTCGTCACTCGTCATTACAAAGTCGAAAAGGTAAGTGAAGAAGTAAGTGAGCTCGATGATGCTCCTGTCGCCTGGAAATACAATGAATCGAACTCATCCAAAACGAACCGAGACAGCGTGGCCTATGGAACCGACGACACGTCGAACGACTGTATTTCTACATTGGCATATATCGGCGACGTGGAAGCACTTGACTCATGGGTAAGTAAAAATGGAAACAGCAACTCACTCTTTCAGGATCCCTGTCAGATGGGTGCAGACACAGGAACCCGCTGAGATAGCCTCTCAAACAGCAAACACGAACAGTACTCTGATGGCGTAAAGCGCACTGGCCGGTCGTTGATGTTTGTGTCTCCCTTATACCTGGCGAACTACAAACGTACACCAAAAGTCTCTTTCAATCGGTCTTGTAGTTCACAAGTCTCGCGAAGGCGTAGACGAAAATATCTCACAACGAGTCCCAGCGAAGGCCTGGGGCGAGTTGCTTCACATCCAAATGCACAATCACTAAAATCAACAAACAACAAAATGTGTAGGTCGTGAAATCGCAGCAACTTCGTTAGATTTAACTGTGTGGAGCCCTATCATCAATAGTTTAACTATAGTTGATCTTCAGCAGAGATAACTAACTAGCTGGGCGGGCGATTATCGAAGTCGTTATGTGTGTTGCGTAAATATGGCGATGTAGATAATTGCTGGTATGAAGTAAGTACTTATGTAAATCGAAATAACAGATACACCAATGATACTGGGCTAGAAGCTTGCCCGTTCTATAAGTTCCAAGCCCTTCTATTTCTGGGCTGGGAGGAAAGGTTCACTGTCGTCAAGTTTGGAAGTGAACTGTTTCAAATATGACGGTGTAAATCCATGCAGATACGTCGCTTGTAAACTTCCTTTCACACTCCAACCCACCTCGTAGATCGACTCTTTCAACCAGTAAGAACAATTCGATAAATCAGATTTGTTGTCGAAAAATCGATCTCGAGGCGTTCTCGTTCTCAATCCTCGAAGGATTTCGCGTGCTCAACTTAAATACGTTTGCCCTCTATATATAGAGCACTAGTTGTCTGAAGCTCGCCCTCTACTAAATTATACACCGACTCTTCGCAAACTGCCTCTAGTGCGGTTTACGCGAGTGCTAAGGGTTTCAGACTAGCGACTCCACACCGTTCGCCTAGAGGGTTGATGCTTCTAGATAGTGATCAGTCTCTGAAACTGTGCGACACTCTTCATCAGCAAGAGAGGGAGGCTCAACGCTAGATCTCGTTACTTCGCGTTGAGCCTCCCTCTATAGTTCGTCTACGTAGTCTAATAACACTTCTGATCTTAACTGTGACGGCCTTCTCGCTGTTGTTGACTGCTTTCGATGCCCATTTCGTTGTTGAAAGTATACTTATCCAACAACGACCGCCTCGATAATTTGGGCGTAAGAAGTAGCTGCTACATGTGTCTTACAGGTCTCGCATTATCCCCACGCCGGAGATTGATACGTACCATCTGCGTGGCGTGTACGAAAATGGAAGACTCAAGTATGTCATGCCATAATTACGTCGGTGACACGGTAAATGGATGTGAAAATCAATTAGCTTGTTGCTACCAGGAGTGCCGCCTTCCAGGTATAACAGTAACTCTGCGTAGAAGACGCAGATCTATCTCCTACAGGTCCTACAGGTACTTTGCACAAAAATAAGGCTCTGTTAACAAACACGTGAAGGCCCACAGAATTCACCTTTCGCACATTCAACGTATACGTAATCTTCAAGAGGTTGAGCATGTAAATGTACTGATATCGGGGTGCCCGTGCTTGTTGTATAGGTTTAGGAATTACGGAACAGCAACACCATAACACAGATAGTCACAGCATCGCGCACGGATCAAAATGCCAGGGCCTTTGCACTTCAGTAGTTGTGGTAAGTCGTAAGTCATACTGCACTTATTAAGTTGGTCATAGGCATAACAACTAATCTAGCTAGTAGGTAAGACTAACAGAAACACCTACCTATGCCGAACGTAGCCACTTCTACGCCCGTTTTGGTGCCGCCCTCGAAAAATGTCCAAGACTGGACACTACAACGGTTCACAAGGGCGTGCCTTTGTTATCTACTTTTTTTTTTCTATTTTACGTTTTTTTTGTCTTTTTATAGTTATAGCCTATGATGTCTCTTTTTTGTTTTTTTATAAGGTTTTTAGCGTAGAGGGGAGCTACGATGCTGCTCAGTTACCTCTTGATGCGTGAAGGCCGTGCCCTTTGGGGTCGTCCTTTTACGTAGCTGTGCTGCAGGAGGTGCTGAAGTTCTAGTAAGCACGAGGAAACAGCCGGAGGCCACTGGGTGAAGTGCAAGCTGTCTCTACTCTTTGAACTTGTATAAAGAGGTGAGCTAAGCGGAGTTCTCGTTGCAGGTTTAAGTCTAGCAAGTACTTATCTGCACTGTAAGACGACATGCTTAGCAAGATAATTGTTGGGCGCTAAGTATCGTCGTGGGATCGAGTTAGCCAGGCAATAGGGTTTAAAGGGAGGGAAAGTTCTCAACTGAACTTTTTAAGTAGATATTGCTTGTTTTTCTCTTCAGTTTTTAGATTTACCTCTGTTTCTGTTTCATATTAACTATTCCTGAACCCATCGTTCTTATCCTGCAGTATACTAAATCTTCAATATTTTTTCCCATTCTTCATTACCAGGAAATGCTCCTTATAAGTTAGGATCTTCTACTTCAAAGAAAGGAGCATCTTTATGGAGTCTCAGATCGAGATCTCTAAGCATGGCCACTACGCGCAAACACCGCAGCAGCGAAACTTGGTATGCCACTTCCTGCAGAACTACTCCCGCTAGCAGCTCCAACTGGAACTGGAGGCTTGGCTAAGTCGTTAGAGACTGAGCAACTAATTGAGTGAAAAAGAGACACTACATAGTAGTAGTGTACCCAGCATTCGTATCCAGACTCCGAGCCAGCGAGTGAAAAGGAGCCTACATAGAGCCAGATCTTACAGCTCCACGCCAGATGAAGAGGAATCCACCTTCTTGCCTACAGCATCTTTTCGTATTTTCTCGTCAGTTTTGGATAAGGGAAACGTTCTACTTGGAGAGGGTGTTATAATAAACTACTTCTCACAGACAGACTCTGCCAAAAGCAGCACTACCTACTATTACTTTTTTTAATCGCCGATGCATAAATTCTTGAACGCCAGCTATCAGATTCTGAATTTTTTCGAATCCGAACAGCAGGCCCACTTGTTCATTCGTCAAAACTTTCTCAGCTAATCGAAGAGAAGCCGATATGTCTTCCGCCGTAGTTAGAGCAGTCATTCATTCATGTGCCCCACCCTGACTTAATCTTTTTTTTTTGTATGCCGAGACCGCCGGAAGGGTGATCCCAGTTTTATCCAGTTCGCAAACCAAGTATCCAGTGGAGTCCAAAAGAGGGCGGTGGAGTCCAAACGATTTTACTGAGAGCCTCAAAGTAGAAGGAAGATCCCTTAAAGTTGGAAGCTCAACTCCATTGTCGTGTCGTCCATGGTCGTCTCGTCCATCCTTCGAGCCCTCGTCACTGGAAGGTCCTCCGTCATCGTCACTCGGCGGTCCTCGATAGTCGCCTTCAATACCGTAGGGTTTAACTTAGACAAGTAAGCTTTGGTTAGGTTGGGGAAACTTCTGGTTGGGGATCCCCCCCGGACTCCTACCTTAATACAGAGAGTTTATAGCCTTTTAATACTGTACAGAGAGTCTTCTATAAGCTTTTAGTACTGTTGTAGAGTGGAACTACGGAAGACGTAGGGGTAAGACGTCCTACAGCTAGTTAATAAGTATCAGTGAACTTGTCTAGGCTGCTACACCTACAGCTACTAAGTAGTTAATAAGCATTAGTTTTAGTGCACTTCTTGTCCTAGATTGCCAAAACTTCTTGACTCACGGTCACACACTCTTATAGATACCTACAGTAAAAGCAAGAGGAAGAGAACATGATCGAAAAAGCATCACACTCTTTCACTTTCTCTTAGGGAGCTTCGTTCACTTACTCCTTGGAACGTTCAGCATCATAAAGACTCAGAAACTGTTCGAAATTTGCCGTTTCGGTCAGTTGCACGCTATTCTGACTCGGTAATGGTCCTTGTCTGCGCTCCGCGAGTGGAATAGGATCCCTCTTTCCCCTAAAATCCAACAACATGGAGACCGTATGGTCGAAATTTCGATCGCTCAGGTATCTCTTAGAAGATCCAAAGTCGCTTCATTTTTAATGCATTGGTTGTAGACGTAATCGCTTCATGTTCTTCTCTCTACAACCGAGTGCTTAAACATCAAAATATTTCTCAAACCCTATGCATGAAAGACTGACACTAGAAGCCACATGAAAGACACTATGAAGATCAACATTTTTTTACTATCAACATACTGGACTCCGTTAGCAAACAAAGCCATATCTACTGACTGGTGTACTGCGGAAGCCGGACTTCTGTCTTCTCCGAAATGCAACCGCAAAGGTAACGGCTCGGCAGTGAACATCGGCCATATATCCGCGCATGACATGTGCTGTCCTCTGGATGCTCGCTGTTTTATTAGATGTATGATGGATGCTCGATGTTTTACAAATAACGGAGACCATGAAGATAACACGATATCACCTCTAATCCGTTGTTGCACTGGAAACCTTGAGATGAATTCTTCATCGAGACAGATAATACCGTCTCATAGCCATTTGTTGTACTGATGACCAAAGACTCTATAGGAAACAATGCCTCCACAAGTATTATTTGAAACAAACCTAGGGACAAGAAATCTGTGGACAACTGCCCTCTTAGGGACAACAAATCCGAGTAGAATCTGGAATGAAAGTCTTTCTTACTTGTTTCAGCTCCTTCGATTTTGCTGCCGCTTTCTCAGCTAGACGGCGAGAGGCTGCAACGAGCTCATCCATGCGTCTTTCCTGTGCAAACATCTTCGCCGCACTTCCAAAGGCGCTTCGGTCTTGGCCATAATCCATAGGTTTGCGTGACTGGGTGACAACGGACCAAACTCTTGCGCCATGACGACGTTTACAAGCTTCGGGCCACCCAGGGTCTCCGGGATAAGATGAAAGGAACACGATCATGATCACCCTCACGTCTCAACAAATTATTATAAGTTGATAGGTAAAAAACATTACAAAAAAAAATCTATATTATTAATCTATACTCTTGCCCTTTATTATTACTCGATATTACCACGCCATATCATCGCTTTACATTATTGCTCTATATTATTGCTCTATATTATTGCTCTATATTATTGCTCTATATTCTTGCTCTATATTATTGCTCTATATTTAGCCACGCCACTAATCACCGCCACAAAACTCCCCGCCTACTCCACCGGAGACTAGTCCACTTCTCCCGCGGGGCTATTGCTCTTAGCCTCCGGCCCCTTCCCCTCCATCTCGATCCGCGATAGTCTCCGACCGTTTTCATGTTGGGGAATACGTTGCGGCCCCGTGGCAGACTACCAGAAAAGAAGCCAGAAAAATGCCCGACGGTGGTAGAGGCGCAAGCTGCGAAGAGAAGTCCGAAGCGACGCAAGACCTGTGACAGATGACCTCTGACAAAAGACCTCTGACGCAAGACCGCTGACAGAAGACGCCTGGCAAGAGACCTCTGACGAAAGACCCGGGACAGCAGACCTCTCACCAGAGACCTTTGACAGCAGACCTCCCACCAAAGACCTCTGACGGCAGACCTTTGACGAAAGACCTTCGACGCGAGACCTGTGACGCCAGACCTTTGCCGAAAGATCTTCGACGAAAGACCTCTGACGAGAGACCTTTGACGAAGGACCTTTGACGAAAGACCTTCGACGAGAGACCTCTGACAGAAGACCTTCGAAAAAAGACCCTGAACGAAAGACCTTAGACGCAAGACCCTTGGCAAAAGACCTGACACGAGAGACCTTGCGCGGAAGACCCTTGACAGCAGACCTTTGACGGGGAGAGACCTTCGACGCAAGACCTTTGACGCAAGACCTTTGACGCAGCAAGACCTTCGACGAAAGACCTTCGACGGAAGACCTTCCACGAAAAACCTGCGACGAAAGAAGAGACCTAAGAGGAGAGCAGACCTTTGACGAAAGACCTCCTAGCCAATTCGCAGGGTGCAACAGCTCACCCGCGGGCTGTCTCTACTCTAGCGGCCGCAGCCCGTGGGAGGCAGAAAAGTGCGAAACTGAAGCCGGGCGAAGCTTGTGGATGCTAGTTTGTAACAGTCAAATCTTAAATGCCAAATCCTAGTGTTCCATTCAAATTGATTTCAAAAAGTGGGCCTTGGTGATGATCTGAATCTACTCGGCAATCTGCCTACGATTTCCCTGACTTATGCAGCGTCATAAAATCAAGCCATCCAGGACACTAGCTTCAAGGGCTGCCGCAGGTGACAGGCCATTCGCTCTTCCTCGTGGACCCATGCGCCGTATGTCGTCGTCTACGCCCTGATTCTCTCTTCTCCTTACTGGTACCTGGACACAGTTGACAATGAGTTACACATTTGAGTCCAATCATCAATGATTCCCTAGCCAGAAGGCGAGAAATCACATCAAATTGATTATCATTGCCTAGGCAGTCCACAGCTACAACACAGATCACGAAGATACTCCATAAGTATACACTCCAGCAGCAGAGTCAAATCAAAATCAGTACCTGAGTCTCCTCTTCTTGTGTTTGGTCACTTTTCGGCAATGCTTTCCCCCAATATTGTTTCTCTTTTTCTGGAATCGGTATATTGTAAGCTGCGCGAACGAGTAGTGGCAGTGCTTTCAAACGGAACCCTTCGAAGTCGAAGGCCACTGTTCGCCAGGAATCAAAAATCCAATGGTTTAACATTTCTTCAGCATGATGCTTTAGCAATTCGCGCAGAAGTCTCTTGCCTGCTTGTGCGGGTGAGTCTAGTCCTTTACTTAGACGTTGTAGGAAATTCATCCCAGCCCTCATCTGGGTCCCTTCTTCTTGTTTTCATTCTTCTTCCAGATAAGTCGCTTTGGGGATGGATTTCCCACGCCCTTAACTTACAGAGCCGCTTGTTCTGCACAAATTCTTCGTCTGGAGGTGCCACTGCAGGTGGTAGTGGTAGTGGCGGACAATCTTCACGTGTGGTCCTACCATGTTGTTGTTGTCCAGTACCTGGAGGACAGCGTGTCGTCCCAGAATTTTGCAGCTGTTGCTGAACTACCTGTTGTACTTGAGTGTGTTCTTGTACTACCTGCGAGTCTACTTGAAAATAGTCTCCTTCACATTCCATTCCAGGCAAGCTATCTCCACCAGCTACCAATGGATCACCATTTTCGAAGAAGTCGACTCTTCGCAACTTACTATCGCTGGAAGCGCCAGGAGATGCAGCGCTACCGGGACCAAAGAGGCGCGCATTCTCTGGGAGGTTGCTAGCTGCGGCATATCCGGGTAGAAGCAACTCCTCATGTACAACAGTATTTTCACCTGTAGTTGGGAGACCTTCTACTGCAGTTGTAGTAAGGCCAGCGATTTCGAAGCCTGCTGGTCGAGGCTGCGAGCATGGTGCCGGAACAAAACTACCATTGGTTCCACCAGTGATTGTCACTAGGGGGACTTCAACTGTAGTACCCACAGGTGGAGCAGTGTAAGAGGGCTGATTTTTCTCTTCGATCGCATTGAAATATTTCGTCCCTAGAACGTCGCACACTTCGCCAGCTGTTACGTCGACCAAATCGCTTAGCAAGTTACGTGCTTGGTGCCTTACTGTGATGTAGTAGGCCTGAAACTCGGCATTGCTCTGATCCTCGACACTTGGATCGCTACCAAAAGTAGTAAATAACGATTCCGAGTACTCGTCTTCTCCCCCGAACGGTCCGGTTTTTTTCTTATGTTCTTAAAGGTGGTTGAAAGAATTCATTTCTTAGTAGCAAGAATCTCAAGTAAACAAGAGCACTCCTCGTCAAAATGAAATGTTTCTTCAACCCTTAATTATTAGCATCAGATTTCTTTGTTGAAATCGGCTCAGCACCAAGACCAGCACCCAAATAAGCGATCATTCGTGATTTTGAACTCCAAGGAGAAGATGAAAAGCCGCTGCTTTGCACAGCTTGTTCAGCTACGCGTAGACGAAGAGTCTCGTTAGCTGCGTCCACGTTGACTTCTTCCTCTTCAAACTCCAGATGACTAGGTGCAGGGTCCGCAGCTCCCCAGTTCCAAGGTGTCCAGATGAGAACATTTTTCTCATCTATGAAAGGAAAAAGTGCACTCACACTCAACAGATCGGCTAGGATTCACAAACAGGAAAGTAGCTAAGTACTTCCTTGAGTGTGACTGTGAGTGCACTTTTTCGTTTCATATCATCCATTCGAATATCACTGCGAGGCTCGAATAGGTGATCCCTCTTCAGGAATTGTTCATGCTGTTGCAGCTCAGGTGGAGAGCCAGATGATGATGAAGAAAGGCCCACCATCTTCGCGTTGTGATCACCCTCGATAAGTTTTCGGACAACAGGATCTAGCATGAACCGTTTATTCCGGTTGTTGGCTTCTCCGCAACCCTCAGCATCTTGTTTGCAAACGATTTCTTGACCTCGCCGAAAGCGCTTCTCGAAGGCAGATCGGTCTTCGAGGATCGTACCATCCGGACGGCGGGAGCAGTTAGAGGCACGCCTAAAAGATGCTTGTTTCTAGTAGCTGACATTTACGTCCATCTCGAAACAACAAAATCAAAACCTTAATCCGATTATAGATTCACTATGTATAAGATTATAGATTCTCTTAGTGGTCCCAAGCACTCTACTAAGAATCAATTCACAACACCAACGTGCCCATAACTTGTTCATCGGCTGTGGTGACGTGTCCGACGAAAACCGCGTCTGGGCCGATGCCTATCGTACTGCTTCTCCGCGTCGCTGGAAGTTCTACCATCGCTATCACTGTTTTACTTTCCTCAGACTTGACGTATTCTCCAGTTTCATTTTTCTTGTGTCGCACAGGCCTGCGTTCAAACAGCAGCTGCTGTACTTTTCTTTGGAAGTTAGAGGAGGTCGAGTCCATCATCTACCAGGCAAGATATAAAGGAGTACTTATTCTCATATGAGAGCAAAAATAAAAAGTGAGGCACTAAATAGATCCTTTAGAAATCTAGTAACAAGAAGAAGATCATGTTGTACAGTCCAACATATCATAAGAACTTTTTTCGTTCCCCTTTCCTTCTTGCCACTCGGACCCTGCACTAAAGCGGGCACGTCGATTTGCGATGTCACTGTTCTAGTATACACCTCTGGCGACCCGGGCAGATTTTTCCGCACATTCTCTGCAAATCTCTTTAAGAGCTCCCTCTGGTCTCTTTCGGCTTTCTCCTTCCACATCTCCACCAAGAATTCTTTAACGCAACATGCGAGCAAATTCTTAAGACCTGACTCTAAAGCCTTGGCGTCCTTGGCGGAAAAAGTATGGCCCGAGCCTGGTGGGGATTAGAGGAGGAAAGGTCGAGGCTGAAGGTAGAAGGAAAACTAATACTACAACGAGCAGGTTCTTAATAAATTTTGTTGTTCTACTCCGAGATTGATAAAAGATGCGCTTATTTCCAGATGACAAAACACAAACGACCGATTCGACAAGAACTTACTATCTCAAGGAAGCCTTAAAGTAAATTCGCACACTGTTCTGAACTTTCTGGCGGAGAAAAAGCAGCACTGATAGGTGGCGACATTGTGCTGCCAACGGACTGAGAAGCATCTTGCATTCCTTCAGGTGTGACGTCACCAGCATGCTGACGGTCTTCTTCGCCTGTTGCTCCAACTGGACGAGTGCCTGTTGCTCCAACTGGAGTACTAGTATTCATGGTACCATGTGTAGCTCTCTGCTGTCCTTGTGGTGTTTCTTCATACCTAGTAGCACTTCTTCCTGTGGTACCTGTAGTACTTCTGTGGCGGAAAAAGCTGCTCCTGTAGTACTTCTTCCCTAAAAAGCCGCCTATAATGTTCTCCTGAATCACTTGCGGCGTCTCCTCATCGAACATCCATTGTAGAGTTTTCAGACCGTGACGAGTGCACTTCCTCAAAGTCTTGTAAACTTCTTCTTTCGGTTTCTCCTTCGTCTGAATAAAATCGCGAACAGCTAGGGCCTCGGCGCGAGCAATCTCTCCTGGCGTTGGATCTCGGTCACCCGGTCTGAAGGCCAGAGTTGGACGTCTAAATCTTAGACGAGGAGGGGATCATAATTAAATGGCTAAGGGGATCAGAATTAAATGGCTAAGGGGATCAGAATTAAATGGCTAGTCCAACATGGATTCTGTACGATTTCTAGGCACTCACGGCACAAGAAGTTATAGTGACGTTTTCACCTTCTTCAAAGAGAGATGTTCTCATTCTGTTTTCTAGAAAGTAGTCTTAAGTACCCCCTGTTCTTGCAGAACTTGCCATCTGCAGACGGAGCTCGTGTTGCAGCCGGTCCTCTAGGTGGTAGGAATGCACGACCTGCAGGTGCTTCCGTGCCCATCGGTTTCGTACCTGCTTGTGGAGCAAAACCTCCTCTTTCAGCACCTCTACTGCTCGTTGCAACTACAGGTGCCGCGACGTCACGTCTCGTAGTACTAGAAGATCCAGGAATTGCATTACCGCCACGACCTGCTTGTGGAGCAACACCTCCTCTTTCAGCACCTCTACGACCTGTCGACTGTGACGCCCAAGAAGGTAGTGCTATTTCTTCATCTGACGATTCCTGTCGTCTGGTCGGCGGCGGCGTTGTGTAAGAGTCATCCTCATCGTCGCTAGAACTCGCGACGCGCGTCGTCGAATTCGACATACCCGCAGTCCAATCGAATGCAGCAGGCCCATCGAATTCAGCAGGCCAATCGTGGGCTCTCGTAATTCCACTTGCTGATGCCGTTGAAGACGCTTCACTGTGCTTTCCTCCAAGAAGTAAATGGCGCTCTAACATCTTGTCCAAACTTTCGGCTCTTCTTTAGACCTATCTACAAGCACTCGCAGGATTCATTTCTGTTTATTAAATTCTGAAATGTAGTTGATGGATATCTTTCACCAAATGTCAACACTTGTTAGATGCTGGTGTGCATTACTTCGTAAATACTATCGTGAATACACCTGCATTGATTCAGATTGTATCAACCGTAGTACATCATCAACTCTTCTATCCTTATATAGGGAACAAAACTTCCAATCTATCTACTCATCGAAAAATTCTAAACAACTATTCTAAACAACCTTTTTCTTAAGGTCCACACTTCCGCTGAAACACCTGCCTCAAGTCTGATGGTGATACAATCCCTTTCTGGTGCAATTGTAGGGTGTCTCGCTGTCTTGAAGCGTTGAGAGACTCTTGAGCCATGGACAATCCATTTACTTCTTGAGCCTGCCCTCCACTCCCACTTCCTAGAGTCTGAAAAACGGTAGGGATATGCTGAGACCCTGTTTGCGGCAGAGGATCAAACGGGCCTCGCTGGCATTGCGTTCTTTGAAGACTGGGTGGACCACGACTTTGAAGACTGGGATTAGAGCTACCAACGTGCATCCCTGAGACCCTCCTCCCTGGATCCATTTCCCTCTTGAAAATGAGACAAGGATCATGCTGTAGGGGGATGCTCGCTTGGTAGCCTTAACATTAGCAGAACCACTAGACCCCATGTCGACATCATCACGCCAATGTTCACCTCCACGTGGTTGTTGTTCCCCTTCACGGTTTCCCATTTGTTCTCCTGCATTAGGTCCTCGATCTCTTGCTCCTCGATTAGCCCCACGACGATCAGCATTTGTGAAGATAGTTGCTGTTCTTACACTTGTTTCCGTTGCACCTGCAATAGGCACTGCTGGTGCGATATTCATATTAGTACTACTTCTACTACGAATATCTGCTCGTGCAGCGACTTCTTGTTGAAAAGTAACATGATTCTGCATTGTATTTCCTTCAGATGATCCTCTTGCCCCACCAGTACCTACCACGTCCGTGAATAGACTATCGACATCCATCGACGTCAGTGTACTGGGAGCTACAGAAGCAATTGCTTCTGTTTGATGTTGTTGAGACGGCGACCCAGCAAGAACCTGGAAAGCATCACAGGTGGTACTGCTCGCCATCATCGTTGTCATCGACACTGCGGCCAACAGCGTGGTTGCTCCTCTTTTAGTAGTTGTGTTCAACAAGCTACGACGCTGGTGAGCGACGCGCAAGTGGAAGTGCGCTGTGATCTTGGGTTCTTTCATCATCTTTTGCCGTTGTGGTTCTTACGAACGGATCGATCAGAAGAAGTGGCTCCACAAAAATAAATGTACTTAAATATTTACTACTGGTCAGAAGTCAGTCAATCAGGTTGCCTCCACAGGGCACCGACCTCCCCGCAGCTGCGACTGCCGCACCTCTACGCTCGGGAGCGACAGGAGGGAACGCCTTCAACTACTGCATTCAAGTTGTTATAACTACTTCAACTACTACTACCTACTTGTTAAATGTATCGTAAAATACCGATAGCGATCTCTTTGTAAGAAAAAAGAATATCTCTATTGTCTTTGCCACTTAGTTGTAGTACACTTACAGCCGGTTCACGGATGAGTGAAATCGAAATTTTTCAATCTAGTTCTAGCTTACGATTTCAACGTTAGTACTTCTATCTTCAACCCTTATCCTAGCTTCATCTATGTTCTAAGTCAGACATCATAGCTTTCACCATATAATAGTTCTTATCGATCCAGCAGATCTTATTAACATGTATTTAGTACTTTTCTGTACGAATAAATTCCACCTTGAGAAAGTGTCTTCTTGTCCCATATCAAACTAACTTAACTGCACTGAGAGAAGTTCAACTTATCCCGTGAACCTCTATTTCTACAAGGCTCTGGCAGACTTCTATCTAGAAACAAATCCAATTCTTGAGTAAGTAGTTTTGCTGTCAGATGATATTAAATTTACTGCTGTCGATTTTCTCAGGCAAAACATTAGGTCTCGTTGGACGATTTTATTCCTGAATCATATGTATGTTGTTCTTCGACCCGTTTATTGTGCCGTGTGTGGAAAGAGCTCGATGTATGTGGTCATACGTTTTGTTCGTATTATTACCAGAAAAAATCTTGTTCTCCAATGAATCTTGCTCCTATGTTATCTCCTTGTGTTCATAAAGTGGTCCCAAATCAATGTTATGACATTAAGAAGTACTCAACGCGATAGGATGACTCTTTTGTTTATGTAGGTATGGCCTTGTTCACCTTAGATAGTCGAAGAAACTATTTCACCGATGAGATGGTTATTATTCATTGTCCACGACAATCTTGTTCTCTAGCGGTGTTATTTTTGACCTTCACGGTGTAGTTCTAGAAATCTTCAGTCAGATATGAACCAATCATTAGCTTCCTTGAGTTGCGTCCTCCATTTAATATTCTTGTAACTCTAGCTTTAGTCAACCAAGGCCGCATCGAAAGTCAATGTGAAACAACTACACAAAAATCACAAAAATATTAGAATTATGATTGATAGTGTAAGCAGAAATCTCGAGAAGATCTAAATCAAAAACCTAAGCTGACTGCATTTTTCGGGTGGCCGCAGAGAAAGCATCCACTTCACAGACGCAAAGACAAAGAAAGCACAGTAGTGGGAAGAGCCTAAGATTAGACTAGGTATGAATGAATGAATGAATGTACCCACTCTTGCGAAAACAAGATGTAAGATCAGTTGAAGAAAACTACTACCAGATACTACAAAGTTGCGAAAACTAGAAATGCAGCTTCGCTGTACTTAAAGTAGGTTCTTGCCGAGTAGTTGCATTCTTCAGGTGGTTCAGAACTACACGCAGTCTCAGCAATATCATCTCGCGTCTTGATGTTCACAGATGCTAGTGAGTGACAGTGCAACCGCAACTGGATGATGCTTCTGAGGGGAAAGAAGCGCAGCAGGATCGTATGTGCAACCACAGGTGCAGACAGCACGCAGTCTCTACTGGTTCGATTTTTTCAGTCTTTCTTGCTTTGATTTTTTCAATCTTCTCAAAAACGCTCCGAGGAAGTCCCAAAGAGGAGAGTTTCAACTTGAAAATCCCAATGATCAGATGGAGAACGTCCTTGAGGTAGGTCCTGAATGAAGCACGCGATTAGAAATGTGCCAAAGTGAAAGAGCCACGGCGAAAGAGGATGGAAAAGTTTCGCACCAAGCTCACTAAGCAGTTCCTGACCTCATTCATTCATTTATTACGCGCAAAAAATCTGCGTTGACTCCACCACGTGGGCCTTGTAGACACAAAGTTTTATCACCTCAACATATGCCAGGTGAGGAACACCAGGTGGAAAATAGCAACAGCAAGGTGGAGATACAGCGCGTCTCCTCAACAACATTATAATGGGGACCGACTCAATAGCATTAAAGTCTCTGGATTGATAAGAGGCCACACTAAAAACCCATATACACGACAAGAATTCTTCATTCATTCTATCAACAGCAGCTTTCTCTTCACACAAAAAGCGGAAGCAACCGTTTGGGTCTTTACACACGCTGCTGACACGAAGATGTAGATGTACTGACAACACCAATCCAAAAATGCAACCAAAAAAACGGCAGAGGACATTGCCGAGAAGTAGTAGGATGAAGATGATTGCGATGGAGTAAAACAAGTCCAGAACAACCGCTATCAGTGTACCGCTATCAGAAATGTTGTTGGGACGAGAAGTAGTACAATCCAATACAATTTATCTCGCACAAAGTTCAGCGCAGACTGCCACAAGGGCGCCATAGATGATACACACGATGGATCTCACGCAAAGATTGGAGTGGAGAAGCGGCGCGGTTACGTCTGTTGAGGGGGGTAAATTTTACAATCCAGGAAAGAAGAACTGCGTAGCCCATTGGTTCACCTCAGCCTTCAAGGCTTTAACATCGTCCCTGTCTGACAAGCCGACCTCAAAGTCCTTGATCTTCTTGCCTTTCTCCTTCTGGACTGCAACTGCGATCTGAACCGCGGCGTCTATAAACTCTGCGATTTTCGCAAGATATGAAAGAAGGACTGGCACCAGGGAGAAAGAGAAAGAGGGAGGCCGCTCCTGTTGTACTAGTGAGTATAGAGTGTTGACATCTTCAAGGAAACTGCACCTACCTACGCCTACTACTATCATAACATGTGTTCCTCTAGACAGCCTCTAGTTGTCATCGCGCAAGCTCCAATGCGCACACCTGACGGCGTGAGTGCAGAGGTGTCTCCTGGTATACAATTCTTGTTCAGGGTGATTGAGCACACGTCGCAGACCAATTCGACCTTTCGTCCATTTACACCCCATGGTCCGACGCAATCCACCAAAAGCAAATGCGTGTCAGTGCCACCGGCTACTAACCTGGTGTGATGGAGTTGTGATGCTGATGGATTCAGATTATGATTCGGCGACGCTATTTGCTTTCAGGGAACAGGAAGGTGCAGCTGTTTCAAACTTGTCTCATCAGAGTTCTTTCACGAGAAGTATCATGTGTCATAGAAAAGCCTACCTCGAAGCAAATTGAATCTACGCAGCGTAGGTACTTGTGCTTCCTCTTCTCAAGCTCCTCTCCCAACACTTTTGCATTTGCTGCGACTTGGTGGACATAAGCCTTAAATTCCGGCGTCTGCACTTCTGCTAGCTGTACTGCTAGTGCGCCGATCTGATGGTTGTGCGGTCCTCCCTGCAGTGCTGGGAAAACTGCCATGTCGATTTTCGTCTTTGCATCCGCAATTCTTTTATGGTTGAAGAAGATCATACCACTCCTAGGTCCGCGAAGACTCTTGTGCGTTGTTGTGGTTACCTTAGTTGCTGAGATAACGTAGTGCTGAGATAACGTAGTGGACTCTTGTGCGTTGTTGTGGTTACCTTAGTTGCTGAGATGCTGAGATAACGTAGTGCTGAGATAACGTAGTGGTAGTTGTTGGTGAGACATTAAAAGTGTATGTTGAAGAAACTACTTTGTTCTATGTTGATAGTTTTTCAATGTTGCAGTTTTTCATAGACCGAAGAAACACGATAACAATTAGGTCCTCTCGATGCTTAAGATACACAAAGCAATACCACATCCGCGAATGGAAATGGACTAGGATGGACGCCAGTAGCAACCAATCCGGATATGTGCGCCATATCTGCCATGAGAATGGCGCCAACGGCATCCGCAACTTCCCTAAATTTGGCCCATTCCATAGTTCTTGGGTAGGCAGAGGCACCACAAAGAATCATCGCAGGTCGGAATAATTTCGCGCGCTCGAGTTGAGTTTAGAGGGATCCAAACGTTAGGGGTGATTATAATGCTTGATTGTTCATACTTCTTTGTGAGTGCCTCGATCCTGTCAAGGATTCATCTGACTGAAAACCTGTCGAAGTTCCTTATATAGTTCTCTTGCCGTAAAATTGATCGAAGTCAATCAACCCGTTGTCCGCGCGCACAGTATACGGCATTGACTCGAAATATATCGACGTCGCGGAAATTTTCTTGCCTGTTCGTTGAAGGGTGATCGTTGTCAATATGACTATCACGAAGTTTTCGTCATCAAATGTTTGACTCTCAACATTCAAGCCTCAAACATTTACAAGCTGAAAGAATTGAGGAAATCCACCTAGTATCATCAAAACAATTACCAGTCGGCGTGTAGTATCCGTGTGTCAAATGACCGCCACTTGGGAGATCCAATCCCATCACCCGATCGTGTGGCTTCAGTAGTGCCGTGTACACAGCGAAGTTTGCTGGTGAACCGCTATAGGGTTGCACGTTGACTCCCCATTCTTCAGGGTCCAAGGAGAAAGCTTTCATTGCACGCTCTTTGCACAATTCCTCTATCTGATCGATGATCTCATTACCACCGTAATAACGTGCACCGGGTTGGCCTTCGGAGTACTTGTTGGTCAACACGCTTCCGAGACATTGCATCACCTGATGTAAGCATTTTTTCATGTCAACATTTCATTCTTCACGACCTCGTGGGTGAGAAGGAAAACTATAGTTTCTTGACCTATCATCGAAAGTACCGCTTTGCTCGTAAAATTCTCCGATGCAATGAGTTCGATGCATGATTGCTGCCGTGCTTTTTCTTGCTGCACAAGCTTCGCCATTACAGGATCGACATCGGCCAAATCTCTGGTGTCCCCCACACCTGGGGGAAAGCAGCTCTTCTCCTCATCGGCCATTTTTTGTTGCTCAAATTACCACGAGCTTGCAATGACTTCTGAATTGCAGGTACTTGATTGATTGATTGATTGATTGTTGATGACTTCAAATTAATACTTTTCCTTAGTTATGGTGTACCAGTGTCAACCTAGAAAAGTGTTTTCACTAGAAAAATATCACTCAATCTCTATTGCAAATGGTATGGTCGAGGGACCGCTAACACAATGCTACGGGTGATGTTCAATTTTTTAGGTTGGCAGACAATTTTTCTGGCCATTTCGTCAATGCAAAAAGCCAATTTGCAGGGGTAGCAGAGAGCACTTAGACCTCATCTGTAGTTTCACACTTTTGCGGAAGCCGTCTTTTGCAGGACTTCCTCGTATGCTTTCTACCTGTGAGGACCCCGCCAAGAACAACTTCCTAATAGCAGGGCAATACATGCGCCAGCTACGCACAAACGCGGCCAGCTATGCTCCAGTCTCCCTCCACAGCGAGAACAATAGCGGACAAACATCTTATTTTCTGGAGAACAAGAAGTTTTGGTAAACATCTTCCCATTAGAATCAAGCAGAAAATTCCAATAGCAGGATGGTCATGTTGAACAGGACTTCTTGTCTCTAGAAGTTATTGGCTTATGAGAACAGGTATCACAATTAATTCTTAATATTTGTTGTGCAAAGTACAGGATAGTACAACATTCACATAGAAGTTCTTGAAGTCAAGTACATCTCACAACAATTAGGTATGACAAATAGACGAGCCAACTCGTTCAATCCGGCCAAGAATACATCTCTTGCGTACAATCACCGCGTTGCCAAGAGAAACATCATGATATGGCGCTTGTTTTATTTTAAGAACTAAAAGTAAGGTCGCAACTTTGGCGACACAGGGGGGAAATAAATGGGATTTAGGGTGTAATGCGGGTATTCACTGATTTGTTCGTCTTGTATTTTTTTGTTTTAGTAGGGAGATGTACAGAGCAAGTGTTGATTTTGATATAAGAAATAATATTTCTAGAATAATCCATGGTGAACGAGGTGGCTTGTAAGCATACTCATAGGTAGTGGTCTAGTGGTGGTGAATATGGTGGTCCACTCAGGCAACCATCACTAGCCACACTGGCTAAGTGATAGAGTGCTATAAGCAGGAGAAGTGGCTTAGGTAACGCGAGAGGCAACTCGAGGTCAGATTGTCGAAGTCGATTATTTCTTAGGCACAAGTGACTGGAAAATTTAGGCTCATTAGGAAAAGGAGAGAGATAGTACATTTCATGGTTGTGAAGAAGAAGAAACAATTGTGTGTGATGACTACACAATAGTTTCTTGTTTCACCTCATGACACGATTTATTGCGGTACCGTAAATATTCGCTTTCGTAGAAGACGTTGTACTAAGGATTTACACATACTATTGTAGGAAGAAAGAAATTCGTTGGAGGGGGGCTGTCAAGAAAACCTGCGGAGCGACAATCTCTTCATAACTGTAAGTAAGGGACGAGCAAAAATATTCAAAATTTTGGACATCATCATACTAGTACTCACCATCTATAAGAATTCACCCAATTTTTATAATCCAAAGGACGCTTTAATTATTTGATCCCACAATATCATCCAATAAGGAACGACTATAGCCTTAGTAGTAGTAGTATAGTGTACCTTTGATATTCATTTCGATTCATATTAGCACCCGCAGTCATGGTTTGAGAATCAGATAGGAATTACAGGAAGAGATTAGTATCAACAATAGTGCCAGATATAAGGTAACAAACTTGAAAAGCCACTACACCAATACACACGATGGAAAAGATTAAAAAAACAAAGATCATATGGAAATTTCGAAGGCATACAATAACATCAGTCAGTTCTTGTTCTTAGTAAGTAGGATACTTCTGTTTATTTCATCGAAGGATTGTAGTAAAAAGACTCGTAGTAGTTTGTAGTGAAACCAATGTGATATTTACAGTAGTACAAAGATCATGACTGACCTTCACATGCCTTCCACGACTGTACAAAATTATAGTCCCAAATAATATAGCATCATTCATCGAGGATTGGAGTAGGATGGCTGATGTGCGCACAAAGCAGCTACGCATCACTCTTCAAGAACGAGGCAGGTAGCTGCTATGTACTGAATACAACAACCTTGCCAGTCATCTCCCACCCTGCTCCCGCAAGAAGTCATAGCAGGAAGTCAAATATTCAACATTCATCCACATAATACGCGGATACCCAGAAGATACTTAAGATCTCGTAGTGAAGCCCTGTCGTAGTGAAGTGCTGCCTATACCACTGCATTGCCTCTGATAGAAGGCATTCCTTTAACCTCCATTGGCAAGGCATCGCTCCTTTTCTTCCATGATGGAATAACGTTTCAGAATGCGCTTCATCACGCAGACCATTCCGTGTACCAAATCCTCATACGTCGTCCCTTCCTCCGATTCCTCATGGCGATACCTTGGATCAAGAATTTTGATGTGTACACACGAGGATAGCTTAAGAACGACGACTTGGAATCTTAGTCTTACTGATGCCCTAGTCGTAGTCTGGCAGATTGATTGATTGATTGATGTGCCTGGCAAGAGGTCAATTTTGAGGCTTGTTTATGCCGATCATGGTTGCCGATTTCGTCTTCACATCTCTCAGTACAAATTCTGATGAGCAACAAATTTAAGAAATAAAATCAAGTACGTAGAAGTAAGTACCCAAATATCCGAAAGACTTCCATCTCTGGCGTTGCTTCGCATCTTGTCCGAGGTTTCTTGCACACGGCACACATCTCCACTTTTTCTGCGTCGCCTACGACATTTGGCTGCCATGTACAACTATGGCGACAGGGAAATTAGAAGAGAGGGACGAACAGGAGGACGAGCACGAGTAGTAGTAGGAGTAGTAGTAGTAGTGTACCCAATCGCGGGGTACAGAAGATTTAATTAGCTAGTTAGATGCGAGATAAGATATTATTACTGTTTTGATGTTGGATGACCGAAGTAAATGTGCGCATATTTCTTCACTTTGTTTGCATCGCTAATAGAGATGAACTGTCGTATCGCAGAAGAGACTCAAAAAGAATCAACACATTGACACCAGCTCAGAAGAATCAACATATTCTGAATCTTTGGAGCCTTATAACCATTGTGTCGTTTCCCGAATCTCATCGCAGTGTGTGCAAATACGGTCTTGATTTCGGTTATCTCCGCCGCAACCTGCACAGCGCCATTCGCCAGCTTCTAGGACGTGGAATCGAGGACAGATCTGTAGAAGTAGTGGCGAGAGCTGGGGATGATGATGACGATGATGATTGTACCTAAAACAAATTGAGCAGGTGGGAGACACGAAACTGAAAACGGATTTTGAAACGGTAGCTAGCCTCGAGGAGGTTGTCAAGGAAAGAATGAAGCAAAAAAAGAGTTTCAGCTTGATTATGATTGTCAACTACGTTTGAGGTTGCAGAATTGCATTCCTCAGAACACTCTTAGCCTTTTTCCTACTAGAAATAAGCTCGAGGATGCTGGTGGAGGATGAAATTTGGAAACCCTTAACTACAAAACAAGAAGTACCTCAGCCTCTTTTCGCGAGCTCCCTGACCAGAATTTGAGGAGTGTCGTATGCTCTGGGCCATTAATGCCATAATTCTCTAGCTCCGGATGGTCTGCTAAGGGACACTTCTCAGAAGGCCCAAAAGCATCAAAGTCGTAATCTTCTTCTTCCTGGGGAGTAATGGTTTAGTAGTAGTAGTAGTCGTGTACGCATTCATGGGGTATTGCAGAAGTTTTAATTATTAGACTGATCAAGATATTTGAACGAGTAAGCGACGAGTATGAGCATTTGCACAAATCGAATGTGACAGCAATGATCTAGATGTTTGACTCAAGGCAGAAGTAGAAGTTGTACCTTATTCTCCTTCAGCTTTTGCAAGATCCCCTCATAGAGCATCTTTTCCTCCTTAACTTTCGCTATCTCTGGCGACGTGCCTGCGCTATTTGTACCTGACAATGATTCAAGGACCATGACCGCCATCTGGGTTGGTGCAAAACAAGCAGTTCATTTTCGTCATGATTACAGGTAAAGTAGACTACTGAAATTTATAAATGTAGCAACGCTGCCGCGCATGAAAGTAGTAAGTACGCTGCCGCGCATGAAAGTAGTAAGTTGTATTCATTCATTCATTCATTCATTCATTCATTCATTCATTCATTTACCTGTTCGCGAGGTATTGTCTAATTGTACATAAAACTAGTAAAAAGTACTGCTATCCCGGAAGAGCGTATTCAGGTGCTCAACGTCTTCAATCGTTGACGTACGTGATGAACTCTTATCCACTGGTACTACGTGTCCTGAATCCGTCATCCGCAATGTTTCGTGGACGCCTGTGGTCGTCCGCGGGGTGGAGTAGTGAACCCAATCAGGGGATGTTGATGATGTTTGATGAAGATGTTATATGGTGAACCCAATCAGGGGATGTTGATGATGTTTGATGAAGATGTTATATGGTGAACCCAATCAGGGGGCGTTGATGATGTTTGATTTCATTCATTTACCTGTTCGCGAGGTATTGTCTAGTTGCAAGGGGTGGGAGAGAGGGTTGTTGGTCTTTTTTAGGTGTTGCAAGGTTTTGCACTTCTTTTGATGAAGATGTTATATTTAGACTGCAGCTTTACAATTGTCTACGTCTAAATGGATATGATAGGATGCCTTTGCTCAGTCTTCGTGACACAAAAAACAAACAACATACTTACAGGGATCAACGTCGTGATCATCATGAAATTTTAAGAATACTTCTACTCAATCGAAAGCCACTACCACTTCTCGCTCCGCCCTTGCCACGGTTGTAGGTGTCTTTTCTATTAGACGCCATCGAGCTTGCTTGTTGTCTAACTATTGCGACTAGAGCTGACTGCAGTTGATGTACGTCGTAAATGCCTTGTGCCGCTGCTGCTTCCCTTAGCTCCTTCGATGACGCAAATATCCGTTCTAGGTCTGCGAGGACATTGGAGGAGCTAAGTGAAATAGAAGAAGAGACTGGGTAGTAGTACACGCCCAAATTGTTGCCCTAAAAACTGACGCGAATCTATTAGGCAACCTGCCCAAGATTTCCCTGACGACTTTTACCCCCTAATTAACTAAACAGACTTATTTGTTTCAAGGCATTATTAAATAACTGTCTCTGTCATTTCAAGATCTAACTCAGAGCCTTAATATCCAGTTTATTGTTCCCAAGTAAAGCTGCTAAGCTTCTCAGACCGGCTTTCCCCTTGCCTTTTCCTTTTGCTGTGAAGGGATCTGGCAGGGCAGGGTCGTAGTCCAGCATCGCGCGGCTAGGATCCGGTAGCTTTCGTTTTATCCCCATGTCTGATCCTGCTGTGTTTTTTTTCAGTGCAAGAAAAGTTAACATCGATAAATTCAGAGAAAAAGTGCAAGATGATACTGACTAGCAAAGAAACAAATCTTGCAAAGCAAACACGAAAGAAAAAATACTCTTACTCTTCCTTAAAAGATGCATACGTAAACAAAAAAAAACCTCCACCACACTAGCTGGCAATAATGAGCGCTTCTAAAAAATGTTGCAGAGATCACCTGCAGCTACTGTTGTAGCAACAACTGTTGTGGTGCATTTTTTAGCGGTGGCCCCATTTGCACTCTCTCCCTCTACTCCACACGCTCCTTTACCTATACATTTTTTTTGGAGTAAAATTCGTTCTTACTTATTAAAAAGTCCTGATTAGACAAAAGAGAAAACAAATTTCAACAATCACAAATGCAAAAGTACGATGATCAGATCGTCTCCAATCGTTAGACAACAGCATATTGAAGATGATTTTAGAAAGAAATCTAACCTTCGCATGCTTCTCTCGGCTTCAGGCACTTATTGCAGGTTGTTCTATCCGGAAAATTATCGTAATAACAGTCCGCGCAGTGCCATGAGCCTGCTCCTCTTCGCTGCATACCCTTTTCACGTCCTTTCTCCCGTCCCTTCTGCCCATCGCGTTGCGGCGTCGGCAACTAGTTGTGGGGTGTTGTTTGGGAGAAGGTCGTCGTGGATCTGTGGTGCTACTACTACTGAGTTGTTCTTGATGTTAGGGTCTAAATCATCAAGTCCTTCGGATACTCTTTGCTAGCACGTCAGATCATGATGTGCAGCTCATAGTACAAAAATATTTTAACTTCTTCCCAGTACTACTGGTTCTTGCTGGAAACTCTCTATTCGAAAAACTGAAATAAGCGAGCAACTACTGAAAATAACCGAGGTACTGACTGAAATAAGGGAGGTCTAGCAAGAGTACTCTCTGTCGCTTGGGTTTTGGTGCCTCCCACATGCTGCAAACAGGACACCGCTCCTCTTCCATGGCTATCCAAGTAGTGCATTGCTGACACAGCCACGTTCGTGAGGAACTCGAAGATGAACTGCCGCGTGGATTAGAGAAGGGATTTTTCAGTAATACATCATAGAAAACATGATCATCATACAGAAAACATTATTAAGTCTTAGAGGGTTTCAGGACTAGAAAACATGATCAGGCCTCTTGGGCCTTTAGAATGAGAATTAGAATCAGAAGAAAGTAGAACCTATGCTGGTACTGGTAGGATAACCAAAGTAAGAAGGCCTACTTACACTGTAGTGAATCAATGAGTCAAATTCGCAAATCATAACAAGCACTGCTCCACTCCCGCATATCCCTGTCGACATGGAGGTACCATGATCACCCGCTGATGTCGTAGACGTGTTTGACCGATTCTCTACGCTGTTCTCCATCTCCCTAGAGCTGCCACAAGAGTTCTCATGCACCTCAGGAAACGGCTCCACCCCTCCAACAAACATCTTGTCTCCTGTCTTCCACTATTATCTCTGCTGACTACTACCGAGAGAAGTATTTTTTAGTAATAGTGCTTTCAAGCTGTTCACCAGATGTAAGAGTCGTAGAAGTATGCGTGACGATGTGAGAAATCGACCTGCGTAGTGCTGCCCCGTTCAAGAATCCGCGTAATGGATATAGCGGTCGTTCGGTCGCAACTTCATAGATCGAAGTAGCTGTCGATAGTCCCCGATGAAAACCACAGGGGATCAGATTACTGATTTTTAGGGGATTATCTCTTGCCGCAATACTCGTACTATTCTTCTACAGGGTCTCTTGTCTCCTGCCGCACTACTGGTACTAATCTTCTAGAGCAGGCTCCAACGACTTCTTGTTGTGGGCAAGGTACTACTTGCTCTCAGTGACTCGCTGATCGACTGCGCAAAGCGATCTAGATCCTCACCTCGTGTTGATCTCAGAAGATCAAAAGATCCACCTCAAAAAACGGGCATCTTCTGGTCATTCACCCCTAAAAAACGAGGCTTCTTCACTGACCTAAAGAAAATCTTCGCCTGTTCACCACCAGTTGTACCCTACGAACATTTAGGGGAAGATCGTGTTTGCTGTTGGAGATCCCAGAACAAGATCAGTGCTTGCTATGATGTTATCATCGAGGTACTACGTCAAAGGAATTGCAGAACAGTTGCGACCATACAAACAGGAAGAGCGAAAGCTTGTTACGTGCTCATGTTACGTGTAGATGATAATCCACATCGTGATTTATAATAATACAGTTTTTTCCTTCATCGTTACGTGTAGAATAATAATTTATCAGCTTCCAGAAAAAAAGGTACTTCCATGTCTGAGAGTTCAAAGCGGCACGCCGCAAGAGATCGATAGATCACATCCGAACTATCATATGAGAACTAGAACTACTCCGAGGATAGCATCAGCGAGGATACGGATAGCATCGTCAGAGCAAACTCCACATGAACAATTTTTTTGAAATGTTAGAGCTGTTTTGCAGGCACGAGATTTTCGGGACAAGCACCATCTTTGCAACATCTGTATTCTCGTCTACCGATACCTCGTCTTCATCTTTTAGACCTGTTTTGTCACTGCTGCGAGAATGGAACGAGAGACAGAACACATTTCTCTGCATATCGAATAGACTAAATGTGTGGTCGACCTCGAAGGCAGGTCAAGTTTGGAATTTTGTCTTGGAAGCGATATCATGCGATACATTGGAGGATACTGCAGATGAATGTTCGTTGGGGCATTACAGTACTACAAGTCTACTGTAATCGTGGAGTCCTTGCTTCATTTGTGAGCAATGTTCAAAGTGCTTCAACCCGTAGCCTTCACATGCGTCAACCCCAAGCACCCCAGAGCTCCAAATCATCGAAAGCGCAGTCCCCCCCCCAGACCCTCACCTCTGCCTCCAACACATCAGCAGCTACACGTCTCCAGCAGCAGCAGCAGCTACACGTCTCCAGCAGCAGCAGCAGCTACACGTCTCCAGCAGCAGCAGCTATACGTCTCCAGCAGCAGCAGCTATACGTCTCCAGCAGCAGCAGCTATACGTCTCCAGCAGCAGCAGCTATACGTCTCCAGTCCCAGTCGTGCCCACCACCAAGACACTTTGGTTCCCCCAAGCCAAGCAGCTTACTTCTTCTTCTTCATGGCGCCTTTCATGCTCTTCATAGCTGCTCCCTTCATCGGAGGAGCAGGCTTTTTCGGTGCCTCCTTCTTGGACATCTTGGTGACGCTCTTCTTCATCGGCGCTGCCTTCTTCATAGCGCCACCTTTCTTCATTGCCTTGGCCATTTTGTCAGAGTCGTTGGGATGTCTTTAGAAAAGACAAGTGAGTGGTTCAAATAGTGAGTGACGAAGTACTAGAGACGCTACTTTTAGATATCTTCCCTATAGTTTTGTGAACATGTAAGTTGCGGAGTGAGTGGATGGATCATAGGAGGAAGACCGGCCGATTGCTTTAGGTCTAGTGACAGGATAACCGACTTCTTACAATCTACCATATACTCGGTCTCCAAGCCGATCTATGCCACGTCAAAAATTTCACATCTAAAAGTCGTGTGCTGCTTGCTACTACGTTCTCTGCTACTAGTACTTCCTTTAGGATTGATCCAGCACACACACACGACCTCCGTTCAGTTGTCCTACAAGCAGAACGGATCCTTCCTCCACTATGATCGCTAGCCCACCACAATGGCTATTAGACGACCAAAAACTACTGTATATCGACATCCCGACATGGAAGCACCTCAATAGAACACAAATAATGTTGCGAAAGGCCGCTCTTCAGTTCAACTGTGCCATGCAACAGGTTTATCAGAAAGCCGGCAACCGTAAATTGTGTACTTGCAAAAATGATAGTATCAATCGCATCGAATCGGTCGTAATCGAGAAGTTGAATGCTATGTAGACGTTATTATTTGATAGTCCGTCATTTTAGACAGACTTATACAATAAAAATCGTCGGAGAAATGCTTAGCAGTACGATTCTTGAAGTTTTACCCCATCGTTTAAAACAAAGTTCCACCGGTGTCAGAAGACTATCGGTGTTCGCGTCCATAGCGAGTTCTTTTCCAACGACAATGTGCTTCTTGTTTCTCCACCTTCCACTGTAGGCTAGATCGTCGTGAAACACACTCCTCCAAACACACTCCATTACCTTGTCCTGCTAGAGGACCGTAGGCTCAACCGCAAGTGGCCTTCAACTTCTCGACTTTAGCGACGTAGTTCTTCTTCGCATCATCGGCCGAGGTGCCCTTGCACTTCTCCCAGGCGTCCCATTTGGCACGTGCCGTCATCGAAAACATGCCAGGGCGATCCCCCTTCACGTCGCCTTCTTTCACCTCAGAGTGTTAGATTTAGATAGATGATAAACAAGGGAAGATGAGAGGAATTATCGTGTCTTTTCAAAAGGTGGTGATACTAAGAGAAGTGCGTTAAAAAGAAGAGTGAAGTTGTGATAAACAAGGAAAGAGAGGAATAGTGGAAGAATCTTTAACATTTAGCGGTATTGAGTTCAGTATTTGAGTGATAGGAATAGGAGTTGACTCGCCGTCCACCGTTTGATCAGCAATTCTGTGCTTCTTGTAGTTCTTCATTTAGTAGGAATCAAAGCAAACAAATTACTTTGTCATAGGAGTACCCAACTAGCTACTTACTCAGGACTAACCGCTAGTTCATGTCATCTCATCCACAGTGGTACAACCCACGGTGATAACCTCAGTACCTGTTTGAACCGAAGTTGATTAGTACCAAAGTTGAGTAGTACCTGTTTGAACCACCCGTAGAGTTCTAGTTGGTCGTCCTGCGATGGCGGTTTCGCGGTCCATTCTTTCACCTTAGAACTTGCCTCTTCGAAAGACATCGACATCTTTTGTGGTGGAAGATCAAGAGGTGAGTATTGGGCTTTTTAAGATCGTCCTACGAAAGATCCACAGATTGTTCTTACGGGCTACTGTTTGTGGCGAAAGTTCGAGTTCTATGATTGCGTGATGATCGAGTGATGAAAATACGTTTCTACTTATTTGCGTTGAAGCTTATAGCGATGTTGACTGGATTTGCGGAAGTGCGTACGCTAAATACTAACAAGTACCGGAATTATTTAGGAAAAACGAATCCTCTGAGAACAAACTCCTGTGGTCCCAATTTGTGAGAGTAGATATTAGCGGAAGGTACCTATGATCAGAGGAATGAAATTCAAATGAAATCCTTTTTCTCTACCACAAACAATAACAAGTGTTCTCTACCTATAAAATGCCTGTCTCGTTGTAACACTCTCCAGACTCATCTCTAGGATAGACGTGGATTGAGTGACAAGATGCTTTCGCAGTTGTTTGACTCCGTTTGGAGAGCGCCTCAGAATTTTTTGGAACGCATCGAGATAGCATGGAACGCAACCAGAAGGAATAGTCATGGAAGACTATAGCTTATTGTGAGATCACCCCCTCTTGTCCTCGTAGTAGAGACACTCTGCCATAATTCTCGTTTCCTCGTTTTCGCATTCAAAGGAATGTGACATAACGAAGTTTGGAAAACATAAGATTTTGGGGATCCTCTACCAATTGTTGATTTCTACGGGATCTCTCCATATCCGTGTCAACAAAAGCACGCACACGAAGAGCTAGAACGAACATGATCATCACGGTGAGAGAAGTAGAGAGAGCAAGAGGGAAGGACGAGAGAGCAAGAGACAGTATGAAGAAGATGCAGGAGAGAGGCGCAAAATACAGATGAGGCGCACTGTGTTGCACTAGCAGTGATCTGCAAATATTCGTGTTCCATATGTGATGATAAGAGACCGCGAAGGTAGATTGCACGGTCGCAGACTAGGACCGCTAAACACAAGCGTCGCGGCCGATATCAGGTCCAACCTTAGGGTTTACCCAGTTGTTCCACCGTGCCTGCACACGGTCAAGAAGTCCTCTCCTTCAAACCAAGAAATCCATCTCATCCTCTACATCATCTCTTGCATGATCTGATGACCTTCGTCTATAGGGTCCAAATTCGCCTGCAACGAGCGTGCACCTTCGTAACCCAACGCGGCAGCAATGAAAAAACCTGCTATCGCGTCTGCTCGCCAAGCTCCAGAGACGGCCATCCTCTCCAGAAATCCTGCTAGTATTACCACACCACTAAGGATGCAGCCCAAAAAAGAGGAGACAGCGTCTGTCATGTGGGAGTAACATCAATCAGATTGAATTCCTGTCAACTGGGAGCAGGGATCGGTAGTAAACAAGAGTCCTGAGTCCTCAATAAAGGGTAAGGATGTTGCCGTGTGCAACAGGTATTGAGTCTGATAGAATTTAATGTAGTCTCTACCCCACACCAAATGCAATACAAATACCTTCATACAACACCGCACTCCCTAGTTCTATCGCCAATTGTCTTTTGACTGCTGCTAATATCCCGAATACTATGCAGCATGGCCAAGCGATAGCTTCTGAGTAAAAACTTGTCGCGGTATTCTCTTTGGCGTGTTCTCCCCGATCATCCCAAGCGCTCAGTTTGTATATCGCCATGCAGGGATATGAATGGAGGCTGGGACAAACAAATAACTTGCTGTAGGCAACACTGTATCTTTTGATAAAACCATAGGTGGCATTGCTTACCCTTTTCCTTCGAGGCAAGAAAGTTGACAAACCTCGATCACTCATCGCCCCACTCATGGATCTATAACACCAAGCGAAATCGTATTCCTCCCGTAAAATCAGAAACAGCGCTGACAGCATGAACGAGATTCCAATGCCGATGCCACTGTTGCGCTCGCGCCTGCGTTCGCGCTTCGCGGCAAAGTCAGCTTGCTCATACTGCGAAGCAAATTGCCTGGCTTTGCCCTTCTTGAAACGCCATAAAACTAATATGGATGTTAGGCCATCCAAAGCGAACTCCACCGCCAGCCGGGTATTGAAGAAGGGGGTGGGAAGATGAATGGGTGTTAGATCTCCGATCGGGTTGGTACATCAAGAACAATAGTACCATGAAGTATCTGGGTCCATGTTTATCATATCCCTATTCATTGCACGAGCTATTTTTTCAAGGAACTTTGGGGGCGATAATGAGGGCATCGGGACCTTGAACAAACGGTTGTGCAATTCTTGCATTCTTCAATTATTCACTACCCCGTCATACCAATCAATGCCACCGACCCGTCTGATATTCCTACTATCAGCGATAACAGCGAAAAGAATGCGCAGTAGCACACTGTTCCTCCTGCGACCATCCGTGCGCTTTCTATGTGTCCTTCTCTTTCTGCTGCGGCAGCTGCTCGGTCGTCGTCTTCTCTCCTCTGTCCTGGAGAGATTGCTCCCGCCAATCTCGCAGGAGGATCAGCTACAACTGGAAGACTATTTCTGCTGAAGTTTAAGTCGACGTCTGTCATATTAGCGGAACCGCTTGCGCCCGAATTGCTTTCGCCTTGCAACTGAGCCAATTGCTGTGGCGTCATCTTGCCTTGGACGACGTTGCTTAGATGAAATATGTTGACAGTATAAAACGGCAAAGTCGAAAAATAAAGACATCTACAACTTCTGCTAGTTGATACTATTACCGTTGCTGATACAGTTACCTGTTTGCGTGTGCATCGCGGAAGATGCATAGTAACGTGCTTCGTACTAGCCACCAATCATAAAGACTACCTATACACCGTAATATAATATCGCCTTAATTTACTTGCCCCTACTGCCGGTCCGCCTATACCAGGACTGCTTCCAAGTCCTGCATTCAACTCACCAGCACCTTCATCTTCGCTTGACGTATAAATCTGGTGTTTTACTGGCGACTTATGGACGCCTTCCCCAGCATATCTGACGCTCGAAGACGACGAAGATGAGTTATCTCCAGAAGGCTCCAATGCAGCTATCGCCGTAGCATTACTGCCGACGGTTCGAGGGGGCGGGTTGAAAGCCATCTTTGTGCTTATCAAAGTTTGATTCTGGTATTCTTGAACTACAAATGCTTAGATTTTTTACCAAGTCTCAATATGTACCTGCAACAGAGGAACCCCAATCAAGTACTCTGCTCGATAAACGTCTTATGACCCCGCTGCGGTCTCGAGGGTTTACAAAATTAAATCTTGCATTACTTCCTGCTCGTTGTATCTCAATCGTACAGAATTACAGCTCATTTTGAATCAACTCCTCAAAAAACAGAGTATACATCTTTCATTTTCCGTGAATAATCACGTTCTTCTTTCGTCAATAATCACATTTTCCGTCAACAATCACGTTACTCCTCGTTTCCCTCAAATTCTGATTTTATCTCAATAGGCGAACAACACTTATTGAAAACTTTCACAAAGAGAAGAGATGTTCTCTGTTGGATGAGATACTTGTTGCGGGTTAGCACAAGTGTAATTGTGCCGAATAAAAATTTTCTTTTGAGTGGTTACAAGCGCTTGTGCGAGTCTGGAAGCTGAAAAGATTCTGAGTCTTGCGAAGTCAACATATCCCTGTTGTTATCCCCGCAATCGCAGGCGAGTTGCAATTCCTGTCGAATCAGCATCCTCCCTATACGTTCCACAAATGCTCAAACTCATGGCACAATTTTGAGCACACGCAAGATGCGGAAAGACCAAAGGGCGAAATGGAGATTTTGTCGCTGATGTAGTCCAATCCGAAGCCACTTTCGCTTGCAGGGTCGCAATGGGCGACGGCTCCGATGACAAAGGTGATCGGCAATGCGCCTTTGCCAGTGGAATTTTCTACTAGCGTTGGCTCTTCTGCGTCACTGTCCTCGTCCGCTTTTGCTTTACTGCTGTTTTCTTCCGACTTACCGCTAATTGCTTTTTGCTCAGCGGCTAGCATTGCGCAGTAATCCCGCGCATTGACACTTTCACCCGCGACTGAAAGACCAACTTTGCGACCGCCGGGTGGAAGATACTTCTCTACGGGGTTGGCGATCACCTAATGTTAGATAGAAGTGAAGGTGAGAAAAGTAGTAGAGGCCTAATTGATTGTGATGATAAAATGTGGGCAAACTAACACCAGAAGCAAAGCCAATCATAGCATTGTACGACGTGACATAGAATAAAGTATAAGTAGGTACCTTCATCAAGATCTCATTAGTTTGTGCCGCACGGATCTTGTTTTTCTGCAGAAGTTCAACCATAAGACCGCAAAATCGCTTGAATGTTCTTGGGACTCGCAAACTCGGATGCACTTCAATCAATACGTTTTGTGCAGTGTGCAAGTAGATGAGGAGTTTACCTGTAGTAGGTTATGGTAAAAACGGAAGTGAGTGAATGAATGTGCCTAACTTGAGGTTTATAAGTATTAATGAAAGTTTATAAGGATGTCGTAATGGGACAATGAGCAGGTTAGGTTGAAAATACTAGACTCGTACACCAGAAAAAAATCATCCTCCAGCAGGGCTTCTACCTTTCTTATTCAACGGCGAGTCCAACAGCGTCATCAAGCATTGATGCGTAATATCAGGTCTTGCTTCTGCAATGTCTGCTCTCCTCTTCTCGTTTTTCATGAGCAAAGTTTTGTGGTCGTCACTGTTCAGCAACTCATAAGCCCCTTTTCTGATCTGGACCAATTCTAGAAAGCACTTTTCCAACACGACCACTACTCGCTCTCCTGCCTTACGCTCCTCTGCGTTCCTAGGCAATAGCTGTCGTCCTTCTCTGTTGGTGCCATTAATCTTGTCCATCAAGGAGGCTAAAGAGCCCTTCTTAGCTTGTTTCAGTGCGGGTCCAGACAGGAGCTGTTCGAAATCTGCTGCGGGTTGGGCACCAGCAGTCGGAGATTTATTTGGTTTACTTGAGGGGGCTGAAGCCTGCTGTGGTGCGTCGTCATTACTCGGTCGCTTGTTGCTCTTGGTGGAGGAGGAACTGCCTCCAGCCTTGCTGTTGAGCTTTTTCATCGACTTCTTCATTTTTTCTGATCGTATAGACACACAAGAAGAAATAGTCTTACTTATCTTGTGCAATGCAACGTTGTAGTTTGTCGTTACCGAAATCGGAAAAGATGATGGGAAACCAATTGTTTTTGTCAACGATGAGACCTGTTCATGGACGGAAACATGGAACGATGATGAACACCAGTTATCAAGCGCCGGAAAATGAAGATGAACAAGAAACAGATAAAATGTAGACAATTGATGCATACTAGATCCGTATAAAATGTAGACAATTGATGCATCCTAGATCCGTATTTGGGAGCTTCGCATGATCTTCACACACGGATCTATGCAGTACCATCAAGGCACAATTTTGATCCGGAGTGGAGCACTACTCTTTCAACAAATGATTTCTCAATACCAGATGTTTGATCCTTTCTCTGATCTGGAGCATCACTCTTCGATTGGTTATCGATGCCTGACACCATGCTTGATCCTTTGAAGATCCTTTGAAAACCAAATTTGATTTTACGCGCTGACTCACGCGTCGAAAGCAAATAGACTCGAGCCAATGCGTCGAACGCGAGCCCTCAATACATTCATTCCGCTAACGCTTCTGTTACATGTCCTTTTACCAAAAAGTTGTGGAGATTATAGCTTGAAAACAACAGTTGTCCACCAGGCAAAAGATAGTGCAGCATCATCAAAACTTCATCCGGTCGTTGCGAAACGTGCTCATCCATTCCGCCTTCCGATTTCCCTTTCGGTCGCTGCTCGGGTGAGGATGTGTTAGCGGATACGAGGTACGGTGATGTTGAAATAGAAGGTCTTGTTTGTTCATCAAAAATTCTAAATCATTTGTGTCCTACTCTGATGATTTGAATCTATTCGTCGAGCTGCCTAAGATTTGTCTCCTACTCTATTGGAAACAGAAAGTGCAGAAAGACTACATAGTCAAATTCTATGGAACAACAACACTCCTTTCTCGCATCATAACCGCAGTTTGTCCTCCAATCGTCTCTTTCGTGTCTTTCTTATCGTATTTTGCCGATTCGAAATGACGATGCAATTCAGCGATGAAGAGGGTCAAAAAATTCCTCGCCAACAAGGAATTTTCCAAGGGTTCGCAAATAAGCGTGAAATACACATCCCCTACTTGTTTCCACACGATCACTTTGGAGGTCTCAAACAGACTCTGGCTGCCCATCCGCAAGACGCCCTCTTGCTGGCGGCCTGGCAAAGCACATCTTGTGGAGCTTTCGTCTTAGAGCTCAAAGGAGCCACAGCCATATTCACTTCTTTACATTTCATTTCTTTAGAGTCCACCCAACAGGGAGACCGAGAAAAATGAGCAACATTAGAAATGAAGAATTACGTTGAGCCTTAGTCGTCATACTGAGCTCTATCGCCACTGCTCAAAAGGGTTCGCTCGTCGTGGGGAAACAAGTCGTTGTCCTTCTGCCCCCTACTGGATCCGAACAAGCCTGACCCAAACAACGCTGATGGAAAAGACAGGTCCAGAGAACTGCCATTTTTCCTTCTCGTCGCGTCTTGAATGCGTTCCGCACGGGTGACACCGAATAAGCCTTCCAGGAGTCTATGCCTGCCTTCTGCGGCCGGTGCGAAGAAGTTCTTCTGGTAGGTGCACTCCGATGCTTAGAGGGTAAGCGACAGCTAATAAAATCATGATCCTGACCTCCTAGTAGTTCCAGTTTCCTTTTTCCCCATGGACAGGGAATTGCTGCTCAGGATGAGTTACAAATAGCCTTAATCTACAACCCGGCGAATCACAGCTTGTTGTCTAATGCGTTTGCGACTGTCATTGCCTTCCGCACTCCAAAAAATACTGAAGAAGGCACGACCATCATGTGCGTGAATCAGCAAACCGTAGACCATTTTCTGATGTTCTTAAGATAGCAGAAGCAAAAATATTTGTTACGATACCCTTGGAGGTTGAACTGTTCTAAAAACTTAGGCGATAGCATCCATCGTCTTAAACAGTCATGACGCAATTGAAAATACTCAGGCGCATAATGCTGGCGCTTCTCACGAACTTTCCCTGCTCACCTCAGATCTTATCAAAAGAACACCTTTATTTCTAGGTGATGGTTAACAGAACCGTGCTCAGGAACCCACAAGCCACAGCCCTTGTTGCAAAGTCACACAGGTTGCAAAGCGCTTTGCGAAAACTTCTCTTCACGTCTTGCCTTCTTTTGTCGTTACCAAAGCTCCTGTTCTTGGAATGTTGTGCTCTTCTAGCACACGCCCGATACCTTGTTCATTCGAGGCTGCTGTTGTTTGACCAGCACCTTCAAGAGTGCCGCTTTTGCGGGTCAGGGATGTTGAGGTAGCGGGAACAGCAGCTTCTTCTTCTTTCAAACCAGGTGCAGATGCGTTCTTTTGGTCAACAAGAGTAGAGACCTCCGTTTTGATGTCTTCGCGAGATCCATCGTCCTTCTTTGGTGTAGTCCTGGCGCTTTTCCTTCTTTCCGGAGAAAAAGACTTCTCTTTCGGTTTATTCAACAATGAATTATCGCCTCCAACTGCTAATGGGCGACCCTTTAGAGGTCGTCGGTCTCCGAAGATGTTGTCAATAGGCATATAATTCGTTGTTTCTCCCCAAGAATCATCTCCGCTACCTCCTCTCACGCTGCCTTTAGTCTCCGAACTCGAAGATGGAAAATTATCTTCAACAGCAGTACCATCGACATCGGACAAAATATGTTCATCCGATAAGACTCTTCCCGGTGCCCCACCAACCGTCGCAAAAGGTGGGATTACTGCGTCTCTGGGCAGTACAGTGCCAGGTGAAATTAGAGCAGTTTGAAATTTTACATCCTTCAGAGCATCAGCGATGGCACCTCCAGTGAACTTTTGATGACAGTGCAGGATGTATAATAGTAATTTCGATGTACGACCCTTAACAAGACACGACAGTGTCGATGCAATTGCGCACGTACACCGATCACTGCGTTTTTTCCGATGCGGACACCGTCGCCTACACTTGCCGCTTGAACAACTGCATTTTCCCCTACTTGGACGTTGTTTCCATACCTCGAAGCAACGAAAACGTGCTGTTTTCGACTTGGTCGGATCACGCAGGAGCAAAGGATTAGATGTCTAAAAAACGCAAGAACTTATTATAAGGAAGTGATTGACCCTGGAGCTGCTATGTCCTCCCCTGCAAAACGAAGGACTAACCTTAAACCAAGTACACATCCAGACCCGAATCGCAACAACGCTAAGTCCCCTCTCACCGTTGCTCCCGGGGAGAGGGTGCAGTTTCCGCCTAGCTCGATGTTTGCAGAACCAAAGAGAACCGCACTTCGGGAAATCCGGTTCCCTGTTCGAGTTACGATGTCGTCTTCCATTTTTTTGGTACTTTCTCTACTTACAACTCAAGAGAAACCTGTCATGATACTGTTGTACCGCTTACCGTGTCTCTACTTTACTATAAGTAGTTAGGAAAAAAAAGACGCTGTCCGCTTAGTGTAAGAGCTGCAATTTTCTCTCTATGATGATGTGAATCTTCTCGGCAATCTGCCTAAGATTTCCCTGGCGCCTTCTCTCCCTGACAATTTTCGCTCTAGAGTATATTACCTGTTAAAAGTTGTTTTTTGCGTCGTGTGCTTCCTTAACACGGCTTTTGTTGTGGTGGGAGAATTAGACAGCACGAACATTAAGCAGAAAAAGCCAGACGGGGAATTGGGCATGGGGATGTAAGAGATACCAGTGCGGTATTTCCTAATAAGGGGCCTCGGCAGTATCCGCTCATTTTTCCTCTCTCAGCTCGCTTCGTACCGATTCCGATATGTAATTCTCTTCTTTGCGCCCACTCTTACCTACGCGTGTCAAGAAAGCATACTGGCAGGCTAAGCTGGCATGCCTGGGGATAGTTGAACAACAACATTTTTACGGGCAAGTCCGTGTGTTAAGTAGTTCTACTAGCACTAAACAGACTTTCATCAGAGAAGTTCTTCTTCATCAGGATTTATCATAATCGATAGGTCCACAAAACAACATAAGTTTCTCTGTCACAACGCACTGCCAGCAACTGGATCTTCAGGGGGATCCATCAGGATCTTCAGGGGGGTACCACATCCACCGCCTCAGTGAGTTCGCGCTTGGGGAAATAAAGAGACTAATTGTATCACAAACGCAAGTAATCAGGGTTGTTTCTTGTCAGCATGAGCATCAGAGAGCATCATATCAGAGTAGTTCCAATAAGAAGAGGAGAAACTAACTGCACTTCTATGACAAGGAGTTCTCATAATCCCGGATTACTCACCCCCTGCAGAATTATTGTATTTCTGGACTGCTTTGGCACCATCCTGGATCGCGTGCTTGCACAGCTCACCAGGCAAAACTAATCTGGCCGCAGTCTGAATCTCCATGGACGTCAAGGTCTTCTTATTGTTGAGGCGGAGAAGCTTCACGGCTTCGGTGGAGATACCTGTACTAGACTGTCAAGACTGTCAAAGATGATTTGATTTCATACTGTCAAAGACTGTCAAGACTGTCAAAGATGATTTGATTTCATACTGTCAAAGACTGTCAAGACTGTCAAAGATGATTTCATTTCATACTGTCAAAGACTGTCAAGAAACTGATACGTTCGAACAAGTCGTTTGCGAATGAGTCGAGGATCTGCATCGCTTTCGAGCTCAGCGTGCAGGAGTCGTCGTGCACAGTCTTCAGGACTTTGTGGATATAGGACTGCCACGTGAGAAACCTTGCAGGCTTCTTCTTCGGCTTTCTTTTCTTGTCGTTGTCCTGAGTGGGAGGGTCGATTGAGTCACTTTTTGTCGCGGAGGGAGAAGTCTTGCAAAGAAATTGTCATCGTCGAATCGTCGAGGTTTGCATGCTACTTTGTGCTACATCTTCAAGCCGAATCCTGCTAACCATGGTTCTGTTTGTGAAACTGAAAATTTTAGATTTAGCTTCTAACCATGGTTGTGTTTGTGAAACTGAAAATTTTAGATTTAGCTTCTATAACCATGGTTGTGTTTGTGAAACTGAATAAAATTTTAGAGTTCATTTGGTACCTTAATCACTTTGTCCTTCTTTTCGGCCTTGTCCTTGTTTTTGTTTTTGTCCTTATTCTTTGGATCCTTCTCCTTGTCATCCTTGGCTCCCTTCAACTTGCTCTTGTCCTTCTCCATCTTGGACATCTTGTCCTTCAACTTGTCCTTGTCATCCTTGTCCTTGAGCAATTTGTCCGGGGAATGAACAAGGAAAAAAAAAGGGGTTCCCCGAGCAGGCAACTGATGCCACTAGCAAAAACGCAAGATCATAGAGTAGCAGTTGTAGTAGTAGTAGTAGTAGTAGTAGTAGTAGTAGTCGTACTTAACGACCCACACACGGGGTACTACAGTTGAACAACAACGGGGAAGGTGGGACTTACGAAATCAGAATCAGCATCTCTAGTAGCAACATTCTTTCCTGCAAAGGGATCAGCAGGGCTCTACGATAAACAAACGGAAGCATAAATTGGCTTCTCCTTTTTGCTGGGCTTGAACTTTCCCTTGTCGTCATCCGCGAACTTATCCATCATATCAATGTCTTCGCCTAACTCCGCCATTTTTCTAGGATTCCTGTGTGTGATAGAGATGACGCTTGGTTTTCTTTGTGATGAACAAAGAAGACTCAATTGTATCTCCTCGAAGAAGTACAGACGGTTAATGCCCGTTCATGAAGGCCTAGTACTAACGTCCATGATATAAATCGGTGTATGAGTAGTTCTTTGGTGGTACCAAGGGTTACGTAAGGCAGCACATACTCACATATATAATTCTACATTCCAATTTTCGATTGCACAGGTTTCGAGATCACATACGAAGGTAACTCTCGACTGCGTCGATTTCTCTTTCATTTTCTAAGCAGATTTTCTTCAGCAAAAAAAAAATTTTTCATCTCTCGACGACTATCTCTTTTTCGCTCTCAGTATACGCAACTCTTACTTCCCTCCTCATCTCCATTTGCTTTCTCTCTCCTTTCTCTTTCACTCAGCTTTGTCAAAAGAAGATGCAATTCTTAACGTCGAACTGAACGAGAGTCGATCCAACCTAGCGATCAACACACAGCAATGCTGAGTTGCTCGGAGTTTAGTAGAAATCACAAATTTTGCTTTGCGATACGATGAAGATGAAATAATAGCACACTGTCAACAACACGTCGAGGTTTTTAGGTCGAGCAAGAGATCGACAAGGCAATCCTAAGCTCATCCTCAAAAGAACTGAGTGTGCGAATTTAAGAAACTTTAGACTACACAAGCATTCGGAAAACAGAATTCTAGCAGCGAAGAGGGACGACAGCTGTTGTTGCGGGTGAAGAATCAACTGTTCTTCTTTATAATTATGGGGGAAAGATGAAGTAGGTTGCATCCGACTGGGGCCATGATCGTTAGCTTCTCTACTACCATAATTCATCCAGCCACTTCCGTCTGCTATTAGCGCTTAATACTGCAGTGCTATATCTGAATCGCCTGAAATTTCTTTTCGACACTTCGTAATCGTTCCAACAAATACGGCTGCAGTCCTTTGGAGCTTGATTTCACGAACTCGTTTACGATTTGCCTCACGCCTGAATGCGTCTTAGAGTCGACGTCAACGTTGATGTCGTAGTCGCCGTCCCCATCGCACTCCAACCGCATAGTCCCCAACCCTTTCTTATCGTCATGTGTGGTAAAATTCCACTTCACTTCGACCACGGTGTCGTGGATATATTTCACTTTACCTTGTTTGTGGGATGGAAATGAACTTAGATAGATGCAAGACCAGGTGGACGAGGTAATTCATTTCAATCATCATTCAACATTGAAAATTAATTTCAACAAAAATATTTTTCGAAATTCAAATCAACAACTCTCACCAGAACAGCAGCACGTTCCACTAGACAACAAAACAACGAAAAATACCTCTCGTGCAGGCGATGTTGGCGTCTCCGGAAATGGTTTCTACGTTGACTACAATGTCCGGCAAGTCGTTCGGCAGTTCAACGTCAGTGTTCTTTGGAATCTCCTCTCGTACTTTCTCGTGGAACCACTTGGTATAATTGCGCTCCTCAAACGTACCAGCTTGATTCCACGCGCTACCGGAAGGATTAGAAGAGGTCAAGATGAAGAGGTCAAGATTTTTGGTCGTAAGAAGCAGCTCTTCTAAGTCATAGGGTTTGTGGTCATAGAATTGTGTCCTTTGGGGACGAAACGGCGACACAGTCGTCGCTTAAGCGAGTAACCGGTGACACAGTCATCGCTTAAGCGACCTTCCGTAAGACAGGTAAAGAGACTACACATTTGATTTGAGGCAGATAAGCGACCCCTTTCTTACACGCGTGAGGCAGATAAGCGACTATATCTACGTGACAGATAAGGGACTATCGTGAAGTGACAGGTTAGGTAGCATAATATACGGCACTAAATATAACCTAAACTTTGATCATCACATTCTCCATAACTTTTGCTTTGCTTTGGTCACTATTTTTCAACTGTTCCGCATCAATTTTCTGCGGCTTGCAGTCTCCGATTAGCTTCTTCGCCTCATCGGAGATATCCGTATGGAAATACGAGGTCGTTTTTCCATCGGCTGTTTTCTTGTACCCTCGCATGCCGTTATCCGGTGGCGGAGCTGAAGATGTGGTGCATCTTGAGGTACCATTTTCAAAAAAGACTAATAGCTAGAAGAGAGCAACTATAAAGGTAATTATTTGGCATATCAAGTACAAGATGATCTACAATCAATCACAATCATTACTTTGGGAAGTATTCTTGAGTCACAGTTTCTCTTCCTCATTGAATCAAAGTCCTCCGTAGTAGTCACACTCCTCATTTTTAGCATCAAAGTTCAAAGTCCTCCCTAGTACCACTGCTAGTCCCATTGCTCTGCTTCTCTTCCTGTGTCTTCTTTGGCGCATTACTAGCTGCGCTTGGGGTGGCCATCGGGATTCGCGTTGGCTCGGGCTTCGGCAGGTCTGGGCGCACTTCGTTTGCTTCCGCATTAAATTTCGCTTTCTCTTCCGTGGGATATGAACAGGTGCATGTTGTTGATGATGGTAAATCATCTTGACTTATGATGATGAACACTTCTTACTCGTCTTGACTTATGATACGGGTGAAGCCAAGCTAACTAGGAAGAAAAAGTAAGGATAGTTGTAGGTAAAAAGTATATAGGTACAGAATTATAGTAATGGCTTCTCATCTTGACTTATGATGGTAAATCTAGCGCTAGATGAGAAGGACCGTCATGTGTCCCGGTAGGAAACAAACAGAAAACACGATGCTGCGGTCTAACTGCACCTTGAGGCGTATCTACCTTTGAAGCCATTCGAATATGAATATGAATACTGCTTAACGATAATTTGATCAACGCATATAATTTTGGTGTAGCTTGAAGAACAACCATAAATCTTTATCCCACGCTTCTTGGATTTCTGCCTGTAGCGACAGTAATTCAGCATTTCCAGAATGCAGCTCTAGACCCGTCCGACAAGCTTCAATACCGCTCTTCCACTTCCCTAATCGCATCCAGGCTTGGGCGAGTCGAGGATTAGAAAAGTGGAGCTTTTTTGACGTCAAAGGTTTTTCGTTCATAGTTATTATCCGTAAATTCTTCCAACACTGAGTCGAGTAACTTTTTCTAGTGAACCTACACGAAGTAACCAGAGCCAGAAGTATTCTAAGGTTTTGTTTTGACAATGATCACAAAGTCAACTCCTCGTCCTCCTACGTTGCATTTATTTAACTATATGAGAAACAACTTCCCTTCATAATAAAATGTGCTTTCAAAAAAGCCTTGTCTAATGCCAAACAAGACTCGCAGTCCTTGACCGCGCCATCATTCTTCTTCAAAAGCAACCGCACAGCTGCACGATTGCTGTACCTGCGATGTATTGATCATTTGCTATAAGAAGTTCTAGTTCACCGTTGTAAAACTAGGGGGTACATCAAGAGTGATTACAAATATACTATAAGTGTGATTGCAGACAAATGGATGAAGGAACCAAAAATGGATCCAAGTTATCCAAACCGAACTTCAAAATCTTCTATCAGATCTTAAGTACAGTAAATGCAGTCCGCTTTTCGGCGCGTCGTCGATCAACACTGCACAATCTATTGCTTTCGAGTAGAGCATTTCCGCATTGCCCAAGTCTTTGGACTGGAAGGCCCCTTTTGCTCTAGTCTTGAGCTCTTCGAGCATGCCTTGTCGGCGTCCCGTCTCCTCCGGGATCTCGCTTTGCAAAATGTCATCGTGAGGGTTGGACTTCATCTTTTCTTCTGTACTATCGTGGAGGTTTGATGTAGTATGCAAGTGCAAGAACTGCGAGGCGAGCACAACTATAGTAGTATGGTAATTGCAACTATAGTAGTATGGTTTGATGTAGTATGGTAATTACTTACAACTCTGTAGTTGTACCTTCTAGTTGTAGTAAATAGCAGGTAAAAATGTTGAATTAGCTGTTTTCTTTTCTTGTCGCTTATGTTTAAGCACTTCTTAATTAGAAAGCATCACTGTTAAAAATATGATGCGTGCAACTATCTAGCCGTGCCTGTTACCATTGTCAATGTGGGTGGATGGTTTCTTTGGATGAAAGAGGCTCGTCATTGTGATGAAAGAGGCTCGTCATTGTGATGAAACAAGCGTGTCATAAGATTTCAAACCAAGAATAATCTTGCTCCCAACTACAGGGATCATCACGAGAATCTTCCTCGGATAGGATCCATAGCACCACTTGGATTTATCATCTCACATGAATATTGTCATTGCGGGGGAAGATTGTTCGATATGAAGCACGTAACAACAGCATCCTTAAACGGGATCTTCGTGCCCTTCTTGTTGGGCGGTTGACGATTCCTTGTCCATCGTCTGCGCCATTTGGTTTTGAGAAACAGAGTAGACCAGGCTCGGATTTTAACATAGAATCGGTATCGGATTTTTTGGCACGAATTAATTTAGCCTGAGAACAAGCCCTGTCTTGGAAATACAAGCAAAAAATTTTTTCTGTACGATTTCAACAATGTTGGACCATGAAGATTTGGAAATCGTCATTGTATGTAGCATAGGATAGGATAGGAATTGGCTCCCCTGCAGAGAGGCTTCCTATTGCTGCTTCCTTCCTATTGCTGATGCTGTAATCAAAATAGTAGCTACCGGTAGAAGCTGAGGTAAAGAATCTTCTTCCTGACTGCTATTGGTCGACCATGACTTAGAGAAGTGAGGAGCCGAAAAATACTCAATTGATGCAATTCATGTTGTCCACAACAAAATACATCCAGCTGCAATCGATTAAAAATTGTTAAGAACGCAGAAAAAAGACCTTTTTGAAGGGCGCAATGCAATCACATATCTAACATAAATCCTTCAGCACATATCTTGGAAAAAAAAAATAAATTAGTGGTCAAGTAGTTCAAATACAGATCCGTAGTTTTGTCTTACCATCGCCAAGCGGTTGGAGGAAAATATCACAGCACGAAACATCACATATGCAATAAAGCGCTCCAATCCCTTTTTATCATGAATACCAGAGGTACGAGCATGTCATTTAGAAATCTATTACTATCTATCATGCACCACAATCACGACCAGACATCTTCACTATCACGACGAAAGCATTGTTCTTACATAAAGGAACAGCGAAGTTAGTAGATTTTGTAGTTTGGTATGAAGAAGGGGTCAATTTTCAAATTCCCAAGCCAGTCCCTGACATCACGCATCGTCTTGCTGAAGGAGGACCCCCAATTTTGCTCCTCAGGGAATCGCACCTTTTGCCGATCTTGGCGACGAAGTTGGCGATTTTGGCGACGTTCATCATAACTCTCGTCATTTTCGTCACCACTTCCCGAAGAGTCAACGCCGCTTTCGACGATTTCTACCTCATCATGTCCTTCACGTCTGGGCAGATGCATACGTGTCCGGACGTGAAGGACATGACGAGGTGGAAATCGTTAGTCCATGTGATCCATTTTGGCTGCCAGAGCAGTTAAACGCACGCTGGAACGGTGTTCGTTGAATGATGTACGGGATCCATTGGGCTGGATCAAAGGAAGGAACGACAGGGATCCAGGATAGCATTTATGATCTCGATCAATCAGTAGCAAATTCTTGGGCGATCTCAAGATTCTTAATTTGCAGAGCACTACCTCGTCATGTCCTTCACGTCTGGGCAAAGCGAAAAAATAATTCATGTGATCCATTTTGGCTGGCAGAGCAGATAATAAATATTACCGTTTGTGAGAAGGAAGAAATAATGAAGATAGTGTTAGTTAATACTCGCACGACGTGTAGTGTTAATACTTAGTAGTTAGTGAAAATTGGATGTGCGTTTCATCGACATGGAAGAGGATAACGAAATATTGAATTTTTGACACACACTGCTCCATCTCTATTATGTTAGGATAGCGTGGAACACAAACAAAATCAAATGGGATGTCTGTGTGTCATGTCGAAGCAAGACAAACCGAATTGTGGCAAACGATTAGAACAGAGATGACAAGGCAATAAATTTTAGAAACTGACGAAGCGAGGAAGCCCACCAGGAGTAGTGAAAATACAGTGCAAACAATTCGAGGATTTTTGAAAAACGATCGTTCTTCTGTTTGTCGCGACTCCCTGTAGACGTTTGTGGAGCTACAATGAGGACGCGCTTACTTTCTTCATTGGGGCGATTAAGCAAGCAACTTACATGTACTTGAATTTGATACGGGTTGGGGTTCTTGATAAAAATAGCGAAAAATCGAAGTGATCGTTGGCGAGCCTTCACGGATTTCAAAGGACCTCGCAGGAGACCACCAAAAAAATTCTGATCATTAAAAGAATTTAAGCTTTTTTATTAGCGACGTTCACGTGAAGCGAAGTAATCTTATCTAACGAGCAGATTCTTCTGACCGATATTTCGCTATACTACAGAGCAAGCAGGGGAGCCTTTAGATTCTTCTGAGGAGAGCTTAGTCTACATTGTGTAGGCTAACCCGGATGGGCCAAACCGATAATAAGTGTCTTCAGTTTATAGCGGTCAGGATACATCTTCTCAGGGATGGTAGTGTTCGTGGTTGGGCGTAGTGGTTCTTCTTGAAAGTCCGTTCCACAGACGTCCGATCATCTACTGGCGTATCGCGCACGAACTTGTTCTACGGGCACTTTGATTTCCCCGGTGCCAACACCCAGAGGAGGGCGAGCGCGGCCCGGGTCGCGCGGTCTTGGCTGGCAGACACCGGGCGGCCCCCGTCGGCGGGAAGGCCATGCTGCCACCTTCTCCTTCCACTTGAACCCGCTCCATGGTGAACCCGCTGCAGCGCCGTGCAGGCAGGTGCGCAGTGCGGTGTGCATTCCATGGCAGCGGCGGGGGGAAATTTGCCGGGCCAGTGCGGGAGGGCGAGCGGGTTCGCCGAAGTCGTCGACTTATCGCGGACCGGCTGCCGCGTCTTATGGCATGGGCCCAGCGGGTGCGCACTCGTGGCGCCTTGCTCTCAGAGCCGTGAACTTCCGAGGATTCTTGCCAGAAGCTCTGCAAGGTTCGGGCCTTGGAGGGGACGCCGGCAACTGCGGCGCGCGGGGGGGCCGAAGCCGTCGACCCATCGCGGACCGACTGCTACGCCTTGGGGCCTGGGGCCCGCGGGTGCGCGCTCGTTGCTTCTGGCTTTCAAAGCCACGACTCTTCGAGAGTTCTCCCCAAAAACCCGGCAAAAGTCCGCGCTTTTGGGGGGGGGCATCTTCGGCGCGCGGGTTCGCCGAAGTCGTCGACTTATCGCGGACCGGGTCCCGCGTTTTGGGGCATGGAGCCAACGGGCGGGCACTCGTGGCTTCTTGCTCTTAGGGCCGTGGCTTTCCGAGAGGCCTCCCCAGAAACTCTCCAAACGTCCGGCCCTTGGAGGGGAAGCCCGCAACTTCGGCGCGCGGGTTCGCCGACGCGCCCGACGCGCGCCGAAGTCGTCGACTTATCGCGGACTTTTGGAGCATGGGGCCGTGGCGCTTCGCGGGTTCTGCTTGGAATCTCTCCAAAAGTCCGGGCTTTGCGGTGCCGTCTTGGGAAGCCGCGAAGCCCAGCTGGCTTTTTTATGGCATCATCCACTTGCTTTCCCCGTCGCTGAGCTGGACGCGGAAGGGCCGGGGATGTAGTGACGCTTCAGGTGTGGAATCGCGGCGGCTGAAAACACAGGCGAAACCCCTAGGGAATCCGGACACATGTCCGGCCTTACCCTTCTCAACCCCAAAGGACCGAAGCCACACGAAACCGGCAAGGGGCGCGAGGGTTTGCCAAAGTCATCCACTCATTAAGCTGCTGGAGCAGGGGGCCACGCCGGCGCAGACGTGGCCCTCTGCTCTCAAGGCCGCGGCATTTCGCGGGTTCTGCTCAGCAACTCTCCAAGAGTCGGCCCGGGCCTCGCGGCCCCCCCCCGCGAAACTCTTACGCAAAACCGCTGCGGGCAACGCTGCTTCGGTTCCCTTGTGGGTTTCTCTGCCCCCTTTTTTTCCCATTTTCCTTCCCCGGTCTTGCTCAAGGCGTGGCCGCGTTTTGCTCTTGGGCCGCCCGCTTTGTTATCGGTTCCGCGCGCTGCCTTCTCTTCTTCTCTGTGCTTTTCTGGCGTCGGCTTATCGGTTTCGCGTCGGCGGCTTTCCCTCGTTTGCTTATCGCGCCTCCCCGCGTCTCTCTCTATATAATGCCACGGGTCGGCCACCTCTGCGCCGCAGTCCTGTTATGATGTCTCGGCAGACACATGCGCGCTATCGGTGTCCCCCCCGCGAAACTCTTAGGCGAAACCGCTAAGGGAAAGCGCTGCTTCGGTTCCCTTTTGGATTTCTTTGCTCCCTCTTGTCTCAATTTGCTTCCCCCGATCCTGGCCAAGGCGTGGCCGCGGTTTGCTCATGCGCCGCCCTTTTCGTCATCGGTTTCGCGTGTTGCCTTCTCTCCTTCTCTGCGCTTTTCTGGCGTCTGGCTATCGGTTTCGCTACGGCTGGGCAGCGATCGCGGGACACAGAGCGGGCATCTCTTGCCGCCTCGGTCGTGCGTGTGGCTCACTACATCGCGAAGGCCTTGGGCAGGGGTGGCGTGGGCGCTGGATGCTTTGGCAGCCTCGCACTGGAGAGGGCTTGGGCAGGTTCTTAATTATCCTGCGCCGACTAGATTCCGCGAAGGATAACCCAAACGCAACTCAGTCCACGTTAGTAGTTAGGCCTCGCATTTCCCTGGCCATTGTGGCCTAATATGGTTAAAACTAAGCACGGGCGGCGGAGGTCATGCTTAGAAGCTCACCAGGGTCAGCCTGACCATTGGGAGCGCGTTCCGGTTTTGGCCTTCTTGCTTGCTCTTGCTCTAGGCTTGCCCAGGGCCTACCCCATAGGGGGCCAATTCTCATCTTCGCTCGTTCTTCCTGCTGGAACGACTGAAAGGCGGACCAGTTACGACTATTTTCCTAGTCGATGAGTGTTGCTATTTTGTGGCCTCTCTGGGCTCCTCCTTCAAATGCAACCGAATCCAGACAGCTATATAGTTTCCTTATTTTCCTGGTCTTTATGGCCTAATATGGGCAGGGCCAAGCATGGGCGACGGGGATCACGCTTAGAAGCTCACCACGGTCAGCCGGACCACTGGGAGCGCGTTCCGGCTTTGGCCTTCTTGTTTGCTCTCGTTCTAGACTTACGCAGGGCCTATTTCATATGGGGCCAATTCTCGTCCCTTGCGCGTTCTCCCTGCTGGAACCGCTGAAAGGCGGGCCGGTTATGACTATTCCCATAGTCTCCGAGCATTGCTACTCTGTGGCCTCGCGGGAAATAAAACCGGGCAGCGATGTTCGGCCGCTGCTTCCTTATCTCGGTTGCTTTTGTTTTTTGTTCTTTGTTTTATTCCGCGGTAGAAGCCTTCGGACTGTTGTTCTTAGTCAGCTTCTCGGGCGGCTTCGGTGTGTGTTTGATGACACGGGGGCGGCTCTGTTTTGATGCAATTGCCCGGGGAATTTGGCGCCTCCGTAAATTGTTAAAAAGGGTCGCTTCTTGCGACATCGGTCCAGCCGTTTGCAATAAATAAGTCAACCATAGGCCGCCGACTAAGAACTTGCCGAAGCCCTTTCGTTCCAGTGCGAGGCTGCCAAAGAATCCACCACCCAGGCAACTCCTGCCCAAGGCCTTCGCGATGTAGTGAGCCACACGCAAGACCGAGGCGGCAAGAAATGCCCGCCCTGTGTCCCGGGATCGCTGCCCAGCCGTAGCGAAACCGATAAGCAGACGACAGAAAAGCACAGAAAAGAAGAGAAGGCAGCACGCGGAACCGATAGCAAAGCGGACGGCTTAAGAGCAAAACGCGGCCACGCCTTGAGCAAGACCGGGGGAGGCAAGCGGGGGAAAAAGGGGGCAGAGAAATCGACAAGGGAAACGAAGCCACGCTGTCCCTTAACGGTTTCGCCTAAGAGTTTCGCGGGGATCCACTCGAAACCGATACCCGCACGGAGTTCAAAACCGTTAAGGGGCAGAACTTAGGCAAGCCGAAACCGCTAAGGGACTTGCAAAACGGCCGGCAGCTTTTTGCGTTTTGTCTTCGCTTTTTTGGCCTTTTTCCCGCGTTTGTGTTTTGTGTTGTGGCCATTCCCCATCTGTGAGGCCTCGCTGCGTGCCTCGCTTTTTGGCGGGTCTGCTCCCTAAGTGTTCAAAAGCCGAAGCCGATGGATAAGCGACCCAGGCGAAACCGATATCGGCACCCGGAAAACCTTCGCCGCCTTGGAGGTTTTGGACGTGTTTCGCCACCCACCACAGTGAGAGCACAGGCCGCAAGCGCGCAAGCCTCCGGGGATACTATGCGCCCCGCCACCGCGTCGCTTTGTCGCGGCGCGCAGGGGCGTCGCTACTTTGCTCCGCTTGCACATCGGCGAGGCGGCTGAACAGAGAAGACAGCCGAACAAGCAGAACGACGCAGCAGACAGAACGACCAGCGGAGCGACCAGAGCGACAAAACAGACAAGGCGACCGAGCAAGGAGGACGACAGAAGAGACAGAAACAAGACCGAACAGCCAGAACGACGGAACAGACAGAGCGACGGGACAGACAAGACGACGGAACAGACAAGACAGGACAGACAGAACGACAGGACAGACAGAATGACAGAACAGACAGAACGACGGCCAAACAGGTGGAACGACTTAGCAGAAAAGACGGGGGAACACCCTCAGGCCGTTGGGCGGTGCGTGGCCATGCTTCAGCCGCAGCCACCACGGCGCGCCCTCGGACCACAGGGAAGCGAGAACGGAGCGAAGAAGGGCGCCAGAAGAAGACGACAGCCGCGAGAGCTCTTCAGAGAGCCCAGCCCCGCGGGCTCTGCGCGGGTTGGCTCGCATGTCGCTGCTGTCTGCTCCTCTCTCTTCCCTTTGTCCTCCCCCGGTGATTCGAGGGCGCGCCGCGGTGGCTGCGGCTGGCGTGCGCCGTGCAGTGTCTCCCAAACTGGGCCAAGTCTTTGGACTGGCTCCACCCTGTGTTTGAGGGCGACTGCTGGCAGCCGCGGCGGGGGTGCGCTTGGCGGTGTTGCGGTGCGGCTTTTCCTTAGCTTAACCGGTGGCGCAGCCTTCAGGACTTGAGAGCAAGGAACACCATGGACAAATCTGCTGAGAGAGACCCACCCAGGGAACAAGCGGAAGCCAGCAAGAGCTCGCCCAAACTGGCCGAATTTGGCAAATTTCACACATGCCCGTCTATTATTTTGGAGGAACCTGAAACAGATGGAAAGTCTCTGCCACAAACTCCGAGACTTCTCCCAGGCCCTGGCTCGCTTTGGTAGGTCTCCGGCGCGGGTCCTCTTCGGTGTGGGCGCTCTTACTTCGCTGCGGGGGCCATTCCTAAGCGCAGCGGTCGCCTTTGGCGTCCATGCATTCCTCGGCAAGCCTTGCCGCGTGTCGCGGGTGGCGTAGTGACAGGCTACAAGGCTACGCGCGTGGCCTTCCGGTGGCACTTCATGAGATAGCAAAACAAGGCAGCGAATGCATTTTAGTGGAGACTATAAAGGAAACGCATCCCGCGCAGCTTCTTCGGCTCAGAATCTAGAGGGGGGCGCTAGAGCTGGGGACTTTTTTCCGCGAAGATAAAAAAGCAGAACAGATCTCAGCCTTTTCGGCTCTGGGTCTAGGTAGAGGGAAGGGCCTTGGCTGCGAGTCTATTTCCGGGGGCACTGAAAAAAATGACACCCCTCCCATCTTTTCGCGCCAGGATCTAGATAGGAGGGCGTGGGCTATGAAAGAACTTACTTCATTTGGGACCGGAAAGCTGTCCAGGACACCTCCCACCTTTTTCCGCCCAGAATCTATAGGGAAGGGCTCGGGCTGTGGGGTTTTTTCAGTGGGGACCGGAAAAGGCTGAGCGCTTTCCGCTTTTTTTGGTTCAATTACTGGAGGAGAGTGCCTGGGCTGCGAACTTATTTCATTGGGGACCAGAAAAAAGGAAGCGCTTCCACTTTTTTGGTTCAATTACTAGAGGCGAGTGCTTGGGCCGTGAGCCTATTCCAGTGCAGACGAAAAAGAGCAGAACTGCCCCCACCTTTTTCGGCTCAATTACTAGAGGGGGGCGCTTGAGCTGGGAACTTATTCCAGTGAGGACTAGAAAAGAAGGAGCTGCCTTCGCACCTTTCTGCTCAATTACTAGAGGGGGGCGCTTGTGATGCGAATCCATTCCAAAGGGGACTAGAAAAGGGCGAGCCACCTCCGCACTTTTCTGGTCAATTACTAGAGGGGAGCGGCTGAGCTGGAGACTTATTCTGTAGAGGACTAGAAAGGGACCGGCGTCCTCTGCTTGTTTTTGCGGGTTTTCCTCTTGAAAATGAGACCGCCAGGAATTTTCGCCCGTGCTCCCACATGCCAAAAAATTTCAAGGCGTGCGCTTTTTTGAATTGCCCAGCCATCTGCTCCACACTCGAAATTTCGACGGCTGGCACATAATGCCCGAAGTGTACACTTCTTAGCCCAGCAGCCGGCTACTTTTTAAAAAAATAAAAGGGCGCCGCCCTTTAATCTCCCAGAGCCAACCCCAAGCCCGCGGGCATGGAGCACTGTACTCGCGTGATAATTTTACGGAAAACAATCCCCCCAAAGCCTCCGAAGTTTTTTGACTCTCCCCGAATTTTCTATAAAGGGCTGCACGGCTGGAAAGTAGACACCTTGGGAGCAAATGCGTCGGCCGCGTTGAATTCCCGCAACTGGGTGGACTCGTGAAGTAAAAGGCTACACTTTTTTACCGAGGAATTTGATGCCTTCCCATTTTGTTAGATGAATGGCTTTTCTCCGTCAGTCATCCACCGGCTTGCCCTTGCCCGGCGTTTAAAATTCTGGCCCTGCATAAGGAAAACCGCGCACAGCCCTCCAGGCTTTCCGAGGAGCCTGGAGGAGGCTCACCAATGAGCCTCGACCGGGCTGCCGCAAATGCGTCGGGGCGACTCCAGAGGGGCCCGCGGTCCCGAAGGAGTCCCTCGCCCGTTCTGGTTTTCTCTCTGTTCTGGCGGAAGTTTGGAGCCGTCTCGAAGTGTCTCCAAAACGACAGACGAACACGCCCCAGATGGGTCAAATTTGGACAATTTCGACCCCTCCCCGGCAAGGCCCTCAGCGGCTTCATTTCGTTGAGGGGGGACGCCATCCCTCCCTGCTTAACGAAATCGAAACCAACTTCGGCCGCATGTGGATTCTAGTCGCCAGAGCTCCCCGACCCCGGGCGGGCTCCTGGGCTTGAAGCAGTCTAGCGCCCCGCTGGAGCTTTCTGAAAGACAAAGACGGGCAGCGCACTGCACTCGCCTCATAACCCACCGCCAGCCACCGCGCGGCGCCCTCGAATCTCGGGAGCGAACCAAGCACGAAGAAGACCGAGGCGGACACACTGCGCACGCAGTCCAGTGCAGCCCGCCACCAGCCACCGCCGCGCACCCTCGAATCTCCTGGAAGAGAGGGAAACGGGTGGGGAACAGAAGAGAAGACAAAGGCAACACAGGCTAAACCGCGTTGACCGTGTCAGCATTGAAGGACCACGCGCAGCCAAAGCCGCAGCACCCATCCCCATACCATGCCCCGCCCAAGTCCCTCCCTTTGCCTCTCTTGCTCTTCTCCCCGCTTCGTTCTCGCTCCTCGGGATTCGAGGGCGCGCTGCGGTGGCTGCTGGCCGCGGGATCCCTGCGGTTTAGAAAACACAAGAAAAAGAAGAGAGAAGAGCCGAGAAGACGCACGCGCAGCGCGTCGCAGCCTGCCCGGCTCCGGCCCCAGACTCAGCCTGCCCGGCTCCGGCCCCCGACTCAGCGCAGGCGGCAGGCCTGGCCCGGGTTTCGAGCATGCTGCGGGCTTCGGCCTCGCTTCGGCCTCCGGGCGTGCTTTGCGCGCGTCTGTTTGGTTTGAAGGCCGGGCGGGCTCCCGTCGGGTTTGGTCGGTTTGCGTTTGGGTTCGGTATAGGCAAGCGCCTGGGCCGAGGCCTGGCGAGCTGGGCCCGGTGTGGGTTTGGTCTACGTTTTGCCTGGGTTTGGTTGGAATAAGTTCGGCCCACGGCTAAGCCTGGCCCGGGTCTGGGTTCGGTTTGACCTGAGCCTGCTTCGGGTTTGTCCCCGGTTTGGGTTTGGGTTTGGCTTGGCTTGGGTCTGGTTTGGCTTGGGTCTGGTTTGGCTTGGGTCTGGTTTGGCTTGGGTCTGGTTTGGCT
>CAJINU010000131.1:0-38131 GCA_905178165.1 Amoebophrya sp. A25 | reverse complement strand
GGTTTGGGTTTCAGTTTGGCTTGTGTTTGGTTTGGGTTTGGTAGGTTTGGGCTTGGTTCGAGTTTGGGGGGGGGGGTCGGATCAAACCGAGACAAGGAGCAAGGGAAACCCTACTCAGCTTCTGGCGACTTGGTAACTTGAAAGCAGCAGCCTGGGACTTGTTGCCGGTGCTGATTAGAAAAAAAAGCAACAACCTCGCAGCTTTTTGATAACTTTCCAACTTGAAATCGGCACCCTCTGGATTTTTGTACCAGTGCGGATTAAAAAAGCAGGCACCAACTTAGCTACTTCCTGGCATCTTCTTAAATGGAAAGCAGCACCCTGGGGAAGGTTTGCCGGTGCTGATTAAGAAGAAAAAAGTGACAAATTTGGCGATTTTGCATCCTTCTCGCCACCTACTCAAAAACAAAAAAGGCGGCGAAAGCAATCCCCACCGATGTCATTTCTGTTCCCGTGCAAGAAGTCCTCGGTTGGGATTGCCTTCGCCGCCTTTTTTTCATTGGTAGCTGTCGTGGCTGGCATCTTTCGAAAAATTTGCACTTTTTTGAATTTTTCTAGCGATGTACTTAAAATTTGTGGAGATTGAATCGCCTCCAGTTAGAGCCTCTACGGCTCTGGAAATTCGAAAAATGTTAACAAGTTAAAAAATTTAAAAAGCAGAAAAATAAAAAAACTCAGGAACACGCGCGCGGTTTGTAGTTGCGCTAGAATCTTAAACGCGAGGCAAGAGCTTAATAATTTGACGCGGGTGACGCCTTCGCCCCGCAGGATGTATTCTCTAGCAGGGCAGCTTCTTACTTTCAAAAAATATAGTGTGCATCTCTTTATTTTTCGAAAAGTAGCCAGCTGCTCCGTTGGGGAATACATACCCCAGCGGGAAGGCGTGGACCGCGTCAAATTTGAGAGGGTGGAGCAGATGGCTGCGCAATTCAAAAGCGCCGACCTTTTGGCATTTTTTGAGATGGGAGAGTACTGGCGAAACTTCCTGGCGGTCTCATTTACAAGCGGAAAACTTGCAAAAATGAGCAAAGGGGGCCCCCTTTTTAATCCCAACCAGTATAAGTTTGCAGCTACAGCGCTCCCCTCTAGTAATTGAACAGAAAAACGCGAAAGAAGCCACGCGCTTCCTGGTCCGCACTGGAGTGAGTTCACAGCTCAAGCGCCCCCCTCTAGTAATGGAACAGAAAAGAAAGAGGAAGGCTCTCCCTATTCTAGTTCCAAATGGAACAAGTTGACCCCCCCCCTAGTAACTAGGCCGCAAATGGTTGAAAGCGTTCCCCTTTTTCTAAAGCTCACGGGAATAAATTCAGCGCCTACCTACTCCCCTCCAGTAATTAAACAAAAAACGTGGAGAGCGTTCAGCCTTTGCCGGTCCCCGCTGAAAAAGGGGCCCACAGTCCAAGCCCTTCCCCCTAGATTCTGAGCGGAAAAAGTTGGGGGCAGCTTTCTGGCCCCCTATGGAGTAAGCTCCCAGCCCACGCCCTCCCAGCTAGCTTCTGGGGGGAAAGGGTGGGGGGGATTGTTGCTCTTTTCAGTCCTCTCTGGAATAGATTCGCAGCCAAATCCCTTCCCTCTACCTAGATCCTGCGCCAAAAGCGCTAAGACTTGTCTTGCTTTTCTATCCGATATAAAAAAAGTCCCCAGCTCTAGAGCCCGCCCCCCCTCTAGATTCTGAGCCGAGAAAGCTGAGCGGGGTGCTCTTCTTTTATAGTCTCCACTGAAGTGAATCCGCTGCCTTATTTTGCTATCTTATGAAAGAACTGCCACCGAAAGGCCACGCGCGTAGCCTGGTAGCCTGTCACTACGCCACCCGCGACACGCGGCAAGGTATGCAACGGAACGCATGGACACCGCGGGCGACCGCTGCGCGGGGGGACGGCCTCCGCGGCGGGGAGTACCCGCGCCGGAGACCTACCAAAGCGTGCCAACGCCTTGAAGGGGTCCCGAAGTTTGTGGCAGAGACTTTCGATCCGTTTCAAGCTTCTCCAAAATGATAGACGGACATGTATGAAATTTGTCAAGTTTGACCAGTTTGGGCGAGCTCTTGCTGGCTTCGGCCTGTCCCATCCCTTGGGAGGGTCTCTCTCAGCAGACTCGTCCACGGTGTTCCCTGCTCTCAAGTCCTGAAGGCTGCGCCATCGGTCAAGCTAAGAAGAAGCCGCACCACGACACCGCCAAGCGCACCCCAGCCGCGGCCGCCAGCAGCCGCCCCCAAACACAGGGCGGAGCCAGTCCAAAGACTTCGCCCGGTTTGAGAGGCACGCCAGCCGCAGCCACCGCGGCGCGCCCTCGAATCACCGGGGGAGAAGAAGGAAAGAGAGAGGAGCAGACAGCGGCGACATGTGAGCCAACCCGCGCAGAGCTCGCAGGGCTGGGCTCTCTGAAGAGGTGTCGCGGCTGTCGTCTTCCTCTGGCCCCCTTCTCTGCTCCGTTCTCGCCCCCCTGTGATTCGAGGGCGCGCCGTGGTGGCTGCGGCTGAAGCATGGCCACGCCGCGCCCAACGGCCCGAGGGCGTCCCCCCGTCTTTTCTGCTAAGTCGTTCCACCTGTTTGGCCGTCGTTCTGTCTGTTGTGTCGTCTTGTCTGTTCCGTCGTCTTGTCTGTTCCGTCGTCTTGTCTGTCCCGTCGTTCTGTCTGCTCCGTCGTCCTGGCTGTTCGGTCTTGTTTCTGTCTCTTCTGTCGTTCTCCTTGCTTGGTCGTCTTGTCTGTTTTGTCGCTCTATCTGTTCCGTCGGTCGTCCTGTCTGCTGCGCCGCTCTGCTTGTTCGGCTGTCTTGTCTGTTCAGTCGCCGCGCCGATGCGCAAGCGGAGCAAAGTGGCGACGCACCTGCGCACCGCGACAGGGCGACGCGGTGGCGGGGTGCATAGTATCCCCAGAGGCTTGCGCGCTTGTGGCCTGTGCTCTCACTGTGGCAGGTGGCGAAACACGTCCAAAACCTCCAAGGCGGCAAAGGTTTGCCGGGGGCCGTTATCGGTTTCGCCTGTGTCGCTGATCCACCGGCTTCGGCTTTTGAACACTCAGGGAGCAAACCCGCCAAGAAGCGAGACACGAGGCGAGGCCTCACAGATGGGGAATGGCCACAACACAAAACACAAGCGCGGGAAAAAGGCCAAAAAAGCGAAGACAAATCGCAAAAAGCTGCCGGCCGTTTTGCAAGTCCCTCAGCGGTTTCGGCTTGCTTAAGTTCTGCCCCTTAATAGTTTCGAACTTCGTGCGGGTATCGGTTTCGAGTGGATCCCCGCGAAACTCTTAAGCGAAACCGCTAAGGGACGCCGCTGCTTCGGTTCTCTTTTGGATTCCCTGGCCCCCTTTTCCTCCATTTGCTTCCCCCGGTCTTGCTCAAGGCGTGGCCGCGGCGTGATCTTGTGCCGTCCATTTTCTTACCGGTTTCGCGTGTTGCCTTCTCTCCTTTTCTGTGCTTTTCTGGCGTCTGCTTGTCGGTTTCGCGTCGGCTGCGTTCCCTCGTTTTCGTTCTCGTGCCTCCTCGCGTCGCCCCTGTGGCGCTAGGCTGGGCGTGCTCTCGGTTTTTTCAGCATCCTGCGGGTCCGCTGGTCTGTTTATGGACCTGCGCACGCGCAAGCCGGGACTGCCGACCTGCTGCGCGTTCGCATCACCATAGAGCCCCCCCGCTCTTCTGCAGTTTTTTCTGCAGCTCTTGGCGTTTTTTTCGTCTTGGTCAAGTGTCAGCAGATAGGCAAGAACCAGTGGAGGAAAATACCAAAACAAGAGAGACGGAAACCACCAGCGCGCCACTTGGAAAAGTGGCGAAAGTTTCGCAGATTCATTGCCAGCAGGAGCACTCCGGGGCTGGGATCTTCATGCGCCAAAAAGGGCGCAAATCGCCGCTCTGACTTCAAGGCAAGGCACGGCCTAGCATGCCTGTAGGTAGGCAAGTGCCCTGGCTCATTTCCTTGGGATAGTCTCGCCGATGGCTTTCAGATTCGGGCCCAGAGGGGAACCGCTGGCGCGCCAACGTTGGCACGCGGGGCAGGGATCCCAGGACACAAGGCGGGCGCCTCTTGTCGCCATGGTCCTGCGTTGGGGTCACTATATCGCGAAGGCATTGCGCAGGGGTGGCATGAATGCGGCGCCATCAAGGCAGGCAGCGGCAACGCGGCTTGCCGCTGGATGCTTTGGCGGTCCCACGCCGCAACGGATTCGGGCAGGCTCTTAATCGGCGGCCAGTGGTCTGCTCTTGTGGTGTTCCTTTTGTCATCGTTTTCACACCCCGCGAACACCTGAAGCGAAACCGTTAAGGGACAGCGGCGCTCCGGTTCCCTTTTGGATTTCTTCGCGCCCTTTTTTACGTGAGACCGCGAAGGGGCACAAGGTACCGCCAGCGAGGCCCGAAAGCGGAACGCGCGGCACGCTCGCAAACCGATAGACAGGGGCGCTAAGGATGAGGCCGCCCGCGATAGGGGCCTGCGGGAAACGAATGCAGAGAAGGGGCTGGCACTCGGTAACTTCCTCGCGATTTGCATGGGGTCCCCCGTAGGTTCCGCCGATTCCTCCTCCTACTGAGAACCCAGCCGAGGCCAGCGCAGGCCCCGCATTAGATTCCGCGGCGCGTTCTTCTTTGCGTGCGGAGGTAATGCCTAGCACTTTGCCTCCGCCATTAGATGGCGCGCAGTCCTCGCAATTTGCCTAAAAAGTGCGACGGTCTTCGAGCTGGGGGGGTGTCCCCGTTAAGAAGCCGCCTCCTTTCGAAGCCTTGGCTGTCCGCGATCGTGCGCTGGCTCGTTTGTTTGCCTGTCGCGAAACTGATGCCGAAGGCCTTGCCTCCGCCAATGGATGGCGCGCAGTCCTCGCAATGCCCTAAAAAGCGCGACTCTCTTCAAGTCGGGAAGGCGATCCTCTCCAAAAGCCGCCTCTTTTCGAAGCCTTGACTGTCCGCGATCGTGCGCCCGTTGGTTTGCGGGTCGCAAAGCTGGCGCCTGAGCACTTGCCCCCGCCATCGGATGGCGCGCAGCCCCCGCAGTTCCCTGAAAGGTGCGACCTTCTTCGAGCTGGGAAGGTGGTCCCCCGTAAGAGTCAGCGAACGCCCCCCGCGGATCGTCACGCGTCACGCCTCTAGCGTGACGCATATGAACCTTGGGGGGATTGGGTGTTTTTTCGCCATGCGTGCTCTAGCGTGACGCATAGGAATCTCGGGGGGATTGGGTGCTTTTTGACGATGTGCGCTCTAGCGTGACGCGTGGGAATCTCATCGGGGTCGGATGTCTTTCCCGCGTGCGTTCTTTAGTGTGACGCATGGGAATCCAATGCAGACCAGGCGCCCCTTTGCCAGTGTGTAAGCGTGACGCTGGCCGAAGTTCTCCCTTGAGGGTCCTCATGATCGGAAAGACTTCGGCTGAGTGTCCTCTATTCAGATTGAGGGCTCTCCTTTGAAGGTCCTCATGATCGGAAGGGCTTCATCTGCGAGCCCTCTCAGAGCAGAGCGAGGGCTCTCCCTTGAGGGTCCTCATGATCGGAAAGGCTTCAGCTGAGTGCCCTCTATTCAGTTTCAGACTGAGGGCTCTCTCTTGAAGGTCCTCACGATCGGAAGGACTTCATCTGCGAGCCCTCTCAGAGTGAAGGCTCTCCCTTGAGGGTCCTCATGATCGGAAAGACTTCAGCTGAGTGCCCTCGATTCAGATTGAGGGCTCTCCCTTGAAGGTCTTCATGATCGGAAGAGCTTCATCGGCGAGCCCTCTCAGAGGGAGGGCGCTCCCTTGAAGGTCCTCTCTCATGCTCGGAAGAGCTTCATCTGGGGGCCCTCTCAGAGTGAGGGTTCTCCCTTGAAGGTCCTCGCTCATGATCGGAAGAGCTTCATCGGGGGGCCCTCTCAGATTCGATTGGGGGTGGTCTCTCCCTTGGGGGTCATCTGAGTGTCTTCTATTCAGAGTGAGGGTTGGTTCTCCCTTGAAGGTCCTCTCTCATGATCGGAAGCGCGCGCTTGCTTCATTTGAGGACCCTTTCAGAGTGAGGGTTCTCCCTTGAGGGTCGTCATGATCGGAAAGACTTCAGCTGGGTGCTCTCTATTCAGATTGAGGGCTCTCCCTTGAAGGTCCTCATGATCGGAAGGACTTCAGCTGAGTGCCCTCTATTCAGATTGAGGGCTCTCCCTTGAAGGTCCTCACGATCGGAAGGACTTCAGCTGAGTGTCCTCTATTCAGATTGAGGGCTCTCCCTTGAAGGTCCTCATGATCGGAAGGACTTCATCGGCGAGCCCTCTCAGAGTGAGGGTTCTCCCTTGAGGGTCCTCTCTCATGATCGGAAAGACTTCAGCTGAGGGTCCGAAGGTCCTCATGATCTGAAGGTGGGGCCTTCATCTGCAGGCCCTTTCTTGAGCGTCACGCGAAGAGCGTGACGCCTTGTGTCTAGTAAGTCTGTAGGGTACATGCAACAAAAGCGTCACGCTTTTCGCGTGACGCGTCACGCTTTTCGCGTGACGCTCGAACCAAGATGGGGCAAGCTCTCAGCAGTATACCAGAGGGGGGAAGGCGTGACGTCTTATGTAGGACCGCGGGGGGCGTTCGCTGACCCTTACGGTGGTCCCCCTTAAAAGCCGCCTTTTTTCGAGGCCTTGGCTGTCCGCGATCGTGCGCTCGTTTGTTTGCCCGTCGTGAAACTGATGCCCGACACCCTGCCGCCGCCATCAGATGGCGCGCCGCCCTCGGAATTCGCTGAAAAGCGCGAACTTCTTCGAGTTAGGAAGGCGACCTCCTTAAGAGGCCTCGGCTGTCGGATCTCGTGCCCGCGATCAGTCTATAAGAGACGCGCGGCGCGGAGCTGCCTCGCGGCCGGTCCGCGATAAGTCCACAAGAGACGCGCAGCGCAGAGCCGCCTCGCGGCCGGTCCGCGATAGACCACAAGAGACGCGCGGCGCAGAGCTGCCGAGCAGTCGGCCCGCGATCAGTCGATGACTGACGCGCGGCGCGGAGCTGCCTAGCCGCCGGCCCGCGGTGGCCAAGCCGATAACAGACGCGCGGCGCGGAGCTGCCTAGCAGCCGGCCCGCGATAAGTCGACAACAGGCGCGCAGGGCTGCCTAGCTGCCGGCCCGCGACAAGTCGACCACAGACGCGCGGCGCCGAGCTGCCTAGGACCCTTTCCGCGATAAGTCGGCAACAGACGTGACGCGCAGCGCAGAGCTGCCTAGCAGGGTCAGCAACTAATGCCAAAGTCTAGGCTTTCTCGCTACTTAAGCCGAATAAAAGCGAGAAGGTCGCAACCTCGTGGGAAACTAATGGGAGAAAGGCTTGCCACTTTCTTCCATGGGCTTCCCGTCGGCCCCTATAGAGGGCGATCTAAACCAAACCGCCCCTCCCTAGAGTTGGCGTATCTTGCGCTCCCGCTTCGTCTGATGCCTAGCATCCGGCCCCACTCCCCCAGGGCCGCCGCTCCTACTGTAAGCGCCGGCGCCATGTCTGGCGTTTCGCCTGTGCTGGGTGTGATTGATCTAGAAGCGTCCCCAATGGAACGGCGACGAAGATCATGAGGCGAGAGGGATCTTGTGCCATCCGCATGACCGCCAAGAACTCCACGAGCGAGCACCGGCCCCCTAGGCCTATGCCGACAACTCGCGTCCCTGTCTAAGGACTTCCGGATGATATGATACCGTGGAGCGGCGCTCCATACAAGACAGTCCGAGGGCGAACATATAAGGAAGCACCAACATACAAGGAGAAGGGGTTTACAACTCCGCATACCGGAGTCCATTGTCTTATACCCTCAAGCAGTCAGTCAGCTAATCAGCAAAGAAGCTGGTCAGCCAAGCCGCCAATCCGGCAATCAGACAGTCAGTCAAGAGCCTGGTCAATCAGGCAAGGTGTTTTCGGTACTCATTTTGGGGCAACGATGTCTCGCTTCACAGTCAATAGATCTCCATGAAGTCAGCATCGAGTACTCCAAATTTATGACAAAGTCGAGCACCATGTGCTGTGTGTTGTAAGAAAGTGGTAAGTGTTAGCAGTTCATCGCTTTTGTGAAGCGTGACTATAGATCTCGCCTTTTCTCGTCTTTGTGGCAAACCTTGATGATGGAATTTTTGGATCTTTGTCTCGGAAACTTGATGATCCTCGTGGATCGAAAAGTTTGTTGTAACTGTGGATCCTTCCCGGTTGTTTTCCTTGGAGTCCGTGTGGTATCTGTATCATGTTTCTTTGTGAGATTCAGATGTGAAGAATCTACTTCTATGTAGGCAGAAAAGAAGCGCCCGAAGATGTTGGATGGTTCAGATGCAGTGATGAAGTGCTTCTGTGAAAAAAGAGTGCGTGTATATCATGATGAGCCGGTTGTAGCCGGGGAGTTACTTTTTGCATGACTGTTTGCTTTGCTTTAAGACTATACTTTGGTTAAGTATTTCGAACTACAGGCATGCTGATGATGTGCATTTTATTTTGATTTTTACTGAAGCTATGCATGATCCTTTCTTGCAACTCGTATGTTATATAATTTTTTCCGGTAGAATGAAGCTATTTCTGGAGTATGAAAAATATAGTGAGGACTTCGAGCATTATACGGAATGAAGACTATGATCGGTAGAATGAAGCTATTTCTGGAGTATGAAAAATATAGTGAAGACTTCGAGCATTATACGGAATGAAGACTATGATTTTGTTTGATTTTCTCAGTACCTTCATTCATTCACAAGTATCCTAGAATCTGTCTTTGAAGCCCAAGGTGTCAATCGATTGCATCTACTAGTGTAAACCATCAAGATCATGTCCTATTTGGGCATGTCGCGAGGTGCAGGGGGAGGACAGTATGGCTCCGGTTGGGCAAGTTCATCCTCAGCAACAATGAGGGGGCAGCGTTCTACAGTGAATGGACCGTCGAGGATGAATGCTCAAGTCGTGGCTTCCTCAAATCGTTCTACAGCGACCACAGCCGCACCAAACGGACAACACCAGACGAACATGAAGCAGAAAACTACTACGTCGAGCAATAATGCTAAGAGCCTAGTTCCTCCCAAGTATAGTTTTCCGGAAACATTTGCGAAGCATAGAGGTGAATTCGATGCAGGCAAAGACGAACTACGACGCAGCATGTGCAAAACTGGAACCTCACTCAACCTTGCAGAACATAGCACCATTATGGAAGAATAGAGATGACGAGTCCTCTGTTTGCAAGAATTTGACTATTTTTTATTGACATTCATTACAGCAATGGAAATCATCCCTAGTTCCTTACTCCTAGTTGAGTAGCATTTATTTCGTGTGTACTTACGTATCAATACTCTTGTTACTTACATAAAAATCAAGGCTATCTTCTTCAACTAATATTATAGTTTACCTTATTCAGGAGCTAATAAAGTCTATCTTATTCAACTGAGAAAGTCTATCTTCATCTTCAACTAATCAAGTCTACCTCCTTCAACTAATAAAGTCTACGTTCTTCAACTAATATTGAAGTCTACGTTCTTCATCTTCAAGTAATATCAAAGTCTACGTTCTTCAACTAATATTCGTGTCTTCTATCTTCATCTTAATGCCCATCTATTGCTGATCATCTTCTAAGCCGAAGGGCCTTTTATGGGACACAGCTGCTGCAATGGATGAATTAGTGCAAAACTTCTACGATCAAATCAGCATCAGACTCACCGAAGAGCTTTTCGAGAGCCTGTCAAAGAGATACCCAAGCGCGGCTGCAGAAGAAATAGATTAAGACTGGTGACGTCGTAAAAATTTTGATAGATGACAAAGGAACGAAGAAATAAAGGGAAGTCTTGCAGCTAGTTAGAGATGCTACACGCCGAGAGTGGGCACATCAGTCAGTCAATCAATCAATCAATCAATCAGCCCTCGCCATTTTTTCACGCGGGATGTCGTATTTTTTCCCTCATAATCTCTCAGAGGAGAATTTGAAAATGATTCGCACATCAGGGCGGAAGGCGAAGATATTGCTCGGCCCTCTAATCAAAGCAGATATCTAGTTCCACCCTTGCGCGAGACCTGATTTTTCGTGATGAGCAGGACGCGGATTTTGTACGTAAGCGGGCTCCAGCTGCCTACAGCGGTGGTGGAGGCAACAGTAGTAGTAGTGCACATCAAAGAAACGGAGGTGGTGGCGGAAGCTATGCGAAATTGGGTCGTCTCTATTACAAGGATTACGTTGTTGGCGCCCTAGCTCTGGACCATCCGTACATCTACCTGTGCAACTACGCAACCTGTTTTCGACCGTGCAACTTTATTATCGGATTCACGGGACCCGAAAAGAAACGCTGTAGGAAAATAGCGAAGGGCAGGTTTGGGGACGGTTTGGACAGCAGTATAAGCAAGCTGTTGTCGGACAAACGCAAAGTGGATATTTTCTCTTGCGGTTACCGATATTGCTTCGACTATCGTGCTGCCTCGAACTTACCAGACGGGGTAAAACAGTTGCACTACTTTGTGAATCCAATGAACCATCAAACGCGCTTGGAGCCACAGCCGCCACAGGAGTTATTGTTCGACCGTGAATGGGACACTTTAGTTCGCATCTACGTGCCGCAGTTTCAATTGGACTGCAGTCGCTACTTGTTTTTTATACAGCCTGATGACTTGCAACGAGTTTCTTTGTCTTCCAGTAGTGGGACTTCTTCTGCCTCTACAACTCGTGGGGACGAGAATATAGGAGTAAGTACCTATTCCTCAGATTACGAAATCCTCTGTGGGAATGCGACACGCGGTCGAATCTACGTGAAAGACATGCAAGTGATTAACTACTATGAATTGAGGGCAGCAGCAGGGCCAGCGACTCCAGCTTTCGGATACAATTTGAAGTCGTTCGACATGAAGTTCCGCGATCGCAAAGAATCGCTGGGCGAGCGCGATCAAAGAGAGCAGATTGTAGCAGCATGGGGCACTTTTTTTCAGCAGGCAGAACAAAAAACAGAATGCCGCGCTGGGGCAGAAAAGTTGGCGATGCAGCTGTTGCAGGCTTTGGTCAGTGGGGGGAACTCAGCTCTTGGAGAACCGTTAGAGCTCCAATTCTTCCATGACATTTGCAACACTAGAAGTACTACGTCTAGGATATTGTCCAATACTTCTAGTACTAACACTTATTCTAGTACGACCATTAATGGTACTTCAGCAGCAGCAGCGCCTTCTGGTGTGAGTAATTCCGACGAGTATGCGACTTTGATTTGCCGATATTTAAAGAACGCTTTTCGAGAAAAACACCCTGACGCCATCCCTTACTGGGATAAGGAGAGTCGAGCGATTAAAAAACTTGGAAAGACGGCGGTGATGGTAGATTTATTTTTCGTTTTTCGATATAATGTGCTGATGGTGGTACAAGATGTAGGTATTCTGGTCAGTTTTGTTTTTGTCTGAATACGTATCGGAGATGCGTTTGTAAAAGATTTAGTACTTGATGGAGTGATCAATTTCGTTTGCTTATGCAGAGTCGATGATCTGGTAAGTAATTCGTAGGTTAGGAAACTGTCTTTGTACGTGAAAAGTAGTACATGCTAGCTGTATCTTACGATACCTGTCGAATTCTCCTCGGACTCGGACAGTTATGATCCACCCAATTATAAATCTTATTTCTCTGTTGATGTCAGTATCCGCGCAAAGTTACAGAGCTGTTGAACGCGGGGGAGCCCACGCCGGAAGAGCAGTTACACGCATTACGACTTGAATTGCTCAAACAAGGACCGCCTTTGTCCGCGAGGAAAGCGACCCAACTACTCCACGGTGCTATTGGCGCAGCGATCGAAAAAGGACTTGACTTTTTCAGATTGGAAAGAGGAGCGCCAGCTACTAGTACTACTAGTGGAGGAAAGGCAAATCAAATTGGAGAGTCAACAGCTTCGTCTTCAGCTTCCGCCAGTAGTTCTCCTTCAGAACAACATACGACAGGCGGAACAACAGCAGAAGGCCTTTGTGCTGACAGTCTGTTACAAATGCGACTAGTCGAGGTAGTGGAGAGTTCTTCTGCTTCTTCCAAGCGGAAGATATCTCTGCGCGACGTGGTTGCTGCTGTTGATGGGCAGTCGGTGCAAGCCTTTGAACTAACTGGTTTCCGGAATTCAACATTGAATCGGGTTTATAAAAGTTGTTGTTCTGGTACTAGTAGTGGTGGCAGTAGAAGTAGTGGTCAAGGTCAACGACAAGGTCATCATCAACAAGAAAAAGACCTTTTCATAGCGGAAAAGGATACAACAACACGTAGGGACGCAAGAGAAGCGCTACTACTGTATTTCGACCCTTTAGGCCAGAGTGCGGCGATCGTCCCAGCTTCGAGTCATAGCAGCTCAAGTAGTTCAAATTTTTCCACTGGGGCTACTAGTACCAGGTCTACTGCAGACCTAGCATTAGCCAGGATGATCCAGCGTGACCGTCCGTGGTGGGTGCCCAAAGCTCATTGGCGAGAGACCAAATTGGGAAACACGAGTACAGTGCGCGCCATCCCAGTTTCCCAATCTCCCGTTTCTTTGCTCGTCAACATCGCGGCACTGCGGGACGCCATGGAAAGAGGTCGCGCTCTGAATGACAGCACTTTAGGGAAGGCCCAGTGGTTTGTGCGCGCTGTTTTGAAAGAGGCAAGAGAGGGTTTGGAGCGATTGAGGTTTGCGTTTGTGTCTGACGCCGATTTCGAGGAAGAGGTGATGGCGGATGCGATGGAGACCCTGTTAGCGCATTTACCGAACGACAAATCCTTGCCCACGGATGCGGCAACCCTGGAAAGCTTGATCGACAAGCTGCCGACGGCGCCTTCGGATAGCAATATGCGAACAATATCGAATGCCACGACTTCGACAACGAGTAGCGGATCTACCTCTAGTAATGCTGCTGTTGTACGACCTGCTTCGGTGGCGGGACAACAAACTTCTAGACAACAGCAACAACAACAACGGCCTCCTACGTTGGAATTCCTGGGTGACGGTGGAGATGAGGAAGAGCCAGAAGGACACCATGATGCAGCTCTAGAGGAAGATGCAGACTTCGGAGATTTGCCTTTTCAAGAGCTTTCGCCACGCGCAGATCAGCTAATTAGAGCGACCGCAGGCAGAAATGGCGGCATCATTTCGTTCGAAACATTACGGCAGGGGCTTTTGCGAGAACTCTACTGTGATTCCCTGGAAGAGGAAGCTGGTGCTGCAGTACAGGATAAAGAAGTTCCTGCAGTAGAAAAAGCAGATCCAGACGCGCAGCATTCCTCTAGAAGAAACAGAGAAGACCAGGAAATTCAAAAGACGCATGAGCAGCACATGAAGAAAGCAACCGACGCCGTTGCCGTGAACAGGTTTTATAATACGGATGAAGAGCTGGATACTAGGATGAAAAGATCTTCTAAAGACCTCTATCCCCATAGCGATCAAGCAGAAGGGAGTAAGACCATGAAAAGGTCTAGAAAAGATGTTGCTGGTGATCGTGAGGAAGCGTCAAAGAAGCATAAGCACGAAAGGTTCGTGATTCAGAAGGATGGGGAGAAGCAACAAGACAAGGAAGTATGGGTAAGTAAGCCAAGTCCTAGTGGCACTAGTAGCAGTAGTAGTAGCTTGTTGCAGCAGGCAAGTCGCAGCAAGGATCCTTTAGGAAGAACGTTCATCTTTGAGCCACCAACGGTGAAACGCCAGCTTAGCCCAGCACCAGAGGTCAAGGAGCAGAAGAGGACGAGCACAACGTCGCTAGTTGCAGCAGCAGATGTGAAAAAGACATCATCACCTACAACGAAAGGTTTGTCACCAGCGCCAGCAACAGGTTGTGTGTTAAGCAAGCCTAAAAATAGACCTCGTGTCTACAACAATAGGTCGAGCTTGGTCTTGACCCAGAATGACACGTACTCTGGAACATCTTCAGCACAGTACATGCCGACAAAGAATGGCGATACACAGAACAAAGCAGCAGTTGCATCGAAGAGCATACCGAGTCTAGCTGATAATGATAAAGCCGGGGCTTCATGTAACGATATTCCAGCTAGTTCCAGTGCAGCGTCTTCTTCGAAGAATGCTGTACCTGTCGTGCTGACTGCACGAACGCGTTTTCGCAGTATGATGAGGAGGGAAGAAGCGTATTTTGCGAATCCCAAGGTGCAGAAGTTAATTCAAAAGCAGGAAAAGGACCGTCTTAGAGTTGTTAACAAAGCAATAGAGCAGTCTACACCTTTGCGATTTAACGTTGAGCCTCTACTGAGAACACAGGAGGGTCGTGCAAGCAGGTTGTTAGACGCACCGCTGGACGACAGCATTCAGAGAAAGGGAAAGAAGGGTCCCCCTGGGATCACTGTTCCCCCTGAGCTCGACGGGCCTCTTGTAACACCTCGAATGAGACGCGGTAAAAGAGGTGGCAAGGAGGCAGATGCAGCGGAGAAAGGCAAAGGTAAGAAAGGTGGGAAGAAGCGATAGTCGCACACTCGTAGTGATAATTTATATGGAAAAATTTTTTTTTTTCTATCGATATTTGAAATGGATTGCTCGAAGTTGATTTATCACCAATTTTATCCGATGCACATGTCGATACTAGGTTGTACGTCCACGCAGCGCTGGTTTTGATCGTTTAGTCTCTTTGTTTACCTCATGCTAGCTACTTACTTTTTTCGATACAACAACCAAGGCATTATAGATCCGATCTACTTCAAATTCCAAATATTACAACTGTTTGATCATCTCGATCGATATATACACCACAAAATCCACATAATTGAATCTACATATGGTCTATCTTCATGCTTCGACTATTTTTACACCTGATTCGGCATATTAGTATGATTAAGTTATCTCGTGCTAGTTACGATGTGGTGTTTTGACGCCTACGCTGACTAGGGCTAGAGACTTTTCCAAGACCTAAGGTCCCCTTCTATTACCACTTCAAAGGCTTTTTGCAGATGAAAAATGGCCATTTATAAAATATTGTTGTCAGTGGACATTCTCCGTTTACGGCGACTCACATAAGGTCATATCAATTGTGATATCTGTCGAGGACTCGAGGAGGTCCTTCGATTCGCAGGTGTCAGTCTCTGCGTGGAGAATGCAAGGAAGGAAGGTTGTGTTCTATGCTTTTGCCGGTGTGTGTGTCGTAAGGCTATGCGTCTTCAAGGCACGCTCTCTTGGCGTCTTGTGCTCGCCGCACATTGCGAGTACTGATCAAATCCAGTGAGCAAGGTATAGGTTGTCTTACCGTTAATAGGTGGAGATCTTAGTTGTACTTGCCACACGATCTATTGCAGCGTGAGACTGTGTGATGCTGAGAAGATGGTGGTTACTGACCTTACAAGTGAAGGTTGACGGTTGGTCTAGTCCGGTTCGAAGTCTAGGCAAGCACAACTCTCTCGTGTTTTCAAAGCAACAACAGCACTTACTTTGATACTGAAATGTTGGTGTATACACTTTGCCCTTTGCACGCCAAGTGCATCAAAAATACAAACATCAAACCCATATTTCGTAGGTGGACGTCTCATACTTCAATAAGTTGAAGAATCTGACTCCTTCCTATTTCTGGCACATCAATCATATTAAATACAAGATCTGTGCTCGTAGCATCAATACGGAACTACCAGAATTTAGTACTTTCATATAACGTAGTTAACAGAACAAGTAATTTCCACTACATCCTTACTCACAACTTTCTCCTCGCAGCACCTTTTTCTCCCCACATATCAACAAGATGACGTCAAAATTTTTTGGTGGTGGCTCTTCGAGCGACTCGGATAGCGGTAGTAGCAGCAGTTCCGAGGACGAGCGACCGAAGGTCGTCCCGAAAAAGGCCGCTCAAAAAGCATGGGTCGATACCGATTCGAGCAGTGAGGAAGATTTAAGGCGTCTTGGTTGGTTGGGTAATTGGCTGTTTGTAATGCGTTAATCGACTTCTGCTTTGATTGGAGGTACATAATCTTCTCTTTACAAGCTCTCGTTCACAACAAAGTCGAAAATGATGATAACTCGTACGACATGCACTACTAGTATTTCCCTTTTAATATGTCCTCTCGTTCTTCTTGGTTTCACGTCCTTCCTCTTTCATACCCAACCACAAAGCGAGTGATTCGCTCTGGCAGCGACAAAAAGTTTGCGGCTTTGCAAGATCACATTAAAACAATGCGCAATCATATGAAGATCCACGATTACTCCAGTCTGGGAAACGATTATGAGGTAGTTTTGTTTCAGGAAATTACCTCTGTGTACATCATCATACATACACACATACATACCTACGTACCTACATACCTACATACCTACACACATAGCTCCCCACCACATAAACCTTCATACACCTACCACCTAAATCAACCTCCTATCAGGAATCGCGCAAAGTCCTGGTAAAATTAACCCAAGTTATTGGACAAAAAACCGAAAAAGTGCCGAAATTTTTTATCAAGGCTATCGCAGACTTAGCAGAACATCTAGAAACGGTACAGAACAACGGGGAGAAGAAGCTCTTCTCTAAAAACAAGGCTCAGGCGTTCAACACTCTTCGCGCAAAAGTGCGCAAGGGTAATGCGGAATTCGAAGAGCAACTTGCCCACTTGGCAGAACATCCGGAAGATTATGACATATTTGTATTTGTGGTTTCAGTTCCCTCTCTCTCTTTCCTAACCTCCTTTTTGATCCCCATCGCCTCTTTCATCCTTTATACGAAGAAGAAGCTGAAGAGGAGGAGGCTGAAGCGGAGAGCGGTGACGAGAGTTCGGATGACAGCTCCTCCGACGAAGATGAATCTCCAGCAGCAAAGCCAGCTGCAGCCGCGAAGAAAAAAGCCAAGTCTGGAAGTGACGACTCCGATAGCGACAGTGACTCGGATAGTGGTACTTGTGAAAATGGAGTATGAAGGAGATAGCATGATCGACGAAGACTGTATATGAGACCTGAAGATGATCACTGGAAATGTTGTATTTGAGACATGATAATCACTTGTCGAGGATCGTGTCCTTTTTCCCTCTCCGAGTTGGAACAAGTGCTCCTGATCGATGTAGTCATCTTCCACTGACCTCATCCCAAAACAAAGATTCCTCTTCCGATTACTCCGATTCTTCGGAATCAAGCGAGGATAGTGACATGGACGAAGAAATGATCCGAATGCGTCGTCGACGACGCTGGCTGAAAACCGAAGCTGATTACGAAGCAGAGCGCCGCGAACGCGAACAGAAGGAACGTGTTGCTGCGCTCGCACGAGAAAGGGCGGAAAAGAAAAAAGCGCAGACGCAGGCCGGTATATTGTTTTGGTCTGTTGTGATTGGTGTAAAATATTGTGATGCTGGTGATCTCGTCGTAATGTGGTATCTACAACATAAAAATGATAGGTAGTGTATTTTTTTAGGACGATATTTTTTGCGAACTAATGTACAAACATGTTTCCTCGCCTCAATTGGCTTTTTGATGATTTATGCTTAGATGCATCAGACAAGCTGGTGTTTGTTGGGCTTGTATAATAAATTATGGTGATCAAACAGGACACGCCTGTCTATTCAGAGTTGGATCCATCATTCTCCATCTATCCATCCATCCCCCGCAAAAAACCCACAGGTAAGGCCGGTGACAAGCTAAATAAGCTGAAGGTCGAGGGAGACGACGCTATTCGTCGAAGCGAGGATCCGGATGGCAAGATTCATGAGTTGAAGACCCCAGATTTGTACAAACGTCTTTCGGACCTGGTGCAGATGCGAGGTCGCAAAAGCCTTGACCGCGCGACGTACTTGAAGAAGCTGGACTTCTATTTGAACTTATGGCTAAAGGGTACACTGATATTCAAGGGGTTATTGCGGTTCTACTCGAACCTATGTCGTCCCTGCCGGTGCGGCGTGGCCGCGAGTCAGTGGACCCGCAACCTTAACCTTCGCCTTATCATGAAGGGGCGAATGAGCCAGTCGTTGTTGTATCTCTTTGGGATTAACAGGCATGTTGGGGTTCGCTGTAAGGGGGACGACCATCTAGTACTTCTTTGTTGTAAGGACTGTATAACTATATAAATTATATATCTTCATTTTTTCCGGCAAGAATTACACATACAGCTGTTGTGTCACCTCTCTAACCAAAGTCGTGAGAACCTACAAGCATGGGCCAGCCGCGCAGATTTTTTTGAACGCGCAGAAAGTCATCTTTGAATTCGATTCCTATAGTGGAGCTTGGTTCGAGAACCTCAACCTTAGGCGTTGGGAAAGCGCCCTGGCCTACTTGAAGGAAATGTTCGAGTTGTATTTATGGAAAAGAGTCGTGTATTCGTAAGTTTCTCAAATTTTTGAACCTGATAAGCACTCGTATGTGTAAAATTTTTTCCCCTAGATGTAGAACGTAGAACAAGTAATGGTAGACGTAGATCTCTAATCATGATCCATCTTCTTATGCATAAGACGACTATACGACGTACTTATGCATACGATGACTACTTTGTCTTCTCTATACTAGAAAATATCTGATGTAGGACTCCAATCCAACCTAAACCCTAATGTAGTACTCCATGTACTATCGATTCTGCTCTAACCCCTACAGCCTGGGAGCAGACCGAAGATGAACAGGGGAAAGAGCAGAGCATCCAGGAGAGTGACGATCAAGACGACACTTTCACCAAGCAGAACATTTGGCGTATGTTTTTGCTTTCGGTCTTCCGACTCGATGACGAAATGTTCAAAAGCTTGCAATTCGCGACGAAGGAGATGCAAGTTAAGGCTTTTTTGTTTGATAGAGAAGACCATAGGTGACGGCGATGTGGAGGCACTCTACCCTATCACATATTGCAGTTTTTCATTTTTCGAACTCGAGGACCATACCGTGCTAGGTAAGTGTCAGTGAATAAATACGACCTGCTATGAACATTATGAGTGACGCTTGCTGAATACGACCTGCTATGAACAACAATATTATGAGTCACCTCAACACGCTATGAACATATTTTATGAGTCAACACCCAACACGAACAACATATTGTGACTGACCTCAACACCCAACACCCTTTCAGAACAACATTATGATTCTCTACAGTACTATAGCTGCTTCCTCTCTAAGGGCCAGTACCTGATTGCCAGCTGCCACATGATCATCTTCCTCAAGGACATTGCGCATCACATGCTCACCTTGAAAATGGACAGTGTAGAATTGACCAAAGTTTGCAGCCGGCTGTTGGAACACATCTACTACAAGAACGACACGGACAACGCCATGGCTTTCGCTTTCATGAAATCCGAGCTGGGATATGAGATTGAAAAATGTAATTTTTTTACTAGAGAGTATCGGATATGAGATTGAAAAATGTAATTTTTTTACTAGAGAGTATCGGATATGAGATTGAAAAATGTAATTTTTTTACTAGAGAGTATCGGATATGAGATTGAAAAATGTAATTTTTTTACTAGAGAGTATCGGATATGAGATTGAAAAATGTATTTTTTTTACTAGAGAGTTTCGGATATGAGATTGAAAAATGTAATTTTTTTACTAGAGAGTATCTTGTTTGTTTGTTTGTATCGATGCGCTCCGGGCGGCGCGTGCGATCTCGCCGGATTTCTTTGTGCTCTGCGTATGTTATGCTATAGAGCGCATCTTTATCTGCTGTTTTATATGTTCCGAACATGGCACTTTATTGAAATTGTTTAGTTTTCACGTAGGGACAGCGTGAATTTCTTTCATAGCTCTAATATTAAATGCTAATTCCACCTACTATCTTGGCCTCCATTCGGAAGCTTCGACCGATAACAAAACACCTAGGTCCGAACAATCTCGGTGACTGGAGTTTCGAAGATGGCAAGTCGTTTCAGCTGATTGATGCTTTGTGCAAGGTGATTGAGAACGGATGCAGCGGTCAAGTAACCGAGCGTGTCTTTGTCATCAGGGCAGAGGTAATGATTGGTTGCTGATGGATCATTTGGATGTGGTCTAGTACAAGTATTAAGGCAGGATCTAGAAGCATTAGGTCTAGTCGTAGATACTTCACACTTGTTATGCGGTTTTGAAGTCCGTGTCGTGATCCAAGTTTTTGCTTCCAAAGCATACAATATCCCTATCTCAATCTCAACACACACGACCCCTATCGCACGAACACAGCTCTGCCGTGCCTACCATTTAGCTTTGCACAACGAGTTTCGAGCGGCGCGGGATATCCTTCACTACATGAGCATGTACGAGAAAGCCTTGGAGGTGGAAACGCACACCCAGATCCTCTACAACCGTGCATTCGCGCAGACCGGTCTCTGTGCCTTCCGACAGGGTCTCATTCCAGAAGCGCATCACTACTTGATGTTATGGACGATCGTGTGGTTGTGTTACTGTTAGTAGTGCTTTGTGTGATTTTCTGTTGCAACTAGGGCAGTACTGGATTTCATAAGTATTTCGGAGTTAGTTGCACATCACAACTTGTTATGAAAAATACCATGGCCTCAGTCACAGGTAGACACTTATAGTTCCACAAGAGGTACCATCATGACATGACGTAGAAGAACCCCTCTAATCCGGGAACTCTGCACCTACAACAAGAGTAAGGAGCTACTCGCCCAAGGTGTCGCGTTTCAGCGATTCAACGAGCGCAACCCGGAACAGGAAAAAACCGAACGCAGACGACAATTGCCATACCACATGCACATTCCCTTAGATCACTTGGACGCGGCACACTTGATCGCGGCTTTGCTACTAGAGGTTCCCAATATCCTGATCCAGCAGAACAATCCCGGACACCGTCGTCTGATCTCCCGTGCTCTGCGGAAATACTTGGATGCGTTGGATAAGAACGTAACACTTTTTAATTATTACAAGGTTATTCCTTAGAAATTTACTGCATAGAAATACTGACTTTGAAAAGTCCTAGGTAAATCTCATTATTGCAACGCTATTACAACGTTAGTCAGGGAAATCTTAGGCAGCTCGCCGAATAGATTCAAATCATCAGTACCACGGTCGTCTTTGGGCTTCCTCGGTCGTTCATCAACATTATTACAACGTTAGCTACCCCTTACAATCTTCACATGATTCTTGGTTAATGTAAGTACAACCTAGTTGTACGAGGAAGTAAACTAAAAAATCTATATCATCATTCAGAAGTGCTATCAACTAACCAGGAAGACCTTGGTTGGTCAGTGCTTGTTCAACAATTGGAGAATCTTGCTACGCAAAATCTCTTTTAGTAAAATGACGACACCAACTACCAGATTCAACTTCAATATCATACACAATGCTTCAATATCATACACAATACCAGATCTTCCAAACCCCTGCTGAGACGACCCGGGAGCACATTCTGCATGCCGCGCAGGCGATTATGCGAGGAGACTGGAAGGCTGCTCTTCACGTGCATCTGAAACAGGTGAAATTTTTGAGCGACATAATCGCTGTCGAAACCCTGGAACGACTGCTGAAGGAACATTATGGATGAATGAAGGGATAATTTATTCGGATATTATAGACTTTTTTTTTCTGAGTTTCGGTTGCTTGTTTGCCCATCCATCGTGCAACTTTTTTTAAGAGCACGCTGTCCGAGGAGGTGGCCGGGTCTTAAGTTATACATAGTGAAGATGTTCATTGCGACAATAGCAATACCGATGCTCCGCAGTCACTAGAATACCGACGCACACGACTCATCTAATCAAAAGCCGTTCGATGCTACTGCCTGAAGCACACATCCGCGTATGATAGTTTGGATCTAGAGCAGTTGACGGAGATGTTCCAACTGCCAGAAAAGCAGATCCATTCCATTTGCTCGAGGATGATTCTGGATGGCGAGGTAATGTTCATGTGGTCGTCTACATGTTCATGTGACTGGGTACACTAGTACTACTACTACTACTACTGGTCGTCTAGTTCTAGTCTTTTCGCCTAATGGAAGATGCCTCTTAAAGTAACCCTCCTTGTTTCACTTCTCAGGTACCACTCTTCTGGGACAAGAGTTCGCGTATTTTGATTGTCCGACATGAGGACAGCAATTCGAAGTTCCAACGTCTTACGATGAGTGTAGCAGACCGCTGTGGTAATGCGATTGAGCAGCATGAGCGCACTATCGACTACAAGACAGGCCACTACATGAAGAACCAGGGTCAAGGACATGGCGGTCGGCAAGACCGTAACCAGGACGGTCAAGGCCAAGGCTTCCGGGACATCTACTCTGAGGATGTGAGACACTTCAACCGCACACGCTATGCCAACGGCGCAAGGACGCGTGGCACAGTCATCGTTGCGGGTAAAGGCATGAAAGGAAAAGGAAAAGGAAAGGGCGGAAAAGGAGGTGGAAAGTTATGGTCGACCTTACCCTATAATTCTTGGTAGACGGAGGTACCATATAGATGGTGCCCTATAATTCTTGGTAGACGGAGGTACCATATAGATGGTGCCCTATAATTCTTGGTAGGCGGAGGTACCATATAGATGGTACCCTATAATTCTTGGTAGACGCTTGGTAGACGGAGGGACCATATAGATGGTACCCTATAATTCTTGGTAGACGGAGGTACCATAGATACCGATCTGTGTTTTTGTTATTTGGTGGTGGAAAGAACCTGTTGTTGTGATGTACTTATAATATAGATACTGTAAATAACATTTCTGATCCCCTTCGGGGCAGAAGATACCACATAGATACCTCTAATTTTTGTACTTCTCGAATACTACTACTACTACTACTACTAAATAGATTTTCTCGTCGTAATGTTCTTGTGTCTTGTATTTTTGAAATTAGAGTGCCATTTCTAAGAGGAGGCGGCAAGGGTGGAATGGAAGGTCGGGATGGGAATCGTGTCCGGATCGGAGGTTGGAACCGGGGTGCTAGGGATAATGCTGTCGGCTACGCCTTCAAGCCTGAAGAGCGAGGCTTTGGTCAGGGCGGAGGCGGTGGCGGCTTTGGTGGTGGCGGCTTCGGCGGTGGTTACATTAAGGGTTGGTTAAAGGTGCTTTTCTTACCGCTTTTTATGCCTCTCCTAAGGGAGAAAGGCATAACAAGCGGGGAAAGGGAGCACCAAAAACCTACCTCTAATTACAGCAGGCCGTTTGGCAGTGCAGGACTGTCAGGTGGCGGCGAAAGAGGAGGAGGCAAAGGCGTTTGGGCATAATCAACAACTGCAAATGTAAAATACTGTCAGCAATTTCAATTTGGTTTAAGAAGGTGTTACTTGTTGAGGAACGAATTATCACGAGTTCATTTCTAAATGTCGATATGTAACATGCTCAGTTTGACTTTATGGTGTCATAGATCTCATACTTACTCGATATTATGCCACCGCTGTACGATAAACACCTAGATGCCCCAAATAAAACAAGATCCACCCTCAAACGCGGTCTTCGTAGGATTGACTGAACATTACAAACATTTGGGGTAACGACATAGTTGTTTACAAATGACCCACAGTATTTTCATTTAACCACGATTACTGCTCGTTTTTCCTCTTCGAAAAGGAAAAATTCATGTGTCTACATTTTGTCAATATTCTTGTCGATAGTAACTAGCAACAAACATGAAAATGCTTCTCTAAACGATGATTGAATAATTCCTTAGATCGATATCGACATCAGATATGAACACGATGCAATTTTACTCTTACCTACATTTAACCAGATGAAACACTTACAACTAAATTTGAGATTTCATGTCCAGTTGAATCCTTTTGAACCGATTTCAATTTCGAAGAATCTCAGACTTTGCTCAGCTGTTGTACCTCGTCGATAATGTTGCGAACGTTTGTTGTACCCGAGCCCCCACTTCTGCGCCGTATTGTTGAATGGAAGCCTACTAGAAGATTCTTTGGCATTGTATGCTCAATGCAAAGCCTGTCGGGCGATGCGGCGAAGAAGATGATTGAAAGTGAGTGAAAGAGCAAGATGGTTGAAAGTAAAAAGCGAGAGAAACGCCATGCATTTGGAATAATATAGGGCACACAGAAAAAGAAACGAGTCTCGTTAACTAGGATAGATCACTTACAGTTACAACGTGGTGTAATCTTAGATTCTCTGAGTATGCGAATAGGAATATTGAAACTAAGAAATATTTGACAAGTTTTTGATCCTCTTTTGCTTTTCAAAAAAATTATGTCAGTCTTATCATCCGTCTGCGTCGGCATGACGTGTACTTCGTGCTACTCGATAGCGCGTTTGAAGCACTACGTCCCACGCGTAACTGCTTCGTCACGAGAATCACCCGCTGTCGACATCGCCTTCCGCTTAGCGCGTCTGCGCACCTTCGGCGTCCACGCAGTCGCTACTGGCATTCTAGCCGGCAGCCTCCATTACGTATGGCACGAACGGCGACGACAGCTCGAGGGGTCGGCGCTAGACCGATTGAAGAGTGACAAGTCGTTGATGAACTTCGAAGATGTTGCACCGGTTTTGCCAGGAATGAAACCCATACCGGTGGAGGAGATGGGCAACACGGAAGAAGAAATCTTGGCAGAGGAGACGAGGTTGTTGAGGATATTGGAACAAAAGGATCGTAGGAAGAGGGGTGCTCTTAGTCGTCCGTTGATGAACCGTCTCACACGAAATGGAAGCTCGACTGCTGGTGTTGAAGAAGGTGAAAGGTCGGATGATGAAAGTGAATCATATACATTTTTATCGACCGAGTCAGAGATCCCAACCAAGAACTCATGCTGGTTGTCAAGCACATTCCGTGCCGGCATGTCATGGGTGACGAGCGCCTTTTGTGACACATGTGAAAAAGACACTGCCATCAAGGACGAATCACTGGTAGAAGTAGACTCGGATAGTATAGACCATTTAAGAAATCCAGGAGCACATGGAGTCAGAATATAGCTTCATCACTTGTTGCTGCAACGCGTGGACAAAATGCGTCTCGGCATAAGCCGGTGGCAACAGCTGTGGCGGCAAGGGGTGAACATGCGGATTCTCGGATAGAAACCGTACAAATGAATTGCTCTCACTAAAACAGACGAAGAGGCACTTCTTCTATCTTCTGCAAATGGGTGCAATCGACAAATGCTAATCTCAAAAAGGCAAAAGGAGGTAGGCATCCAAGATAATAGCTTTCTTCGAAGATGTAGGTGTAGCGCATTTCAATATGCCTCACAGCCATGACTTTTGGAGGCAGTATTCCGCGATTGGCACGTGCAGCAGTCGCGAAGGCACGGCCACTAGCATGCCACAGTGCGCAAAAGCCTGCGCCGTCGGTCCACGGTCTGGCCGTGCAGTCCAGCGGCTGCCCGCGGTGGAAGGACTCGCGGAAGACTCAAGCAGAGGGAGTTGAGTGGTTTGTACAGGTGGCCAAACGCGTTGCGCCGGAATTCGAGCTTTACGAGTTACCACGCTATTCAAGTATTCCTCTTGTGATTCGACGACGCAGCGCGGACGCAAGAACACCTTTCGACGGGCTTTGGAGTCCTCTGCTGATCCGAGCTTCTGTATGTGAAGATAGGCGCTCCAGTCTTGTCAACGGACAAAATTTGACGCCCCTGAAAGCTAGTCCAGGGCGCAGACACAGCACAGTGTACTTCGTGAATAACCGTTCGTCGTCTCGGACATTTCCGGACGCACCGTGTGTGGTGATGTCACCGCTATCGAATTCCTGCTTCGTTTTTTCTCGCGCCGGGAGAAAATGGAAGCTATGCGCGAAACCTGGCGGTGCAAACGAGATAGACCTGAGGACATCGTCGGAAACACTGGGTACGTGGCTCCACTCGGTATACTCTGCTGAAAATCGACTTTCGCACAAAATGGGCCGGCTTGAGGACCTTTTCGTAAATTCAACAACGAGCACGGCACTAAGAAAGCACCGAACACTTCTAGTACAGTTGCTACAGCTTCCAATTCCGAGGAAGTTGTCGTGCCGTCGGGAAATCGACTCTGCAACGGCTTCTGATGCCTGGAACGCGCGCTTTGGCGACCGTCGATCTTTTGTTCGCGGGCCAATGAAGCGTACTGATTGTCGCCGGCAGAAGGGGCTACGGCGGCTTTACTACTCCATCATGAGGACGGGAGGAGCTGAGCTGCCGAGAAACTCCTGTGGTGTAGATTACTTGATCATCATGCTGGATACGAACGAAAATCCGCTAGCGCTTGGTGGAATCGGAATGATTCCTCTTGCAACGACTGGACCTGAATTTCTGCTAAGAAAGTCTCAAGCTGGAGAACCTGTGCTGAAGCAGCAGGTCATCGCGGTTATCGATCAGAATAATCATATCGTTGGGGGCGATTTCAAGGACCACGCATCGGAGTTTTTCTTTTTCTTTTCCAAGGATGTCGTCTCAAACCGCAATGTATTGGAAACCGAACTTGCATCTTTTTTCAATAGAATTTTCACGAAGTGGGATAATTGCACAGTTTCAAAAGCGCATGAAGATAAGGATGAAAAGTTCTCATTCTACAAGTAGTCTCCTGGAGGTGGAACTCGCATCTTTTTTCAACAGAATTTTCACGAAATGGGACAATTGCACAGTTTCGAAAGACCATGAAAACAAGGATGGATAATATTCTCCATTCACCAACAAGACGTCTTCGACTCTCCGATCTAGCGTGTGGTCGCGGTAGACGGCGGGAGAAGCATTTGCTGGTCGAGTAATGAAGCGAACAACAAGCGTGAGGAAAAACAGGGTCAAGCGTTTGCGAAGTCATACTGAATATCTGCCTGTTGACTTCCGTAGTTCAGCTCGGTTGGCGGAGAGTTGAAGTGCGCATAGAGAGAAACGTGCTAGGTATCTGCATTGAAGAACATAAGGCAAGCTGCTTTGAAAAAGGTTATAAAAAAACAGACCTGCTTGCGCGTATGCTCGGATACAAACCGTAAAAATGAACTGCTTTAACCAAAACAGACAAGATAGAAGGTACTTCCATCTTCTGCAAATGGGTGCAATCGACAAATGCTAATCTCAAAAAGGCAAAAGTTGGTAGTTCGAGGAACACATTAGAAGTTTGCAGTCTTTTCAATGCGCACAAATTTTAGCTTGATCTGCCATGTTTTCATCAAAGACCTCCACGATACATAGTAGTGTCCTTCGAAGATGTAGCGCATTTCAATATGACTCACAATTATGACGCTCGGAGGCAGTTTTCCGAGATGGGCACGCACTTCAGTTTCAGCGGCACGGTCACTAACACGCCATGGTGCGCGGATGCCTGCGCAGCCCGCCGACGGGGAGGTCATGCAGTACGGCGGCCAAGCCGGCTTGATTGATCGGCGGCAGACGCAAGCAGAGGGCGTTCAGTGGTTCCTGCAGTTGGCAAAAGACCTTGCGCCAGAATTCGAGTTCTACGAACTGCCGCGCTTTTCGAGTTGCGCTCTTCTAATCCGACGACGCACCGCGTACGCAAGAACACCCTTCGAAGGGCTTTGGAGCCCGCTGCAGGTCCGAGCCTCCATATGCAGGGAAAGGGATTCAAGTGTCGTGGACATGCAAGACTCGATGCCTTTGGATGCTTTCCCCGGGAAGAGGCGGAGGGCTGTATACTACGTGAGTAACCGTTCCTCGTATCGAACATTTCCGGACGCGCCGTGCGTAGTGATGTCACCGTTGTCGTATTCCTGCTTCGTTTTTTCTCGGTCGGGGAGAACATCGAAGCTACGCGCGAAACCTGGCGACGCAAACGAAATAGACCTACGTAGATCGTTGGACGCATTGGGGATGTGGCTCCGCTCCGTTTACGCTTTTAAAACTCCACCAGCGTGTCTAACGGGGTCCTTTGATGAGTTTTTCATAAATTCGACCATGAGCGCTGCCCTGAGAAAGCATCGAACATTCTTACTCCAGTTGTTGCAGCTTCCCCTTCTGCAGAATGTGCATTGTCGTCGGCAAAGCGACTGTACAGCGACTGCTGCTGCTTGGAATGCAACCTACTGTGACCGCCGATTGTTTGTTCGAGGGCCTATTAAGAGGGCGGACTCTCGCGTTCAGGATGGGTTGCGGCGACTTTACTACTCTATGACACGTAGAGGAGGGCATGCGCTGCCCAGGAATGCCTGTGGTATAGATTACTTCGTCGTCATGCTGGATACAATCGAAAGTCCGACGGCTCTCGGTGGGATTGGCGTGATTCCCCTTGCTGCTACTAGACCGGGGTTTCTCTTAAAAGAATCTCCGGCTGGAGAACCTGCGATGCTAAAACAACAAGTGATCATGGTACTTGATGAAAATAACATTATCGTCGGGGGAGATTGCAAGGCGCATGCATCCGAATTTTTCTTCTTCTTTTCCCAGAAGCTCGTTTCCAATCGCAATGTACTGGAGGTGGAACTCGCATCTTTTTTCACTAGAATTTTCACGAAATGGGACAATTGCACAGTTTCGAAAGACCATGAAAACAAGGATGGACAATAATCTCCATTCCGCAACAAGTAGTCTTCCACTCTCCGATCTAGCGCGTGCTCGCGGTAGACGGCAGAAGAAGCATTTGCTGGTCGAATAATCAAGCGAACAACATGCGTGAGGAAGAACGGGGTCAAACACTTGCGAAGTCATACTCACAATATCTGTCTGTTGACTTCCGTAGTTCAGCTCGGTTGGAGCAGAGTTGAAGTTCGCATCTAGAAGCGCTTGCTCGGTAGTTTTATCGGTTGTAAAAGGAGCTATTGTGAAAGAGGTGTGCAATTATCGCAATTGATCCACCTGCAAAAAAAGGCCGCACCCCTCTCTGTAGAAACGAAAAAACGGCAGATGAACCAGAAATGCAAAACGTTTGAATGGGTTAGAAAGGAACATTACCTATCCTAAGTAAGGTAAGGCACCATGCTTTGTTCACCTGAAGTAAGCAGAAGAAAAAATGATGCAGAGCGTTCGCAGAGGATCGAACCGAGCAGGACTCTCGCGCAGCTTTCCTTTTAGCATCGGTGGAAGCCAGTCTCTTCTCGCTGCACACGGTAATTCGCCACTTCTGCGTCTCGCAAGTCGTGACACGAATGTTAATCAGCGAGGGTTCTTCCTTTTGGGGCACGCCGGGTTTTCGACCTCTGCTGCTGACGTTTATTCTGCAACGGGCGACTCGATACGTCACTACGATACCTCGTCCGGGCTGCAACTGAACCCGAATTATCGACGTCCGAGTCAGGCAGGTGCGGTGGCTTGGTTTTTGCAGATTGCTTCTGAGGTCGCGCCTGAGTTTGAATTCTATGTGCTTCCAAAACACTCGCGATATCCGCTTCTCGTCAGGCAGAGGATTCCAGCCTTTCGACCACCGTTCGAAGGCCTCTGGAGTCTGCTCCAGATACGCTCAACTCGAAGGCTTTCGGAGTATGTCTGTAAGGACGGACGGGTGAGCTCGCTGTGGTACACGACACGAAATATTCAGTATCGTTTAGCTCCTGAGGTGCCGAACCTGGTGATGTCGAGTGGAACATCGTCTTGCTTCGTCTTTTCGGGTGAAGATCTCAAGGCTTCACTGTACTCGAAGCCTGGCAGTAGTAATGAGATCGACCTGGTTCGAAGTCCGCACTTGCTTGGTACCTGGCTGCGCAGTGTCTATTTGGACCGGCCGGTTGACACCATCTCCGCTAGCCTGGAGGACTTGACTCTCCGTGCGACGACGACATCAGCAAGCGTAACGCAGCGTTGGCTGCTGGTCCAGATGATGCGACTACCGGTGTTGCAGAATCTGACATTTCCTGCGGAAATCGGGTGCGGCGTAACGACATATAACGCAACACTGTGTGGCCGGCGCATGCTGTTTCGTGTGCCGGAGAACTCTTCTAGTCGTGTATCAATCGATGACCCGAAAGTTCGCTTGCGATACGAGTTTGGTGGGCGCCGGGGGTGCCGGCCGCTGAGCACTGATGACGATGTCGACTACATGATTCTTTTGGTTTGTAGCAGATCTGAAAGCACCAAGCTGACGGGGGTAGGCATTCTTCCGTATGCTCTCCTAGATCGCAATCATTTGCTTTGCAGCGACACTAACACTGTTACAAAGCGCAAACCTGTACTGGTTGTCGATGGCCAGCACAATATCTCTGGCGATTTCAAAGGCTTTGACCAATATTTCTATTTCTTTTCTGAAATCGATTCCGTGGTCAAGGATGAGAAGCATAAGAGCAGCTTTGTTAGATATGTAAAGAAAATTTTCTCAGTTTGGGACGACGGGGTACAGTCAAAGACTCACGTCACAACTCTTTGAAAAATACGTGAATTGTCGCATTTGCCATGCCGACTCCGAAACGTCCCACGCATAACATCCGCCTCACAAGAAACACATCCTAGTGCCGACATCGCCTTCCGCGTAGCACGTCTTCGTACTTTCGGCGTCCACGCAGTCGCTACTGGCATTCTAGCCGGCAGACTCCATTACCTATGGCACGAACGGCGACGACAGCTCGAGGAGTCGGCGCTAGACCGATTGAAGAGTGACAAGTCCTTGATGAACTGCGAAGATGTTGCACCGGTTTTGCCAGGAATGAAACCGATTCCGGTAGAGAAGGTGGGCAACACGGAAGAAGAAATCTTGTCAGAGAAGGCGAGGTTGTTGAGGACATTGGAACAAAAGGATCTGCGGAAGAGGGGTCTTGGGGCTGGGTTGATGAATCGTCTCACAAATAAGACGACCTCTAATAAATACTAATCATGATGAAGGTTCGGTTGAAAGTGAATCATATACATTTTTATCGACAGAGATTCCAACTAAGGACTCATCTTGGTTGTCCCGCAAATTTCAGACTGGGTTATCATGGATGACGAACCTGAGTAGCTTTTTCAACACATGTGAAAAAGACACAGGTGATAAAGAAGAATCACAAGTAGAAGTAGATTTGGATAGTATAGACCATTTAAGAATTCCAGTGGCACGGGGAGTCAGAATATAGCTTCATCAATTGCTGCAACGCGTGAACAATGCGGGTCTCGGCATATGACGGAGCCAGCGTGGTCGGGAATTGCGATTCTCTGAGGAGCAGGGGGAAGTCGGCAGAGAGCTTATTAAAAGGCTTATTCAGCACCTCTTCGCGGCTACTGATGGTGGTCCTACAAGTAGATGATCTCACGCTAATGCAAGCCGTACTACTACATCCGCAAAAAGATAGTGCAGAAGGCGCATCGATGAGTTGTTACCTAGCGCGTACAAAGATCCAAAATAGTTGTGTGGATAACAAGTAAAACGGTGTTGATGAAAGGTGAAATGTTGATAACGTCTAGAATGACCTGTACTCTTTAGGCCGATCAATGGATCGTTTATTACGTAAGTAGAACTAAAAATCTGTTGGCAATAGACCGGTTGCAAAAGAATCATGATACTTTTCCGCATGACCTCTTCGAACATCGTTCGCAGGGCAGGTCCGACGACGCAGTTACGGGCGCAGAGCTCGGGAATTTCCGTTTCCCAACAGCGAGACTCCGCATTGACGGCATGGAGAGAGTGCGAGTCTGAGACTCAGGTCGACAATCGGCGTGTGAAGCAAGCACAGGGTGTCCAGTGGTTCGTACGTCTAGCACAGAGCGCGGCTCCGGAATTCGAGGTGTACGAGCTGCCACGGTATTCTCTGTTTCCGCTTTTGATTCGGAGGCGCGACAAGGAGTTCCTAACACCCTTCGACGGCATGTGGAGTCCGATTCAGATCCGATCCACAATGATTTCTCAGCGCCACTCGGTTGTGGAGCAGCTCAAATCTGGCTTGCAGGCAAAATCGGGCGGATGGTATTACATACGGAACCGGTCGTTTGCAACCCACCCGCAGGTTCCGTGTGTAGTAATGTCTCCTATCTCGAGTTCCTGTTTCGTCTTCTCGGGCGCAGAAAGCGGACCATCACTGAATACAAAGCCAGGCTGTGAATTCGAAATTCCTCTGGAGAAAGATCAGTCGTCCGCTGCCCTTGGCAGCTGGCTGCGGTCCGTGTACCCCTCGACAGGGCAAAGCTTGTTGCCGACCGGAACTCTGGAACACCTGTTTATAACCTACGGCATGAACCCAGCCATCCGCAGACATCGCGGCTTTTTGATTCAGATACTGAAGCTTCCACTTCTGCGAAACATCGTCTTTCGGCGCAAGGTGGTAGACCGCGATGCGATCGGCTTCAACGCGACGCTGCAGGACCGCCGTTTGCTCATCCGAAGCCCCACGAAACGGACTATTGTTCGAGGCACGCGACGCCTCCGTTACTCGTTCTCGCAGCCGTTGGGACGTGCCCTCTGTCGTGAAAATTGCGGAGTCGACTACTTCCTGGTGCCCGTCGACACCTGGGAGAATCCGTGGGACTTACTGAACGCCGTAGAGCTGTTTCGTGACGCGTGACGCCCACCGCGTCACGCCCAGAGCTTCGGGGGGGATGAAATATCTGCCCTCAATTTCAAGCGTCACGCAGCACGCAACAACGGGCAGGAGGGGCCTGATTTTGACGAGTCTAGATCTGTGGATCCTTGATAGATCCGTGGACCTTCGACCGCTCCACGGATCTTGCTTTGATAGATCCGTGGACCCTTGATAGATCCGTGAGTCCTTGATAGATCTGTGGATCGGATCCTTGATAGATCCGTGGATCTTCGATCGCTCCGCGGATCTTTCTCTGATAGATCCGGTGATCCTTGATAGATCCGTGGATCCTTGATAGATCCGTGGATCCTTGATAGATCCGAGGATCCTTGGTAGAGCTGTGGATCCTTGATAGATCCGCGGATCTTCGATCGCTCCGCTGGTCTTTCCTTGATAGATCCGTGGATCTTGATCTTTCTTCGATAGATCCGTGGGACCTTGATAGATCCGCGCGCCCTTGATAGATGTAGATCTGTGGATCCTTGATAGATCCGCGGACCTTCGATCGCTCCACGGATCTTCCTTTGATAGATCCGTGGATCGTTGATAGATCTGGGGATCCTTGATAGATCCGCGGGCCTCATCTGCGACCACTCCGCGGATCTTTCTTGGATAGATCCGTGGATCGTTGATAGATCCGCGGATCCTTGATAGATCCGTGGATCCTTGATAGATCCGAGGATCCTTGGTAGAGCTGTGGATCCTTGATAGATCCGCGGATCTTCGATCGCTCCGCTGGTCTTTCCTTGATAGATCCGTGGATCTTCGATCGCTCCACGGATCTTTCTTTGATAGATCCGTGGGTCCTTGATAGATCAGCGCGCCCTTGATAGATGTAGATCTGTGGATCCTTGATAGATCCGCGGATCTTCGATCGCTCCGCGGATCTTTCTTTGATAGATCCGTGGATCCTTGATAGATCCGCGGGCCCTTGATAGATCTGTGGACCCTTGATAATCTACGTCGCACCTTTTTCAAAAAATAGTCAGCAGGCTTCTGCATATAATTAGTTCAAAGGATCAAGATCAAGAGAAGCACAACGAAGGGGAGCATCTTGCGCACCAGCCTGTCTGAGCGTAAAAGTCCACGCGTGCCTCTTAGCTGTAGGCAGAACTGACAGCCAGGAGCTGTCAAGAGAACTGGCAGGCTGTGAAGGTCCAAGTGGGAAGTCTGAGGTCGGTCATGTATGGCAGAACTTCGCATGAGTTTAGACGTTTGTCAGCGTGAGTAAGCAAGTTCAGTTCAGAACGTAAGAACGGCGCGCACGTAAGTACAAGCGCAACAAAGAAGCACGACAAAACAAGGCTGAGACTCTTGAACGATTCTCAACCTATGGCCATCCTTCGACGATGTAGTCTAGTTTTGTTTTGAGATAGATTGCAACTACGTTGTCACGTATATGCGTAACCAGAACCGACAGTCAAGAGTTGTCAAGAGAGCTGGCACGTTGTAAAGGTCCAAGTGCGAAGCCTGAAATCGGTCATGTATGACAGAACTCCGCATGAGTTTAGACGTTTGTCAGCGAGAGCGCGCAAGTTCAGTTCAGAACGTAAGAACGGTGCGCACGTAAGTACAAGCACAAAAAAGAAGCACGACAAAACAAGACTGAGACTCTTGAACGATTCTCAACCTATGGCCATCCTTCGACGATGTAGTCTACGTTTGTTTTGAGCTAGATTGTAACTACGTTTTCACGTATATGCAAGTAAGCAACACGTAAGCAACAAAGTGAGTAAGTTTCCTGAAACTTGGCTACAACTTGAGCAAAGTACTCAAGTGCTCACGCAATCTCAAAAACATGGATGGCAGTTGTTGCGTGGAGAGAACAGTCAATCTTGGTTACATTGGTGCAACAGCCGAGAACCGAATCCGACTCCGATCATTCGGCACAGTAAAACGATGGCAACGACGAACAACTGCCACAGTTGAATAGCACGATACAACTACACTAGTCTCGTGTCTTTAAAAAATAAAAAACCAACAACATAAGGATAGATAGCAATATTATCAGCGACATACGATAGATACACGAAGAACAAGATAAGCAGAAGGAGCGCGCTGGCTAACTGACGGAAAGCGCTCGCTTGCGTTATCTATCTTCTTCTTGGTGACGTGGGTGCCCAGAAGCAGCATTCAGTCTTCTTGCGTGGGTGCGCTACGCGGACTGGCGAAGACTGCCGCTGGAGTAAAAGCGTAAAACTTTTTTTTCTCTCGGCGACCTCTAGTAAAGCGGTTAGCTAACGAAGACAGTGCGGCCCGGTCAGCAAGCAGTGCTTCTACGTCAAGCTCTACTTCTCCGATAAGCAGCTTTCCCCTTTTCCGCGCGTGTTTACGTGGCCTCTATCTTCTAGTAGAGTAGTGGACCTGCAGCAGCAGCTTCTTCTTCCTGCGTTCGACCGTAGTACACGACACCCAGACCACGGCCGCAGCAGCGTTACGGTCGGTTGCGATTCTCCCTATCGAGTCTTGGGGTGACATCTTTGCAGCCGGCCACGGGAGAGCACGACGGAAGATTCACCCCAAGCAGCACACAAGGGAGAATCGCAGTAGCACTAACAGGAAACCCATTCGAAGTCAAACGGAAAAAGCTGGCCTAGTGGTTTTGCGAAACAAGCAGCGGCTTTGTGGTTTTGCGAAGCAACGGCTTCGAACGGTTGCGCGAAGCAACGGCTTCGATCGATTTTGTGAAGCAACGGCTTCGATCGATTTTGCGAAGCATTGGCTTCTGACAGCTTTGCGAAGAAGCAGCGGCTTTGTGGTTTTGCGAAGCAACGGCTTCGGACGGTTTTGCGAAGCATCGGCTTCGAACGGTTTTGCGAAGCATCGGCTTCGAACGGTTTTGCGAAGCAACGGCTTCGGACGGTTTTGCGAAATAAGCAGCGGCTTGAGGTTTTGCGAAGCAAGTGCCGGATTTGTGGTTTTGCGAGTAACGGCCTTTCGGAGGTGTTGCGAAGCAAGCAGCGGCTTTGTGGCTTTGCGAAAAAGCGGCTTCTCAAAAGTTTTGCGAAACAGCAAACAGCTTCAGGCGGTTGCGCGGCAAGCGTTAAGGCCGGCTGCAATTCTCCCTGCTACGTCTTGGGGTGACGTCTTGTCTTGCAGCTGGCCACGGGATAGCACGGCGGCAGATAATTCAGCATCCCAAGCAGCATCTGAGGGAGAACCGCAGAACCGCTAACAGATAAGCGCAATTCATTCCAACGACGACAACGGATTTAGCTTGGAGGCGTTGCGAAGCATCAGCTTCGGACGATTTTGCGAAGCGGCAGCTTTGAGGTGTTGCGAAGCAACGGCTTCGAACGGTTTTGCGAAGCGGCGCATTTGAGATTTTGCGGAGCAACGCTCGGACGGCTTTGCGAAGCAGCGGCTTTGAGGTGTTGCGAAGCAACGGCTTCGGACGGGTTTGCGAAGCGGCGTCTTTGAGGTGTTGCGAGCCAACGGCTCCTAGCTACTAGCGGCTTCGCGGCAGCTGGCCTGCCCGACGGGTTTGCCTCTTCCTTACTAGTGGCTTTGCGACAGCCGGCTCCGACGGGTTTGCCTCTTCCTTACTAGTGGCGTTGCGACAGCTGGCTCCGATGAGTTTGCCTCTTGGCTACTAGTGGACTTGCGACAGCCGGCTCTGACGAGTTTGCCTCTTGCCTACTACCTACCCTAGGGGCTTTGCGAGAAGCAACCGGATTCGCCTCGCGAAGCTAGTGGCTTGGCGAGACGTCAGGGGGTCGATTTGCCTCGAGATCGCCGCCTCGCTCTTTCAAAACAGAAAAGAAGAAAAGCAAAAAGGAGACAATGGCGCAAGGCTTAAGCCCCGCGGCGGTAGTGGTTCCGCGTGGCCTCGTGAATCCAGTCTATGTCTTCGGTGGTGAGAGTAGGAACGGCGACAAGCGCAAGACATTTACTGCGCAGACCAGATGCTTCGCGCACGCTGTCATTCAGTGCTGGCAGACGTGTCAGCCTCTTGCCTTATGGGTAAGGATGGCCTAGCTCTGAAATCTTTGCAGTAGTTTCCATCTTGCTTGGGGGTTAGCCTTTTGGGGGCTCGTCGCTGTGGTCTGTGTCTTTTTTTCAGGGGTGGGCCTTTCTAATTGCTGCGGAAACGTTGAGGAGCTGCCCGCGCTCTTGGCTGGCGGATGTGTTGAGGACAATGAGGCAGAGTGGCCTCGGTTTGGAGCCTTTGCAGCTCTTTCCTGCGGATAGTTAATTATGGCTCCGGTGTCGTCGTTGTTATTTCAAGGGAAAACGAAAGACGTGAGCGTGCGCGCGCCGGCTTGTTGGTTACTGCCTGGCGCTCCCCTCGTTTTTCAGTGTCGACTATTTGAGATCTAGTCTATGACTTTAGTAGAATTAGCGCCATAGCCATGGCCTCGGTATTGATGTGATTGAATACGAAGAGCGTCGTGGCTGAATGATTGAACTTGCTACGCTGACGGGCTTCATAAAGTTGAGCAATGAGGTTTAGCCTTTGGACTGCGCTCGGTCTTAGAACTGGCGCCAACACCCTAGGCGCCGGCCCCTTTCTATGTTTCTTCCTTTCTCTGACGGGTCTCGTCTGCTTCTCGCCTGTGCTATCGGCTTGGCCCTAATCTTTCAGCAGTGACGCTCCTTGGGGGCCACGGTATGAGGCTGATTTTGGGAAAAGGTTCGAGCATTCATCGGGAGAGCTTTGCGGGCGTCTTTTGGACGAATTTGGTGGCACCGTGACCATGGTGATGACAGAAACGGAACGAGTAAACCCGTGCCGGCGTTGTGGTGGAGTGTGTCGAACTTGTTCGGATCCTCATCCGATGGCCACGGCTGGGACTGAGGGCCTTCCTCTGCGGGGCTTGTCCCTCCAGAAGCTCCTGGACAAACAAGGCAACACGGCGCCAGATGTGACATGTTCTGAAGACAGTGGCGCACCAGGTTCGCAGCCTTGCGGCCAGTTCAGTCGACACGTACAGTTCAAGAATAGCCACTCGCTTCCTGGTGATGGTCTAAGCACAAAGGCGTGCGATATCGAGATTCAACCGCGGCAGGCGCTGAACGGGATGAAAATGGTCACGCCCATCAATGTGCCAAGTGAGTTCTTCACTTTAGGGGGTGCGACGTTCAGGGTGACGGGCCTCGTGCGTCATGTCGGCCGCTATGTCGAGAGCGGGCATTACGTTGCAGTAGTGCGGCGCGAGGGTGTCTGGTATTTCTGCAATGACAACTCAGTGGCGGCAGTTCGCTCTTTTGTGGATGCTCTTCGTAAGATCGGGAACGAGATCAGCCTCGTCTTCGGTGAGAGGGTAGACAGCATCGACGAAGCAGAGGCGGGAGGCTCTTCGTTGGTTGAGCTTGCAGAACCGCACTGCAAAAAGGAGGTGGCAGAGACAGAAGGCGGGCCCTCACAGCGCAAGAGGGATGCCTCGGAAAGCGGGGAAGACGTCGAGGCGTCTTCAGAAGAAGAACAGACGGACAAAATCCGCCTGATGAAGAAGAAGAAGAAGAAGACGGGGAAACGCAAACGAAAGGGGTCGCGCGTGAGCACACCCCCAAGCTTGTGCCCGCCAGAGGTTGCTGAAGAAGTTGGGCTGTTGCAGCCACCAGAGGGCGCGGCGCTGACTGTCGCGGCGGGTCCTGCGCAGTTTGTAGGGATTCGTCTTGGTGCAAATATTTCCGCTAAGGCTGGCCAGTTTCTCACGCGTGTAGCGACAAGCGACGGGGCTGATGTGTTGTTCTGTGAAGCAGTTACAAGAGAGGCACAGCGTTACAGCGATTTCTGCTGGCAAGCATACCGGGAGGACCAACAGCGTCAGATGACACTTCGGCGGCAGGGGAATTGTGTCCCTGGGAAGGTGTGGCATTGTGCTCTTTGCCCTTACAAGAGCCTCAAGCATGCCATCTCGCTCGCGAGTCATGTGAAGCGGATGCATCTAGTCGCAAAAAACGACCGGAAGAAGAAGTCGCTGGAGCATCCTCTCCGTGGATTCATGGCCATAGCGCGCGCCTTGTATGATGACACCTCAAAAGCGTCGCAGAAGAAATTTCCACCGCCGTGGGATTTGGGTGCGCTGGCTGGTATTCAGTCCCTCCAGCTATCGCTCTTCTTTCTTTTTTTCTTGGAAGTATTGAGC
>CAJINU010000130.1:147977-160222 GCA_905178165.1 Amoebophrya sp. A25 | reverse complement strand
CAAATTCCTCAACAGGGAAGATCGAACTAAGTACCTAATTCCTGAGGACCCGAGCAAGTCCTTTATTGTCACGAACAATCGATTTGCGGTTCGCATCCCAAAATTCAACTCTTGGGTTGGAAAAGACAAGTTGGACGACGACGATCTAGACGATGTTGAAGCGCACGTTTTCGGCGATTCCGGTTGCTTGCCTTGCCACTCTGACTCAATAATGTTTGACGAAGAAGATGAAGAACTTTGCGCTCGGGAGGAACCTTGCTTAGGTGGTCTAGACCAGCCCCCGCTAATGGAGATTGAAGAGAACAATTCAACAGTAGACCATCGAAGAGCTTCAATTAGCAGCATTATCTCCCCAGACTTTGAACCGGTGCTGAAACGAGCTGGGTATAAACCGATTATGATCGACCAGAACGTCGATAGCCACATTAGAGGAGTTGGAGGCATTGCTGTTAACAACGAGAAGCCTCGTTACTACCTTGTGCCTCTTGCTGTGAAAAACTCTGAGTCTGGTTACGACTTCCTTAATCCGATTCGACTTCAAGTTCTTGGCGGGTGGCAGCCCGGATACCGGTCCCCGATCGTCATTGGCGGGACGGATTTCCACTACTTAAACATCCACTACAGCAGTAAGCTCTGGAAGCGAAAGAACAAGATACCTCGTATGCAGTGCCCAAAAGTCTGGTTTGACACTGCCAACTGTGGCCGCAGGTGGCTTCCAACCGTCATCGAAGTTGACGACAGAAACAACTACAGCAACAAGTTGAAGTGCAAGAAGAAGAAGAAGAAGAACAAGTCTCCTTCAAAACCTGTTAAGTCTTCATCCGAGACCGCCTCTTGCGAAGACGACCCTGTAGAGGGGTTTGACTACGACTCTGACGCTGACAGTGAGGAGGACAATCCTTTAGGCCAAGAAGTTGCCGAAGTCGTTGAAAGCTGCGGTGGAGACAAGTCAGAAAAGAAGAACAAAACTGTTTCTACCAACTCCGAGAAGGAACCTCCCCACCGCGAAGACGTAAACGACACTGCTGCTTTTGGGTCCGCGGACCGATGCTGCTACGCTGAATACACTTTAGACAACCTTCCAGTTGTGTCGTCTTCAATAGTCACTATCTCTATCAACAAGAACCAGTCCAACATGTTTCGAGTTGTAGACCCTATCACGCTTTGCACGGTCCCGCACTTTGTTGTTGAACGCGATTGCTCGCTTACTGTTGGAGTGGTGGCTGTTGGTGACAACAAAGGGAGAAACTTCAAACGAAGCGTTGACTTTAAGGTCTCGGTCTTCAACCCGCAGCTTTTCAACAAGAAGACCAATCTTCTCGACCTTCCTGGGTCCTTACAGTCTCTTGCGGAAACAGAACCCGAAGAAACGGACCTCGTCCCTCAATCGTTGCAGAGAGATCCATACGAATTCTTCAAGGTCCTTGACTCTAGAGGAGTTGGAAGCCCTGAGTTTCGAGCGCTTTTGAAGAAGGACTTGATTCTCTCCGGAGGGTTTGAAGAAGACAGCCCTGATGTCGAACGAATTCTCGACTCCATACCTCAACAGCTCAGCGTGTGGAAAAAGCGAATTGACGAACGAAGACAGGTTTACTTGTCTTCAAAACCTGCAGCCAAGCACAGTTCCGAAATTGGAGAAGCAGAGTTTGACTTTTCTTCAAACCAAGTGCCTGTGGAATTTTACCTTCAAGGGCTTAACAGCGAAGGTGAAGTGAGTTCAACTAGAAGGATCGAGAGCTTCGATAGTGAGCCGTGGCTTCCTAAAGACGCAGACTACTCTGATCGCGACGTTGCATCGATCGCTTTATTCGACTCTTTCCAACGAGCTTCTGACCGACCTTTGATCACATCTCTTGTCTGCGAACGGATTAAGGAAGGGAAGTTCGGCCTGAAGAAAGTCACCGAGGGAGACGACATTCGATTCCTAGTTTCCACAAGACTGCCAGAAGAAGAGATTTTTCTTGCCGAGAAGTTTAATCAACTACCTTCTTCGAGCCTTAGCAACGTTGGGGACGATGTTCTTGAGGAAATTGCAGAATCAGCTCCAGGGCAAGCCAAAAGGAAGAACCGAAAACCAGTAGAGCTTACCGGCACTGTTGAGGAACTGGCTGCTGAGCAGGAAGAGTGGAAGAGAAAACGCAACATCTTTTCGAGGAAGTCTGAGCGCTGGGTTCTAGAAGTTGCTCGGCATTTTTTAGCTTCCCCTCACGTGCACTTAATTTACGAGGAAGCAGTGGAACGAAAGTTGTGTCCTTACCGGCTTGCATCTCTCGTTGAACGATCTTGCGTTGCAATTGCAAGAGCGTTCCCTGAAGCTCTAGCTTGCGAAGGCCACGACGCACCTCAGAGCGACAAGACTATGTACGTCTCATGCCTCGATCTTCGGAGAATGCCTAAGAAGAATCCACGACCAACTCCTCACATTTCTTCTGAATCTAAGCAGTTGCGTTTGAACAACCTCTTGGACAGGGAGCTAATCATGAAGTTGCAAACTGAGCCTTGCGACCCAAAGTCGTTGCTTGCTATGAGGTTCCTTTCCGACATTTCAGCTGGCTTAAGGAAAGGCACGTTTAACGGACGCTTGCTGTCAGACTTTTCTCCCGGACCGAACGTCGCTGTCCGTTGGGTAGCGACTTACCCTCAGCACGAACAGACGGCTCAATCTTATCTCCGCGGGTCTTGGATTCGGTACTACAACTCTTTTGACGTTTACAAAGCGTTTAACGCCATTGTCTGCGACCCCGAACTATCCGTGTACCTCGGCGTTAGAAGCGCTGACCGTGTTCTGCGACCACTAAGAATGCAACTCGGGCTCGTAACGGTGCCTGCCGAATTTGTTATGGCTTTCGGCCCTCACTTTTGCCGCTTGTGCCTTTCTCCTGCTGACATCGATTTGTTTTCTGACGAGCTTTGGGCGGCCCACGACGCTGACGTTGCGAGCGGGGTCGGCTCTGTGCGAGAGCTGCTTTTGGAAATGCAAGGCGGCGACGAGATTCTCAATAACATTGCTCCTAATAGTGACGGCGGAGATGGAGAGCTCCCTCCCGAGTGGAGTGTTGTCTCCAGAATGAAGGAGTACATTGCTAGTTTGCCTGAGGAGGGTCACAAACGAGACGACAGCCCGAGTAAAGAGGCGCTAGAGAAATTTTCAACGAGCGGTCCTGTTGACCACGGCTCTGACGCTGAAGACGGAGACGTAATGGAGGTGGTTGACGAAGATGAGGGTTGAGAAGAACCTTTAATTTAACAAGCTCTGGCTGGCTAAGTAAGACTTGCTAATCTGAGTTTGTAGTTAGGCTGGGGTGAAGCCTTCTTTCTAGTTTGTTAAAGTGTTTTACCTGCAGAACTGATGTCAACCTGCATTTGTGTTGAGAAGTGCAAAATGCAAAACAAACGAATTTCTTGGATGATGTGTTTTGTGTTGTTTAAATTAAGTCTGAATGAGCAAAACCTTCAAACTTTGCTGTTGGTTGGTTATCCAGTGCTGCAATTCTTGAAGACAACTTGAAAATTTCAATTGACAAGTTAAAACAACCGTTCATAAGAAAGATATTTTTTTGAAATGTTGTGCGAAACTCAATTACCAAATTCATTCCTACCTTGTGTTGATCCTGAAAGTGCACTTCTAGCCACCTCTCGACAGTAATTAACGTGTAGAACGACCTTGAGCCGGTTAATTAAACCACCTTTCGTTTAATGACGTCGACTTCTCCACTCTCGTTAACGCCGCATTTTCTTCCAACTTCCAGGCAGAAACTACGGTGTAATTTTGAAAATTACTTTCATTGTACTAACTCACGTTTTCTTGTTTAAATTTATTTTCCTTTGTAGTTTTCTTTAAACGACTAGCTTCAACTCTTGTCAAGATTTAGTTTGGCGAAGCACTTCATGAACGAAACAACCAACTGTTGACTGGTGTTGTGATTTCATTTTGTTGTCTGTGATTGTGACCACGCTGTTGCTGGGACTAAGTTGGGAGACTAAAATTGGATTAGCGAACATGGTGGACCATAACTCATCAGCTGAGAAAGCCAGACAGGAGATGGCTCGCCGAGCTGCAGCTGAAGCTGACTGGTTACGGATGAGACCAGCTTCTATTCCGCGACCACAACCTCCGAGAGCAAAAAGCCATCTACAACCTCCTTTTCCGCGACTAAGAAGGCGTCGCCGTTCAAGCTCACCTTCCAGCCCTCGACTCCCAGCCATTGTCCGTCCAGTGAACTCGTCTTCCGCTTCGCAACTCCCGTTCGTCGGGAGACTTGCTGATTCAGCTCCTGCGCCAACATCCTCCAATGTTCGTGTTGCCGGTCCGACCTCGAGGCTCGAACCAGCAACAACAGAGGAGCACCTCGAGATCATGTACTCAAATCCTCACATGTTGCTTGGTAACGACCCGTACCCACCGCAAGCTGACGAAACCATTGAGAAGCTTCGGTACGCTCTTGAAGAAATTCCTCTGTGGTTGGGCCAAGCGCGCGGCCAGCTGCGAATCACGATGAAGCACCAAGCCGCCTTCAACGATGAGAGTATGCCGAGTGCGATGCGACTACGCGGACTAAACCCGTTTGATCACGACTGGCGCCGATTGTACACTCTAATCCACACTCTAGACAATAGTCTTGACTGTGCCGGAATGCAACTTGTCAGCATCATGAATGAGGTTGAAAACAAACTTCCGATTTGGTCCGGCTTGCCCCAATCTAGTTTCGAACGTTTTAAGGGTCTGCTGGCTTGGTTGACAAGCCTGTCAAAAGGCGTTAGCTCCCGACTTAACCGGCTAAAAACAGCTCAAAAGGATGACCAAGAATCTTCTCCTGAAGTTGTTGAATCGCGCTTAATGACGAACGAGGTTGACTTGCAAGCTGACGCTAAAATAGCTGTTGTCGAATCGATGTTGCCAGTGAACCCTCAACGCACTGTTGGGCACGACAAAAGCTCGTTTACCCTCCGGCCTCAATACAGACGAACGCTGGCTGAGAAAGACATCTTTGGTTCGTACCGCGCCCGAATCGCAGCTCTAAACGTGTGCTTCCCAACTTCGAACACGGTTTCACCCGAGGAAACAGGTCTAGAAAGCAGCATCGACATGTTCTTGCAAGACTTCCCGTTGCTGCCAGTGAGGTACCTCAAAGAGATGACGAGAACGAACCAGTTTTTGTTGGACGTTCCGGTACACACCTTGCCTCTCAACAACACTCCAACCGGTCGAGTTCTGCGTGTTCGAAACGAATACAAGGCGTTAATTGGCTTCGATACGATCACATTCACGAACAGAAGCATTTCTGACCGTTGGTTTCGCTTGTGCTCTACTGAAACGAACACTCCGTTGGTGAAACCGCTCCCACGCTCAGTGTTGGCTCGCCTAGCACGTTTAAAATAAGTCCGACGAAGACGCAAAACTCACAAATTCTATTTGACTGTTGACTAAGTTGTGAGTTCACGATGCGGTGCCAAAACAAAATCTAGGCCTCTGAACTGAATCGGTTGTTCAAATCTTGAACGGTTGATGGTTAAAATCATATTTCTAAACCAGCCACGTTTGTTTTCTTAAATCTGGTTGACTAACGACTCATGAGAACTCGAGCCATTGTGTGAATTAAGTGTTGTCTAAAGCTTCAGGGATGGATGTTGCAAACAAATTGTTTACCATTTTAAATAACCAACAGTAAGGTAATTTCTTTTTTCTTCTTAAATTGTTGCCAGAATCAATAATATTTGCTTACGCTTGTAATTCCTCTCGTTTACTGATTTGTTGCCTTCGTTTACTAAGAATTTTTGTTTTCGTGCTTAACCCTTTCTTGACCTAAGCGATCTTACGACAGATATGAGTGTGAAAGGCGGTAACAATTTTTCTTTTTGTGGCCGCAAGGACGCAATGGAGGTGGCGAAAGGAACAACAAGCTCTTCTTCAACTAAAGCTTGCAACCAACCAGCTGTTAACTCCAACGACATCGCAATGCCTAAGTACATTCGCACCGCAAAGGGGCAACTTATTCCGGTGGGCCGTCGTAGTACGCCCCTCAGACTGAGGAGCCAGCCTCGTCCAGCACCTTATTTAGCACCTTCTTCACAACAACAACCAAGACGCGATGCTGCAGCTTTTCAACAACAACCACTTCTCTTCTCTCACTACTCTCGAGTACCTCCCCCGCTGCCGCCTACTCTTCCGCCAAGTGTAACTCCGGTTGGCTTAAATGAGACTCAAGGCGGCACTTACACCAGCATGATTGGTTTGGAGGAGCAACGACGTTTGCCGATGCCTGAGCCTGACAGGAGCACTCGAGCTCAGTGCCTACGCAATTGCGAACCTTTTCCGATGATGATGGATGCTGACGACTACCAGCCCGGCCGAGAGCGGTATTGATTTTCTTTTCTTCTACGAACCCGCCTTAGTTTAACACCGCCATATAAATAAACGCCGCATTAAGAATTTAAACGAAATATTCTACTTCATTTATGAATTCTTTGTTGTGCATCGGAGTTGTGGGTGACGAATGGCGCGAAACAAGGAGCCACTTGTCGCCCCTTCCCAGTTATTTCCGCTCTTGTAGAATCTCTTAAAACCTAGTTATTTTCCACTTGTCCTAGGTTGAAACGCAACCGTAGATTTTTAACCGTATTATCAGCAGCAAAACTGCAAGCAGTCTAAATCTATTTTTACAAGTTGTTAGTTTTGTTCGTGTACAATCTCTTGAGCCTAGCTGTCCGGCCCAGAGCAGTTTCTTAAAGCCAGTTGCTTTCTACTTGTGTATAATTTCTTGAATTCGCCATTCCAGCAACCTCGTTTGTGTGACTGGTTTGACCTTAAATATGAAAGTTTGATCCAACTAACTGTCAGAAATAATCACAATAAAGCTTTACTTCCGCCCTTCTTTAGCAACCTCATTTGTGTGACTAATTTAAGGCCAATTTTGTCGATTCATTGTCAATAAACATAATCATGTAGTTAACATGCGTAAAATACTGTAAATATAAGCGGCTTAAGTAAAAACAAGGCGGTTTACGTAACTAAAAAGGCGTTGTGTTCTAGAAGAAATGAATTTCAATCGAGATCGAAGTGCATCGAAATCGCAAATTCTGAGAAGAAAAGAAGGTGATGGTGAAGAAATGAAGGTGAAGATGACGTTTTGTTGCAAGGCCAAGGAAGAAGGATTCCGTTTTTTAGTCACAAGATGACGTTGTTGTGAGAAGAAGAATGAAAGATGTCGAAGAATGAAAGGAAACGTGTGAGAATTCCAAATCGAAAATCGCAATTGACGTTGAATTGTTGCTGAAACTCTCGTTATTTCTCTCAAAGTCTTGATCTTGGTATTGTCGTTGTCGTTGTAGTTCACGTAGCTGGCGATCGTGTATCTGTTGTTTTGATGAAATCTTCCAAAAACATCATCTTCATTTCATGATTTTGATCTGAATATTTGTTGGTCTTTTGTTGTTTTTTTCAATTTGTGTTGTTCTCGAAATCAAGTAACGTTGTAATAAAGCAAGAATTCATCATGATAATGACACGTTAGTGAAAATATAGTCTTTTAGACTCTCATTCCGCTGTACTGCACATCCATCCTTGTTTGCTTCATCACTTGAAAAAGCCTGCAATTGCTGTTGCTTCTCAGTTATTTCTCTCTGAGCAACCCAATCAATTTTCGCTCTTCAAAAACAACACCAACAGCGTAGGAAAAAGAGATAAAGGGTGAATCTGAAGGGGACGCCTGGATGATTAATAACTGTGAAATAAACTACTTCAACTGCACATCTAACTGTATTTTTAACCGTTTGGTTATTCAACTGTGATTTCAACTTGTGTTTGAACTGAAAAACGAGAACAACAGGACAAGAAAACAACATCGAGAGAAAGAGAAGTTGGAAATACTGAAACAGCAAGTGAAGACTGCGAAACATCTGTTGCTCACAACCTGACGTTTTAACGTGTTATCTTGTGCATCTGTTATTTCACTCATTGAACTGTTGATTTAGCTACATCCCCTCAACTGAATTTCTAACCTTTTTTGGTTAATCTAACTGGACGTTAAGTCAACTTTAACTGAAAAACAACTTTCCTGATTAAAAGCGTTTATTCGTTTTGATCAACCAAAAAATGTCGCTTCAAGAAGGTGCTGCGGCGCAACATCAGGCTTTGAGCCCTCAAGACAGAATTATCCAGCAGCAGTTGGACGACCTCGAAGACGAAAGGATGATCTCCGAACTATTTGACGATGTGGACAATTCCTCTTCTGCTCCGTTGTTTCGCTTGGAACAAGGAGATGTGCCACGACGAATAAGGAGCTGCGCGCGCATGACCGTCGGCACCTTGGTCATCCTGATGGACTCCAAAGTCTAATATCTCCTCATTCGGCGGATAGTGTCGCCCCTGATTGTTGGGTCCATTCCCCTGCACGCGATTGGCACCTCGATCACAGTCCGAGTCATGCGGGTCCTCCGAAGATCCGATGTAAGCTTGCGCTAAACTCGGGTAAGGTAGGCCGTAATAACTACCCCAAGTGATGACAATGCGACTCGTGACAAATGGCTCTGGATTGGTCAGAGCTCGGCTGCGTCCCCAAAGATTACAGCGGAGCAGGCACTCTGACGCCAGATAGCGCAGTGCGCAAAAAACCCAAGTAAAAACCTTGTGAAGGAAGAGACTCAGGAGTGTCGCCACACCGAAGTCGCAAAATGACTCGTGGAACTGGAATCCCCTATCCCATAGCTGTGTGAAGACAAACCAAAAAGCAATGGACAGAAGAGAGAAAAGCTGATGGTCAAAAAGGAGAAACAAGTCCGTAATCGTCAAGAAGATAGAAGGCAGGAAATACAGAATATGCCGAGGCGCCTTTTGAAATACTCCCGCAACTAGCACTAGAGACACAAAAGAGACCATAAAAGTCACAGATTGAAATACTCCCGCAACTAGCACTAGAGACACAAAAGAGACCATAAAAGTCACAGACTGCATATCCTCGTCCCACATCGTCTTACTTTCTGGTATGTTATATCCTACTTGAATATTCCGAAGTCTAGCAGGAACCTAGAAACAGTTGGGTCGATTTTTGTTCTCAATCCTGTATGGTAGGTATATATATTTTTTTGTTTGTTTTGTATTTTTTGTGTTTTACTAAATATTTATATAATGGCGTGACGCCTACTTCGTGGAATCTTGTGTACGGTCGTGGCGGATGCAACTCCATATCCTACTGTGTTATACACTTTTCAGTAGCGCACCAACAAGCAGTAGGGGGTTTACATCGGCCCATCCAGGTCAGAGCGACATAGATTTTCTTTTCGACTATACCGTGACTCTCTGGAAATAGCGCATCAAGGTGCAATGGATTTTGGTATTACTTTGTGAAGGTCAAATCAGGCGCAGTACGGTTGACAGGTCATTCCATTTCGAAGGATATCAATAGAACACGATAGAAAAAAATTTTTTTTTGTGAGCAGAACTGTCTGTGTGGCTAGACCAGTTCTCTATGAACAAAGGGCCAAAACCATGCTAGCTGCAGCTCCTCATGGAGGTACAGGTAACGTGGATCTTCTAGAAATGTAGGCACTGTGCTACTATAAATCACTATACTTGGTGTGCCTAAAATTCTAGGATATGTCTGTTTATGCTGTAAAGATATATATATACTGTAATTATCGGTTTATGCTGTAATGATATATATATACTGTAATTTTCTGTTTCTTATAATTACCCCCTAAGAGTCTCAGTATCGTCAACGCCCCTTTTATCGCAATCAATAGAAAGAGTCTGGTGGTCGAAATTTCGTCGCGTCGGTCGGAGTCGAAGGCGCAGGCCTGGAACGTGGAAAAAATGCTGTTTCTCATACGGCATTCGGATTCGTCCGGTATCGCCTCTGACGCTCTTCTCGAAATGTGTCACTGCTGCCTTATTCGCAACAAAATAGTCAATTGTAAAACCCGTTTTGTCCGGGCAGCGGAAAGTCCAAGTACTATCACCTTGTGTGACGCACGCTACCGCCCGGCCAAGTAGGCTATCTTGCAGGGACTTTGTCTCACGTTTGCTACAAGACAGCGTCTCACGATCGTTACGTCTATGCAGACAAACATGACATCGTGACAAAAGTCGGCTAAAATCTCCAAAGGCTATGGAGGGAGCGGTAGTGTCAAACCACTGACCAAGCGCCTTATCAAAGGCTTGAGCAACGTCAAATCGGCGCAGCTCCTCCGAAGAGTTGACACTGTAAATGTTGGCGATGCGCGCCGTGACTCCAAACAAATCGAACTCGAGCCCTGCAAACCGGCCTTCACGATCTGCAAAACCCAAGATACCTCCCGACGTTGGGATGTTGCTGTAGTCCAACTGGTCGCCCCAATAACGGTGTCTAAAATCTCGGCGAACAAAGGTTGCAAGGCTGCTGTAGCCGACGCGCGTAGTTGAATTTCGAAAATAGATGACATACTTCGATCCCAAATGCTCTTCAAGTAGCTTCCGAAACTTTGTTTCTGTGGTTGCCGAAAGCTTGGTCTCCTGGATAAAAACGAAATGCGGGGAAGTCTCAGATACCGAGTAGAAATCTTGCAGTCTCTTAGAGTCCTCGAAGGTCGCTGCAAGTCCGTCGATGTTATAGCTGACCGCACTAAACGAGTCTGCAGGTGTCGGGAGACTACGATCGACCCCGGTACGGAATGCTGCAAGAGTGCGTGCGTACTGGCCTTGTGGGAATACTTCGAGCTCCTCAAGCTCCACTACACGTTTCGCCAGTTCTCGTCGGGTCAGGCATTTCGAAAGGTACATGATGATCGCGCCACGCGACAATTCGACCCAACTGAAACTACAAAACTGCAAGCAGCAGGACACTACGCGTTATGTGAGCCGTTAGATGCCTCCGAATTATGTGCGTGCTTAATGTTCGCGCGTGTGGCGTAAAGTCGCGCACTAGGAAGCCAAGCCGTGCCCTCGTGGTACGTGCCTCGAGCTGAAGGGGATCCGGGAAACCCTTGCGGGGATTTTTGTCGGAGACGTTGCGCATTCTTTTTCTTTTCCGTCTTCTTTTTGTGAATATTTAAGAATATTCGAATACTTCGCGAATGTTTAAGAATATTCGGAGAATATTTGCCGAATATTTGCCGAGTGTTTGCGTTTTTTTTTGAGCGCGGGAATAGTTTCCGTGTGAATATTTTAAAATAAGACGAAAAACCGCGCACACAGTTCAATACTCACACGAAAACTATTCCCGCACTAAAAAAAATTCGCAAATATTCGGAAAATATTCCGAAATATTCTCGAAATATTCTCAGATATTCGCAAAGTATTCGAATATTCTTAAATATTCACAAAAAGAAGACGAAAAAGAAAAAGAGCGCCGCGGCGTCCTATTGGCAGCCGATTAAGCCCCATGGGCGCACTAGAAACAGAGGAGGCGCGTAATTTTTCTGTTTTTAGGCAGCCGATTAAATTCGTAGCCGCTTCGTTCTCTGTGGCTGGCCTTTTTCCTTTTGTGGATATTTTTGCCATGTCGCGGCCTTGCAGAGTGGCCCTGTTCGCTCGGGTTTTAAGGTCCGCGAGGGATTCGATTTCGGGAGTGTTTGCCCGAGATTCTTCTTTTTTTCTAAAAATATGAAAAAAATCCATTTTGACGCCAGCCGTCCAGCCGCCTCGAATAATTCGAGACGGCTGAATCGGCTCCGCCCGAGAGACTATTTATTTCGCCGAGCAGCCTCCTAGATCTAAGAAAATAGAAAAGCCCCTTTCTTTATTTTCTTAGATCTAGGAGGCTGCTCGGCGAAATAAATAGTTTCTCGGGCAGAGCCGACCCAGCCAGCTTTTTTTTTCACGTTGGAGCAAGTGGCTGAATAAATCAAAAATGCACTACTTTCAAACCTAAACCGCACTGGTAAAAATTCCCAGGCGTGTCGATTTCCAGTCGAAAACGTGCAAAAATGAGCAAAAAAAAAGCGTTTTTTTTCTAACCCCCACTGGAATAAGTTCGCAGCTCTTTCACGTCGCTCTAGTAATTGTACGCAAAAAAGTCAAAGAATCTAGCTTCTTTCTAATCCCCACTGGAATAAGTTCGCAGCTCTTTCGCGTCGCTCTAGTAATTGGACGCAAAAAAGTCGAAGAGGCTAGCTTTTTTCTAATCCCCACTGGAATATATTCGCAGCTCTTTCGCGTCGCTCTAGTAATTGGACGCAAAAAAGCCGAAGAAGCTAGCTTTTTTCTAATCCCCACTGATATAAATTCGCAGCCCTTTCGCTCCGATCTAGAAATTGGACGCAAAAAAGTGCTA
>CAJINU010000130.1:121369-147168 GCA_905178165.1 Amoebophrya sp. A25 | reverse complement strand
CTGCTTGTTCGGCTGTCTCCTCTGTTCAGTCGCCGCGCCGATGTGCAAGCGGAGCAAAGTAGCGACGCACCTGCGCACCGCGACAGAGCGACGCGGTGGCGGGGTGCATAGTATCCCCGGAGGCTTGCGCGCTTGTGGCCTGTGCTCTCACTGTGGTGGGTGGCGAAACACGTCCAAAACCTCCAAGGCGGCGAAGGCTTTCCGGGTGCCGCTATCGGTTTCGCCTGGGTCGCTTATCCATCGGCCTCGGCTTTTGAACACTTAGGGAGCAAACCCGCCAAAAAGCGAGACACACAGCGAGGCCCCACAGATGGGGAATGGCCACAACACAAAAGCGAAGACAAAACGCAAAAAGCCGCCGGCCGTTTTGCAAGTCCCCTAGCGGTTTCGGCTTGCCTAAGTTCTGTCCCTTAACAGTTTCGAACTTCGTGCGGGTATCGGTTTCGAATGGATCCCCGCGAAACTCTTAGGCGAAGCCGTTAAGGGACAGCGTCGCTTCGGTTCCCTTGTCGTTTTCTCTGCCCCCTTTTTCCCCCGTTTGCCTCCCCCGGTCTTGCTCAAGGCGTGGCCGCGTTTTGCTCTTGAGCAGTCCGCTTTCTTATCGGTTTCGCGTGCTGCCTCCTCTTCCTTTCTGCGCTTTTCTGGCCTCTGCTTATCGGTTTCGCTACGGCTGGGCAGCGGTCCCGGGACACAGGGCGGGCGTCTCTTGCTGTCTCGGTCTTGTGTGTGGCTCACTGCATCTCGAAGGCCTTGGGCAGGGGTGGCTTAGGTGGTGGATGCTTTGGCAGCCTCGCACTGGAAAGGGCTCCGGCGCGTTCTTAATCGGCGGCCAATGGTCAGGGCGGGCGCTTTGTGCCGTGGTCCTGGTGTCATATCTTGGGAGACACTTGCGGACCATCGGAGTCACATGAACCGGGCAGCAGCGGGCACGCCTGAGATGTGGCACCTACGTGGTAAGTTCCTCTTCTCAGGCGTGGGGCCGCGTCCCGATTTCGTGGCAGTCGTATCTGTTTTTGGTTCATTTTTAATCGGCTGGCAATGGTCTCCGACAAAAATCCCCGCAAGGGTTTCCCGGGTCTCCTTATCGGTTTCGCTTCGTCGTCTTCATTCTTCCAAAAGACTGGCCAGAGACGGGAGGTCTCATCGGTCTCCATGTGGCGGCTTTTCGATAAAACAGCGCGCGCCTCCATCATCCATCTGCTTCCACTTCTTTCATTTCGTGAGATACGCGAGAGAGGTCGTCGCCGTCTTGTGTTCCCCTGGCTTGGCTCGTCTTTGTTCCAGTTTGGTCGGCCTGTGTTCTGCTGGCCTGGCTGCTCTTGTGTTCTGCGTCTCCTCATGCGCTCCCCTCGTGTGCTCTTGTCGTGTGTCTAATCTCTGTGCCGTGGCGCGTCGTCTCTCTGGCGGCCATAGGCCGCCAGGGACGAGGGGGCAGAGGGTTGCCTTACCGGGCTGTTCGCGCTGGATTATGCGGCGCAGACCACGCGCCCACCAGCGCAGCGTGGCGCGCCGTCCCTCTGGCGGCCGTAGGCCGCCAGGGACGAGGGGGCAGAGGGCTGCCTTGCTGGGCTGTTCACGCTGGACTATGCGGCGCACACCCCGCGCCCATCAGCGCCCACCAGCGCAGCGTGGCGCGTCGTCCCTCTGGCGGCCGTAGGCCGCCAGGGACGAGGGGGCAGCGCGTGACCATCTCGCCCCCCGCCCCCCTTGTACAAGGTTAAATGTTTGCGCGACTGTGAACCCACATAACGAGCCTGCGCCGAAGAGTGCGCCCCCGGACTGTGCCCAACCATCCATGTAACCTTGTACAAGGGGGGCGGGGGCGCGGGGCACAAGGGGGGCGGGGGAATGCTCCTGACAGGCGGCCGCGTAACTGAAGGACTAGCCCGCGCCCCGTCGTCCCTGGCGGCCTTCGGCCGCCAGCGGGACGATGCGCCAGACAGGGCGCCTTGCCAAGCTTCTGCGGCCTTCCCTTAAGATGTTCGCGATTAAAGTTACCTCCTTGGCCTTCTTCGTGTTCGTGCGCTACCTATGCCGGGCGCACTTCTGAGAGCTACAGGCGCACAGGCTTAGCCTTTCCCGTTAATGGTGTTCCAGACTCTTAAAAAGGAGGGCGGGCCCGTGTCTGATGGTGTCGCCTGTCGTCTCATTCGGTTTGTATCGGTGGCCGGAGGGATTGCAGAGGAGACGGGCACGCCGAGCGAGCGGCGAAACCGATAAGGGAAGGGCGGAAGCATCTGAACAGAGCCCGGAAAGACGGAGGCGAAACCGATAAGGGAAGGGGAAAAGGAGAGAGACGAACTGGCCTCGCGATCTAGGGACTGGCGTGCCAAACTGTGAAGAAAAGTGGCAAAATATCGAAAACGGCCCAGAAGTGCCACTGTCCCTTAACGGTTTCGCTTAAGAGTTTCGCGAGGGAATGACTTTCGTGCGAATATTTTGAAATAAGACGAAAAACTGCGCACGCAGCTCATACCGTGCGGGAATCGAACTGCGTAAGGGGCTCCGGACATGCTCACACAGTTCCGCGATGAGTTCTTCTCGTGGGGCTATCTGGGCGAGCTGATGCGAGTATGCTTCTCATTAAAAAAAAGAAATACTGTGAATAATCTTTCTTTTTTAATGAGAAGCGTCCTCGCATCAGCTCGCCCAGATAGCCCCGCGAGAAGAACTCATCGCGGAGCTGTCGCTTCTCATTAAAAAAAAGAAATGCTGTGAATAGTCTTTCTTTTTTAATGAGAAGCGTCTTCGCATCAGCTCGCCCAGATAGCCACACGAGAAGAACTCATCGCGGAACTGCGTGAGCATGTCCGGAGCCCCTTACGCAGTTCGGTTCCCGCATGGTATGAACTGCGTGCGCAGTTTTTCACCTTGTTTCAAAATATTCACCCGAAAACTATTCCCGCACTCAAAAAAGTTCGCAAATATTCGGCAAATATTCGGCAAATATTCGGCAAATATTCCCAAATATTCTCCAAATATTCTCAAATATTCGCAAAATATTCGCAAAGCATTCGAATGCTCTTAAATATTCAAAAAACGAAGACGAAAAAGACAAAGAACGCCGCAACGTCTCCGACAAAAATCGCCGCAAGGTTTTCCCGGCTCTCCTTATCGGTTTCGCTTCCTCATATTCTTCCGAAAGATTGGCCACAAACGGGAGGCCGCACAGGTCTCCACGTAGCGGCGTTTCGGTAAGGCCTTGCGCCACGCCTTGCGGCACGCCGCGACATTTTTCGTCGCAAATAAGAAAAAAGCCAAAGCATATAACAACGAAAAAGGCGCGAAAGCTTTCGCAAAAAGCCTGCCAGGTTGTTGACCGTTTTGCGAGTCCCTTAACCGTTTCGAATTCGCGAAATGTCGCACCTTAATGGTTTCGACTTTCGTGCGGGTATCGGTTTCGAGGGGTTTTTAAGAGTCTGGAACACCATTAACGGGAAAGGCTAAGCCTGTGCGCCTGTAGCTCTCAGAAGTGCGCCCGGCATAGGTAGCACACGAACACGAAGAAGACCAAAGAGATAACTTCAATCGCGAACATCTTAAGGGAAGGCCGCAGAAGCTTGGCAAGACGCCCTGTCTGGCGCATCGTCCCGCTGGCGGCCTTCGGCCGCCAGGGACGATGGGGCGCGGGCTAGTCCTTCAGTTACGCGGCCGCCTGTCAGGAGCATTCCCCCGCCCCCCTTGTGCCCCGCGCCCCCGCCCCCCTTGTACAAGGTTACATGGTTGGGCACAGTCCGGGGGCGCACTCTTCGGCGCAGGCTCGTTATGTGGGTTCACAGTCGCGCAAACATTTAACCTTGTACAATGGGGGCGGGGGGCGAGATGGTCACGCGCTGCCCCCTCGTACGGCCGCCAGAGGGACGACGCGCCGCGCTGCGCTGGTGGGCACTGGTGGGCGCGTGGTCTGCGCCGCACAATCCATCGCGAACAGCCCAACAAGGCAACCCTCTGCCTCCTCGTCCCTGGCGGCCTATGGCCGCCAGAGAGACGACGCGCCACGGCACAGAGATTAGACACACGACAAGAGCACACGAGGGGAGCGCATGAGAAGACGCAGAACACAAGAGCAGCCAGGCCAGCAGAACACAGACCGACCAAACTGGAACAAAGACGAGCCAAGCCAGGCGAACACAAGACGGCGACGACCTCTCTCGCGTATCTCGCAAAATGAAAGAAGTGGAAGCAGATGGATGATGGAGGCGCGCGCTGTTTTATCGAAAAGCCGCCACGTGGAGACCGATGAGGCCTCCCGTCTGTGGCCAGCCTTTTGGAGGAATGAATACGACGAAGCGAAACCGATAAAGAGAGCCGGGAAAACCTTGCGGCGATTTTTGTCGGAGACGTTGCGGCGTCCTTTTTCTTTTTCGTCTTCTTTTTGTGAATATTTAAAAGCATTCGAATACTTTGCGAATATTTGAGAATATTTGGAGAACACTTGCCGAATATTTGCCGAGCGCTTATTTTCTTTCTTTAATGGGAAGCGTCTCTACATCAGCTCGCCCAGATAGCCCCACTAGAAGAACTCATCGCGGAACTGCGTGAGCATGTCCGGAGCTGCTTATGCAGTTCGATTCCCGCGCGGTATGAACTGCGCGCGCAGTTTTTCGCCTTATTTTAAAATATTCACGCAAAAACTATTCCCGCGCTCAATCTTTCTCCTTTAATGAGAAGCGTCTTTGCATCAGCTCGCCTAGATAGCCCCACGAGGAGAACTTATCGCGGAACTGCATGAGCATGCCCGGGGCCCCTTACGCAGTTCGATTCCCGCATGGTATGAACTGCGTGCGCAGTTTTTCATCTTATTTCAAAATATTCACACAAAAACTATCCCCGCACTCGAAAAAATATTCGCAAATATTCGGGAAATATTCGGGAAATACTCGGGAAATCACTGCAAACGTGACGAGGGCAGTCCTTTTCAACGTCGCAGAATTGGTCGGCCCCCGAGATCTTTCTGCGGCGTTTTTTCCGCGATAATTTGTTGCAACTTTATCCGGTCTTTGCCCCCAACATTCAAACCCAACCAGCGCAAACTCGACCCGCGCGCCACGCCTTAGCCATGTTGCCCAATACGCATGCGCATAAGTGTAGCAAAGCAAGGAAATGCGTAAGCGGTATGCCTTCTTATCCTCCTTAGAGGCCTCCGCGAGACCTATAAAAGGAGGCGCTTGAAATGTCTTATCGGAAGTCACGCAAACACCTAAACTCACCGCCCATCGCTTTCCCGCAGTCTCTCGCGAGTCCATGCTCTTCCCACCACCTTGCATGCAGTAGCGCCCCGCCTTTCCTTGTGCCCCGATTCTGGTCACCGTGGTCTCGTCAAAATTAGCAATCATCAGGCACTCTCCATCACACTGGGGCCAGCGATGACCGTAGTCAGCCATCGCCTGCTTAATGCTGCGCCCCAGCTCAACGCCATTGCGCCGACTTTGAAAAGCTTGTTTGTGAAAAAATGAATCCAGCTGCCAGCGGTGAAGGAATTGCCGCAGCCAATTCGAAGCAGCCTTACTGCCTCTCCTTTCTCGCAAAACCCCGCACCGGCTAGGCTCAACTCCATGATACGTCGCTCGCTGAGTGTAATTATAGCCACGCCCACACAGCCATGCCAAGACCAAGTATGTTTGAATAGGAAAAAACAGCTAAAGACTTTAGATAACGAAAGTAGCTACAGCTATGCGACCCTCTGAAGCTAAAGGCGCACTGTCCTGACCTTAAAAATAGTCAACAATTTCGTCCGCCAGACTCCCTGCCACTTGTTGCTCTAGCCAGTCCTTCGCATCTTTTTCGGACTGTTCAAGTTCAAGACCCCCTGGCATTTTGATCCGTTTATTGAAAGTAATGGGCCCACGACGTGGCCCTTTCACCTTGCAGCCACGACAGTTCAGGGAACCCACTGGTAAGCGCGTCTCTTCGCGTCGTCTCCTCCTAAAAGCTTCCCACTCCTACCCATTGGACTTCGAGAAGATGACTTGATCTGCTTGCTATCGCCAGACTCTAAGAGCTTCCCAAACACTTCGCCAGACATATTTTCTTCTTCCAAGAGCTCTACGGATTCTCGCTGACTGCTCTTCGCTGACTCCAGCAGAAGCCTCGCGGGCGACGCTCTCTTCGCATCGTCCCCTCCTAAAAGCTTCTCACTCCTACCCATTGGACTTCGAGAAGATGACTTGATCTGCTTGCTATCGCCAGACTCTAAGAGCTTCCCAAACACTTTGCCAAACATATTTTCTTCGTCTTCATTCACCGGCGACGCATGGGAAGCCTTCTTGTTCTTAGCATCCACGGACATGAGAATGCTTTTTGACGAGGTAGCTTCGTTTTGGGTGTTGTGCTCATGTACTAGATGATCGGCATCTCTCAGCTCAGACGTATCGTCCTCCACAGAACTCAGCAGTTTTTCTGGAAATTCGTCAACGTTCAGACTCATGTCCTTGCTGTCGCTTTCTGGGGCCCTTTCACTGCTAAAAACCCGCAGCGGCGAGGGAATACGCGAATCCGGTGTATTTATTAGAGACACGCAATCAGTGCTACCTCTGACGTATCGCCCTTGCTGATTACGAAAAGAGTTGGCCATAAAACTTGCGTTGCTGGCGGGCTCTGCGAAGTTGACCATTGACGGCCCTTATCCGATGTAAACGGATTCGCCATTTTCCACGAGACACTTACCGACTTCATTCGCCATATTCTTCCCAACGCCTCACTTCAACTATCATTATATATATACTACAAGCATTGCAATTACTTTACTTCAACTAAGTAGCACCACTTTAAACTTAAGAATCTTAAAACGGCTCCAGCCGCTCCAGCTAACATATAACAAAACACGCAGCGTCCCCACACCAAATCAAACTAAACTTCGTGCACAGGAGCTTGCGCGCGCTCTCCTCCAAGAAAGTCACTACCTCTCCTCTCCGCTCCGACTCGGCGCTCGGTTCGCATCATCTCGCCCCATTCCCCGCGTTCGGCTCCGCAGCCGTTCGCCCCATGCACCGCGCCCGCCCCCGCCCCCGCCCCCCCAACTCCGTGATGGGTGATCTTGTTGTTCTCCGCGGGATGCTCACTTGCGACGAAAAGAAGCTCCATCACGGAGTTGGGGGGGCGGGGCGGGGCGGGAGCGGGAGCGGGAGCGATGGTTGCACCGGGAGGGAGTTGGTGAGCGGGCGCGCTGGTTGCACCAGGAGCGACTTGGGGAGCGGGCGCGCCGGTTGTAGGAGGAGCGAGCTGCGGAACGATGGCGCGAGCGGGAGCGCGGGGTGCACCAGAAGGAAGTCGGAGGCGGGAGCGCGGGTTGCATCCGGAGCGAGTTGGAAGGCAGGGGTAGGATGCACTGTCGGACATTGCTCAGGGTATAGATGACTTGGCTCGATCATATTTCATGGCAGTGCCTCAGGATGTTGGTCATATGTGTCATTCATCTTTTTTCGTTTGCAAGTTATAAGATTTGATCGATTTTCTTGGGTAGCTTTTTACTCCTCATCATTTGGGTCTTGCGTGATGCTCATCCTCCTCCTAGCTGCACGCCATTGCTGTGTCGCTAACACGAGCGACCTCGGCGGAGGATACGGCGACGCCACTGAGTGTCGATACAAAGCGAGTCCATCCGATCTCGCTCGCCACGATTTCGCTCGCTATGAAAGGTCGAAGCTCATCTGGATGCGTTATCGTGAACTTGTGGCTTTCAAAACGACAGTAGCAACGAAGCAGACGGAAATGCTCTCAACGAGTGGAAAAGTAGCCATAGTTTCTTGCATTTGAGGAAAGAGATAAACTATACCACTCGTAATCTCTTGCATTATGGTGTAGGGCTCCTGAGGTAAAATCAGACTTAGCGGCGATCTACCAGTGACGTCCTCGACTTCGAGCTCGTCGATCGTGGTTCTTTTTCCGAAACGCAATCCCATTAAGTAACTAGCTCCCCTATCAGGTTAGAACGTGATCTAGATGGCCGACGTGGGATGATGCTTCGCGTTCTTCTAGTTGTAGCCTGAGTCTCCTTAGCATCGTATTTGATGTGGCCTGTAGAGAGGTCGAAAACAAGGCCAAGCAATGGCAGCTGTTTAATATTCTACATATTAGAACTGTGTAGAACTGTAGCAGTGACTTTTTTCTTGCTTTCGCGTCAGATTGTAGTCTTTTTTTTGGTACGTTGAACGACTTATAATCCTCGTGATTTTTTCTTGTTGATCGATGTGAGGTGTTTAGTCTTGTACTCGATGCCATCAGTAATGTCTTATCAAAAACCTGGTAAGATTCTGGCAGGTCGTTCCCACTCCTAAAGTCTGCACAGCCTCTTCAGCTCTATTGTGCATGACTGAAATAGTTTTTCTTCAAGTAGTCTAATTTTGCGTCCCTGCACAGTATTTGGACCAGCACAGCGCTGGCAAGAACGAGTGCTGCTGCGGGCATGAGCGATGTTGTTGGAGAAATAGCTGAGCAGCTCCTACAAGTACAAAAAGGAACTTTCGTTGAAGTCGGCCCATTTTTACATGAAACGGAGACTCTGTACTACCTATTTCTTGAAATGTACGAGAGAATACATGACGAACAGAGTAAGAAGTTTACTGAAAAACGCAAACACGGAATTAGCATGTTAGTATGTTGTACAGCAAAGTTAAATGAAAAAGTCACTAAGGCAGCAAAATGGCTGCTTATTTTCGGTCGGCAAAGTCGCATACTAGTCTGTGATTCAACATGGTTTTTGAGTGAACAAATAAGACGGTCAAACATGACCGCAGTCATTTTTCCTTAATCAGGAACTCAAGGTCAGTTTTTATTTTGAAACGAGTGTTTTTGTTTCTGGAAAATAACGAGGTGTGAAAACTCATCGGTAAATGAATGTTTTTGCCCAGTCTTGGAAAAGAAAGTATTCATTCTCATGCCAATGAATTTTGTGATTTTACGCCTAAATCTGTTGTTTGCAAAGTCATATCTTGTTAATAAAAATTACTTTTTTTCCTTGGCCATAACATTGGCACTTGGACAGACCCGCAAAGGGAGATAAATGGCGTGTGTAATTGTGTAAAAAGAACAAATGAACACTTTTGGACCGTCTTCATCGTGCCAACCCGATTGGGTTGGCTCAAGTTTGTTATTACCACAGATTAGGGATTTGAATGTAAAAGGAAACTTGTGCTTTACGAGCCCAAGCGCTTTTCACTATTGTGCATTTGTTCCCCCTCAGTATGTACAGTTGATTGTAAAGAACAAGATTTGAGTATATGTATACCTTTTTGAGTTGCTGAGGTGAGATCTACAATTAACATTTCTGTGCTTCACGTTTCTGTATCTGTTGGTATACGAATATGGACAGCGGAGATCGAACGCGAGCAACCGCGAGTTTTATCTGATTTCGGTCCTTTCTCAGGGTCGATTCGGTGGTTGTTTCAAGTCTCGGCTTTTCTTATGGTGAGGCCAGAGCCCCTGACTGAATACGAAAGCACTTTGCAGACGGAATTCAGCAGCGGGCTACCAACAGAGCAAGCTGTTCAGATACGGACTTGCATAATATCCGAGTTGTAAGCGAAGGCGCTTGTGACTACCAACCTTCGTTCACGCAAGCATCACATCAGGCGATGGAACGAAAGCACTGCGTGTGCTAAGGACGACAAAGCGAATCACTGCGGGGCTAGGTGACTGCAAAGTCACCCCAAGGTGCTTCTTTGTTATATCGTTGCTTTCACACTTGATAGATCCTACCCATTGCTTGAAAAAGCACAGGTTCCTACATCAACGGCGGCTTGCGTTGTGGAGTTTGCGATCTGACACGCGATGTGTTGTTTCTCATTTTTGGGCCGGGTATGCGGCTGCGGCTCAGACCCAGATAAAGAAGCCCTGGAAGCGCGGCTACGCCGACACGAGGAAGCTTTAGCAAAACTAGTAGTAGGGGTTGAACCGCGTCCAACTCTAGCTGACTTGGGAATGGCGCAGTCTGTCATCGATGATGATCAATGCTCTTCACGCACCTCGCTGCTGTCGTCTAGTCCAGCACCAGTGGCAAGAGCGAACGATAAGAGTTCAAAGGTGGACTTACAACTACAACTTCATCAATCATCCAAGCCGGAAGTTTTCGACATCTTTTCGGAACCTAGTCCGAACAACAATCCTGCTCAGACTGCTGAAGCGGCTGGCGCAATCGACCGCCGAATTGCAGAACTTCGTGCTCTAGAAGAAGCACATAGTGTTCGTGAAAATGAGCGACGATTGGAAGAAGCAAACAAGGTTTTGTTGGCGAAAGTGGCGAAGTTGGAGGAAGAGATGAACAGAAAAAAGAACAAAATCATCAACCACAGCAACGAAGAGTACAAAATAGTTACTGCTAAGAGTACAGATCCTTTAGCACGTGCGGATCAGCTAGACTGGGATCAACTTCTGCTTATTGAACCACGAATGGTGGAGACGTCTTTTGATCAGCAGATCCTGAGGAAGGTGGACCATCCTCCGGTGATGGATGATACTCCTTCCCACCGCTGGGGCTTGCTGGTTTGGGCTTGGGCTTCGGAGCTGTTTAGACTTGGTGCTACAAATTGCCAGTTGGGCAACAGTCTGTTGCGAACATCCTTCAAACACGAACGGGGCGCCGCTGCTTTGGCTGAGAAGGAGATCAACCGTGGACTAACTGGCATGATGAAGGCGATACAGGAAGAGTACGCACCTACAGTCAGTACGGTGTGTTCCAAACTGGAGCAGGACTTACCACAAGTAGTCCGTCTTCAAGGTCAATGTGCCAAAGACTTCTTGGCGGCTTTGCGCATTGTCTACGAGCGTGAGGATTCTATTGCTGAAGAACCAAGAAGAGAGCTTAGCAAGGTAGAAACAGCTCTAAAAGGGCCTCTCCTAGCTCCCGGCGAAGAATCCAACATCAGAGCATCGCTGAACAAGACAAATCAGTTTCGTTTCACGAAGCTGATTCGTGAGGTTGACGAGCGTCATATTCGTGACACACAGCGCTACAACAGAGATGGCACTTTGTACAAGGGCATCATTGGCGAGAACAAGAAGGAGCAGAACATTTTGCGTGATCTGTTGGATCTTGTAGGTGAGCGTCGTCATGACGGACGTCAAAGCGGATTGAGAGACTTCTTCAGCACGCCAGTAGGCGCCAACATCTCTTCTTCCAATCATCAATCCAATCTTGGGGGTCAAGCACTTTTTGGTGGTGGAGTAGCGCAAAAATCAGATGAAGGAACGCGTGATCCTGCTCTTTGCCCTTTTGGAGAGAAGTGCAAGAATCTAAGAACGAAGGGCACATGCACGAAGAAGCACACCAAGAAAGAGTATGCCACATGTATGCAGGCTTTTGAGAATGACTTCCCGGATCTAGCCAAAAAGAGGAAGGAAGAAAGAGTTAAACGTGATGCAACGAAGAAAGCCGAACAGAAGGCAGCAGGTGCTGCACAACAGAAGTGAAAATCGAGCACTAAAAGAAGAAATGGTAAAAATAGTGGTTGCTCTGCTTCTACAAAGTCTTCAACTTCAAACAACAACGAAGCATCTGCTTTGTGCACGCAGAAGCTGAAAATAACTGTGGAAGTAGATCAACCTCTTACCACATGTCCAGGCGCTGGTGGAATGTCAGAGGAGCACTCCTCCAGGGACGCTGCTAACAACCCTTCATCTAGTGAAATCAAAGACTATCGCGACAACAAGGATGCACTTTCTTCCAGCATTCCTGTTGCCGCAAACAATTCTGGTAGTTCTCATGACGGCCGGTTTTTCGATTTTCAAAAGGAGTGGCAAACAGTTAACCGCCACAAGAAGGCAAAGCAAAACACATCTCCATGGGAACAACAACGTCATATTTTTGATCAACATCCTGCACAACATACAAGTATCGAACAGGGCGGTACGGTTCGAAGCGCGGAAAATAAGAGTAGCCGCGTTACAGGTCCTGACCTAACAAGTAATCATCACACACGAAACAGCTTTGAAGTTTTACGAGATGACGCAATGGAAGTAGATGATCAAGTCACTCCTGCGTCCATCCATCAGAATAGCAAAAATGAAACAAGCGGTGTGCAGTCTACGGATCAACAACTTTCGAGTGCGGAGTCTTCTAGTTCTCCTACAACTAAGGTAAGAGGAACTGCTCCTACAACTGTCACTTCTCCCAGTAGAATGAAGAAGAATAAAACAACAGTACAGAAGCAGAAAGCGCAAGAGAAGTTCTCAAAAATGAACCAACGTCGCAGATGGTGCAAGCGATTGGCCAAAGATAGCAACATCAACCAGCATGGATCCATGTTATTTCAGCATGGACACATATCCGATTGGGTATTGAAGTCTGGAGGAGTCGTCAAGCAGTCCGCGGAAAATCAAGAACGCAGTGGTGGTTTGGCGGCCCTAGATTCCTGCTCTTCACATTGTGTCCTACCTGCTTCTTTGATGCCAATTGTGGAAGACTACAGTGCAACTGGGGCGTATTTGGTTGACGATCCAGTCAGATTCGGAACGCTGTCGGGTGGACCTGATGATCATCAAGCACCCACGGCGTACAGGAGAGCGAAAATGTTCTTCCAGATTCGAAATGACAGCCGGTTGTTTTATGAGACTTTCGAGCTAGTCGAACATCAAACAGTAGGCGACGTTCCTCCTCTGCTGGGTTTTCCATTTTTCCGTCGCTGGCGTGTTGATCTGATAGCCAGCGTAGACCCTCCTTTCGTCACCATCTGGAACAAGAATTACGAGCTGACAGATAGTGCCATCAGTATGATACCGATCAAGTTTGTTCACGCACCCAGTGCTTCCACCCTGATTAGGCAGCCACGAATTCCAGCTCGAGACTTTCGTTTTGCTGAAAAAGGGACTAAAAGCATCATGAGCAAGCAGATCGTGGCAGAATATGGACGCTCTTTTCTGGTTTCAGGTCCGCCTACTCTGCTCACAACATCTTCTGACATTGATCAGCAAGAATCATTGAAGAAGTTTACTAGTGATATCAAGCCGGATGCCAAGTATCCACGCTTGATTGATATTGACAAGAAGAACTTGCAGAAAGTCAGAGATTTGTTTACGGTGAAGAGACGAACAGGCGACTGGCTGCAGGAACATTGGGATGAACTAGAACGAATTCTGAACATTTTTGTACAGAACAACTTGAAGATGTGGCAGAAGTCCCGCATTGGACTGCACCAACTTCAAAAACTAGGGTACAACTGCTTCTTCTTTGCTCCTTGGAGACCACTTGGAGAAGAGTTCAAGGACCAGAAGGTGAGTGCCACAGAACTGCTGAAGCAGTGTCCGAACCTGTCTTCTGCTTTGGCAATCATGCGTCCATCTGAAGCCAAGTTGTACTTAGGGTGTATGATAAAGCTAGATCCACACTCAGATCATCTTTGTCAAACCGACCGCAGCGGCAATACCGCTTGGATTGCCAGTGTGGGCAATTTCCAAACTATCAACGACAATCAAGGAGATTGGTGTACTGCAAGCACCGAATTGAAGACCATATCAACTAACAGCATCCAGATGACCACTGACAAGGGATTATCGAAGGAAAGCCTTGTAGTCAACACAAAACGCAGGTGGACGAAGTACGATCCACGTGAACTTCGTGCGTCTCTGCGCTGCACACCCGGAAAAATCCAAATTGCCTGGTACAGCGACTTTCGTATGAAGGATAGTATTCGGCATCCAGCAACGAGATGCCACTTGAATAAAATTCGGTGGGTACAGTCAGGGGTGCGATTTGCACCTTCAGAGGAAGTGGAGTACTACCAGTACGCGCAGGTAGAGGCTGACGAGAAAACACCTGTCACCGCTGCGCAGGCAGTAGGAGCAACTCTTCTTACCAGTACTGATTTAGCACTCATCGACAGTAAGAAAAATCTACAACACTTAGCATCGATCGCACCGGATTCGGTGGGTACAACCACTCTCACTACTTTCAGTGGAAATCTTGGCGCTGTTTTCGCCACACGCTCCTCGGATCAAGTCTACTCTGAAGAATCCGAACAGGAAGCAGTGGAGGCAGCAAGCGAGCAGTGGAGTCTTTCAGAGGCAGAACGCCAATGGATCGAGCGAGAACGCCGGCGACTGGGCCATTCGGCTTCTTTGAAATACTTATTCCGACCGGAAGCTCAACGATACTTGGAAGTGGTAAGAAGCAAGTGCGGCAAATGTCGTATCTACGACCAAGTAGCTCAGATACGAGAACGGGGCGCTCTGCTGCAATTTGGGGTAGACAAGAACCAAATTTGGATTGCAGACTCGCTGAAGACTCCTCTGGGCAAGTCGGTCACCATTTTAGACGCCGTCACAAGACTCAAGTGCGGCGAACTGGTGGATGTGGAGGACGGCATTGTCATGGCGGCGGTGAAATGCTTCCTGGCAATGAAGGAGAAATCACAAGGCGTTCCAGAACGAGTGTTGTTTGATCAAGGTAGTGAATTCAACAACAAAGACTTTCGTCTAGTAATTCAAGAAAACAACGTCCGACCACATCCTATTCCTTTTAAAACCGCGCGCCGGATCTCTAAGCTTGAGAGAACGAATGGCGAGCAGCGAAAGGGGGTCAATAAATTGACTTGCTACCCGTACAATAAGTGGGTGGAGCTCTACTTGTGGAACATCTCTCAACTTGTTGGCCTGCAAGAAATTATGGACGAAGTCAAGGCCTCCGAAAACAGCAGCGAAGAAGAACCAGAAGCATTTGAACTCAAGCGTCTTCTTCTACAAGAGTACATTTTTCAGTCGAACAATACTCCCATTTTGGGCACGTCACTCACACCAGTAAATCTCGCCAATCTCTCTTTTGTTCGACAGGATAGAGAATTCATCACGCTGATGGAACATTACCAGCAGGAACGTGGCGAAGATCAAGTTCCTCGCTGGATAGCAGAAAAGGCTAGAATACAAAAGAAGGCGCTGAAGGTCATCCGTAACAAAGATGTGGAAGGAATTCTTCAACGACGAGAATTGGTGAGTAGAACCTATCGTCGTGCGAGCACTGGTGATCAACTTTCGCCAGGAATGGAAGTCTTTGTGCGCAGACCAGAAGGCACTTTCAGAGCCTACACAAAAGGGGAAGTGACGGCTGTGCACGCCGATTCAGCTGACGTAAAGACTGATGGAGGCATTCAGACGTATGCCTTCACGGATTTAGCACTTCAAGATCCAAATCCATCCTCACAAATAGTAGTGGAATGTTTTCCAGATGACAAGATGATGGACGAGATAAGGGAGAGAATTTCCCAGGAGCCACTAGTTAATGTGGTAGACGGAATTAGCACCCGACGCAACCGTGGACTTGGTCAAGATGAACATGCCCCAGTGTGTGCCGTGTGCGGAAAATCATTTACCAGTCGAAGCCGTCTGTTACAACACATGGCAGCAATTCATCCAGGGCATCCAATTACCCCTGCTGCTCGATTTGGTAGGACTGTTCGAGTGACACTTGATGAAGCAGACAACGACTTAGAAGTTTTCTGCGAGGAGACCTCGGACGACAGTCCAGAGTTCATGATGATTTCGGAAGACCAAGACTCCTGGGAGCAGGATAAACATGTCAGTGTTGGTGAGACGGGCTTTTTAGACTATTGGGTAGAGACGGATGATGAGTGGCAGCGATTTCATCAAGCTGAGCGTTGTTTACGCTATCATCCAAGACTGACCTCTACCGGTCCAAATCCTGATGATCTACAAGACGAACGTAGAACTGAAGCCATTTTTCAGGACAACGATGAAACAACAATCGCCGTCGACGATTGGCGTCAAGTAAGGCAGCAACGTGCCAGACATCTTCTTTCTAGTAGTGAAGCGCAGAATAATGAAGCTGAGTCAGTTCCTACAATAGCACTAGATGGATTGCGGAAATGGAAGGGTGTCAGCATTTTCAAGAAGAAAACTGTTGTGCCAAGGATACCGCCAATCTCATTCTCTCAGGAACAACAAAGCAAGGAAGAGCCGCTTATTCCACCGCCTCCAGTGCCATCTTCTCGCTGGAGATATGATGAGTCAAACAGAGAATGGATCTTGACTTTGGCACATCCGCGCACAGTGCTCCCTCATCCTAGTGGTTGGGAAGGAGGTCCCATGTCTGGAACTCTAACCGACCAGCGCTACGTCACGTATTACTTTGAGGATGACCCAAACCAGACCCGTTTTGGGTATGTGGATAACTGGCGCACAGCTGCAAAGAACAAAACACTGCAGGGACGACGCAGGTGGTTTTTGTGTACTGCCACGTTCAAGGTGAAGGAAGACAAATCTTTGGAGGAGCCAGCAGTGACACAAGATGACCCTGAGAGGGTCACCCGTCAGTATACGGCTTACAACGATCTCCAGGAAGAAATTTCACAGAACGTTTACTCGCCATCTGAAGTGAGACGAATTGAGCAGTTTCGTCAGCGACTGACAGACTCAAGCGAGGTTTTCCAAGAGCGGTCACAACAGTTAGATGGAGTTCGACGAACGAATAAGAGATCGCGCCCAATTGGCAGTGCAGCTTCAGATCTTTCGAACCTTTCTACCAAGAGAGCAAGAAACTTCTCCGCTATATCTTGCTATACCTCCCCAACTACTACGACAGCAGCTGAAGATGACTGCATAGAACTGAGTAGTGAAGATCAAGTGTTTGCCGATGGATATCTGCATCCACGGGTTTTAGAAAAATTAGAGGCCTATGCGGGAGCTGCGGATCTGAGTCTACATCAGGGACGCATACTTTTGAGCAGGTCGGAAGAACTTCCCTGTCTTGGTAAACAGCGTGCTTACGACTTCTCAGTGTTGCAGGAAATACAAGAACAGCTGCTTCAACAGAAGAACAAGAAACTAGATGGTGATCTAAGGCGAGGTGACCAACTATGTTTTCACATGACGCAGCTTTTGAATGGCAAGATAGTGGAAAAACTAAGCCCCAAAGACAACAGGGACCTGCAGTATGTCGCTACTGCTGTGCAAATCGGCATCAACACTGCTCCGCACACAAGAAAGAAGGGAAAGTGCATATTCGTCCGCTGGGGAGAGTCGACAGCTCCAGAGGTTCTTTTCGATCAGGATCAGCCTCCTGAACATCAAGCTGCTGGCGACTTGTACGTTGCTCGGGTGTTTGTCGAAGCCACTGAAGAGTCGCATAAGAGAATGGAGAACTTCGCTGCTGAAGCCAAGTCCGGCACAGTAGTTATTTCAGAAAATGTAGCACGAGAACTTGGCATCTTTTCTTACTACTATGCAGCCTTGCGATCGGAAGTAGCTGAAGTAGTTGCACACAAAACCTTCGGAAAAGGATACAAAAAGGACCAGGTAAAAGGGAAGAACGTGGTCACTAGCAGACTAGTAGTCACCATCAAAGTGGACCGAGCTTCGGGCAAAATTTTGAAGGTGGAGTGTCGGTGGGTGAGCAGGGGCTTTGAGGATAAGCGTTTTCACAAAGGCAGTGGTGGATCAAATCCTCTTCCCTGTAGGAGCTACACACTACACGATGCCAGTTTGATCATGTTGTCGCAATTGTCACAAGCCATTGGCAAGCCACTGATGTTCGGAGATGTGGGAACTGCATTTTTGCGCTCAGTGAAGTTTCTGGAAGCGTATGGGTCGGATGCGGAAGAGGTCTTCATGGAGGTGCCCGAGGCTATTCTCGTTTTACACGAGTTTGGCTTTGGCGAGGTAATGGAGATGACTTCTTGTCTCTACGGATTCAAGGATGCGCCGCGCCTTTGGGGACTATCATACAAGCAAATTTTGCGCCAAGTGGGTTTTGTCCAGTCGAAGGCAGACCCGTGTCTGTGGTTGTACTATGCGTCACCGATGGAGCGCAAGGCGATAGCGGAAGGCTGGTCAAACGAGTATCTGCATTGGAAACTTTCACTAGTAGAGAAAGTGGACTATGCAGATGTAGAGGCAAGAGTTCATCTGCTGGATTTCGATGCTTACGATGTAGAAGAGAAGTACAAAACATCATCTGAGGCTGTAAGCGTGGGGACCAGTTTTGCTTTTGCCAATCCAAGAACAGAGAACATGCTGGATGAGCTGTCAAGTCACACCCAGACGAAGACGTCGCTTTTAGGAGGATTAGGAAGTCACGTGGACGATGCAGTGCATACAGGACACGACTTGATGTATCTCCGTCTGCTCTTAGTATACCAAAAGTATACTCTTGGATCCTTCGCCGTACTTCAAGAGGGAACGCGCGACTCTTACGTGGGTCGAGAAATGATCAGTGTGCCTCGAGCTCTAGATCAAGTACACGTGGCTACCCAATTGGAGCGCCGGAAAGAGGAGATCGTCGAGGCGGGGGCAAAGTTTGATGGCAAATTGTTGGTTTGTCCTCAAGAACGTCAGGTCTCGGCTACGGAGCATAGAGCGGGGATATCTCGTACAACGGCACCAGAGGATTATGCACAAGCTTCTCGAATTGACTTCAACATGGAGAACATCATTGAAGCCAACCACTATCCTCATCCAGTCGTTATTCTCGTGTCACAGGAAAAGCACATTACCAAGGTCAAGGAGCTTACTTTGGAGGAGTGTGAGACATACTATTCGAAGAAGAGCTCTATGACCAACAAGTTTCTGTTGAAGCAGCTGCAAAGCCCATTCAGGAAGCGAGTGGGAGAAATGATGTGGATGACAAAGTGTAACGGGGTGATGTTGCAGCAGTTGTCTCAACTAGCTGGACAAGTTCATCTACTGGAAACGCCTGGCAACGATCTGCTTCTACGAGAATTTATAGATGACATCAACAACCTCATTGGATACGCCTGCGAGTATGGATGCAGCACTCGTCGGGTGTACCGATTGGGAGGCCTTTTAGAACATGTGCTCTACGGAATAAGTGACGCCAGTAAGAGTCGTGTTGGAGGTTCAGCAAATTTGTTCGGCCCAGAATGTGACCGAACAACTCTTCTAGTCTTGTTTTCGAAGATTCCGAAGCGCGTTTTCAGTTCCAGTAGTGGAATAGAACTCCTAGGTCAACGCATGACGGTCTCTGAGCTGAGCTATCTACGACAAATATGTCTTGACTTGCAACTAATCAGCATTGCTACGCCTATGCTGAATTTGACAGACAGCAAGAATTTGCTGGGAGAGCCAACGGAGAGGAATCTCCAGACAGATTATCAGCACCTGGAGCAGCTGAGGGAGGAGAAACTGCTGGAGATTGCGCACATTCCGGGCCCTGACAACCCAGTTGACGCAACCACAAAAGATCCCAGAGAAGTGAAGCTGATTCTGCTGTTTCTTTTGGCGAACCTCGGAATATTGGTGGACTCTGTTTTGGACGTCTTGACTGGATTTTTACATCGACACGTGGTCCCGGAAGATCAAGAACATATCGACGGAACTGCGCAGCCTAGTAGTAAAGTAATAAAGGAGTAGTCACGACCTGAAAAAGAAAATACCGGTATCAAAAACCTGGTAAGATTCTGGCAGGTCGTTCCCACTCCTAAAGTCTGCACAGCCTCTTCAGCTCTATTGTGCATGACTGAAATAGTTTTTCTTCAAGTAGTCTAATTTTGCGTCCCTGCACAGTATTTGGACCAGCACAGCGCTGGCAAGAACGAGTGCTGCTGCGGGCATGAGCGATGTTGTTGGAGAAATAGCTGAGCAGCGCCTACAAGTACAAAAAGGAACTTTCGTTGAAGTCGGCCCATTTTTACATGAAACGGAGACTCTGTACTACCTATTTCTTGAAATGTACGAGAGAATACATGACGAACAGAGTAAGAAGTATACTGAAAAACGCAAACACGGAATTAGCATGTTAGTATGTTGTACAGCAAAGTTAAATGAAAAAGTCACTAAGGCAGCAAAATGGCTGTTTATTTTCGGTCGGCAAAGTCGCATACTAGTCTGTGATTCAACATGGTTTTTGAGTGAACAAATAAGACGGTCAAACATGACCGCAGTCATTTTTCCTTAATCAGGAACTCAAGGTCAGTTTTTATTTTGAAACGAGTGTTTTTGTTTCTGGAAAGTAACGAGGTGTGAAAACTCATCGGAAAATGAATGTTTTTGCCCAGTCTTGGAAAAGAAAGTATTCATTCTCATGCCAATGAATTTTGTGAATTTACGCCTAAATCTGTTGTTTGCAAAGTCATATCTTGTTAATAAAAATTACTTTTTTTCCTTGGCCATAACATTGGCACTTGGACAGACCCGCAAAGGGAGATAAATGGCGTGTGTAATTGTGTAAAAAGAACAAATGAACACTTTTGGACCGTCTTCATCGTGCCAACCCGATTGGGTTGGCTCAAGTTTGTTATTACCACAGATTAGGGATTTGAATGTAAAAGGAAACTTGTGCTTTACGAGCCCAAGCGCTTTTCACTATTGTGTATTTGTTCCCCCTCAGTATGTACAGTTGATTGTAAAGAACAAGATTTGAGTATATGTATACCTTTTTGAGTTGCTGAGGTGAGATCTACAATTAACATTTCTGTGCATCACGTTTCTGTATCTGTTGGTATACGAATATGGACAGCGGAGATCGAACGCGAGCAGCCGCGAGTTTTATCTGATTTCGGTCCTTTCTCAGGGTCGATTCGGTGGTTGTTTCAAGTCTCGGCTTTTCTTATGTCTTCCTGCCTTTCACTTAAGACGTCGCTCTTGGATAAGATACTGATGCAAAAGTCTCGCTCCCACTCATTGACTATGTTTTTTTCAAATGCGTGGCCGACTTCTGCCGGAGAAAGTGCGGGCCCAAGTCCGTAGCCGCAGTGTGGCGATAGAAGTCCGAAATCCTCACGAGGGCATGGGGGAGTCTTCGATAAGTCGGGCTCTCGAGAGCCTGAAGCTACATGATGTATGCAGAGGCATCTAGAGAGAGCATGCTTTATTTATGGAATTTCGTGGATGTATTTGCTCATACACATAGGAAGCTTTTTGGAGGAGTACTAAACTAAGAGGACTCGGCAAGTAGATACCATTATCTTGAGGCATCTGAATAAATTCCGATCGTGAAACGAAGCGGCGGGCTTTTTACCTCTAGCGCGGTCCGCCCTTTCTCATGGCGGGGCGTTTCTTTCTCTATATATATATAATATATAATATGATATAACGCGGCGTCTTCTGGTTCTGTGGACCCACTAGCATCGAAGAAAAAGCGCGCGCTTTCTGGTTACTTATTTCTTGGACTTCTTTTGTGTTTCAGAACCAGAATCAGAAACCATGACAATAAAGAATAATTTATAATAATAATAATGCTTGTTTCTCTCTTCGTTTCTGATTCTGGTTCACAAATAGGACTAGAAACGGTTAAGAGAGGAACCAGAAAGATCCTCGCGCTTTGTGTTTTCCAGTCCTGCTAACGAACCAGAAGGCCTCCAGCTGTTTGCGCTCGATTATTAAGGTGTTATATAATGCATTTTCTTCAATTTAATTTTTTTTCAAACTCCAGACTATTCTTAATTTCTTTAGGAGGAGAGGGAGCACCGCACCAGGAGAGTCTAGCCAGACCTGCCAGCACAGCAGGGCTTAGCCAATAACAGTAGCAGTTATCAGGACCACCTAGAAGTCACAGGCACGACTAACAAGCAGATGACTTACGAACTAGCAATGTAGTAGTTAGCGCCGCGCTGTAGCAGGACATCGATAGTACACGTCATATACTCGCTTGGGAGCAACATTAGTACTAATGAACTACGCGTCATTTATAGTAATAGCCGGCCGCGGAGCTACGTTGAGTACCATTAGGGCATCAGCCTAGCGCTCTTACAGTTGCAATGCATAATCAGTCTTGACAATTAACGGTCAGCACAGTTGTCCTACCTCAGCGTGGCCGTCTGAGCGCTTACATAACCTATTTTGGCCACTCATGCGATAAAACGGACGGCTGACGCGTCGCCAACGAGTCAATCGTCGAAATTGTCACAAAAAGACCTTTCTTATCCATAGTTGTATTGAAAGTAGTAGGCTGTCCTACATCGCAGGTCGTTGCGCGAGGTGGCTAGACGTGCCCACAGGCTGCTAGCTTTGCTCAGTGCAGTGCTCTCGAAGCGGTCGCTTAAGTCGTCAAGTCAGTCCGTAAACGTCAGCTACTGAACAGTCGATCGGTAATGTGTTAGCTCTGTATGCCATTAGTCAATCATCGTGTTCGCCGCTGGCCACTTGAAGCAACAGATTGCGAAGTCTCAACTGGGTTGTTTAAGATTGTGCTGGGTATAAGACAGTCCTGAAAGTCAACGTGAAGTCATCCAGGTGTCCCTTGAAATTCAGCACGTCAGCGAGAGCCTGTCGTCTGCAAAATTCACGCTCATTGTAATCGTCGAGTTCTGGACTTTCGGGTCAGCTTCGTTTTCTTTCATGGCAATTGGTCAGAAGCAAGCCATCAAACTGTCGTGGGCGAGTGCCATCGTGTCCGTTTCTTCAGTTGTTTTTTTTAGCAGTGCTTTACCATCACAGCGCTGTTGATCTATAGCCGCATATCGTTTTTTTCTGCTCAGCCACACATATCCTTTGTTGTTTGTTAAACGCGAGTTCGCTCAGTATTCATCATATTGAACGTAGTTTGTTTCCTAGTCGATTTTCGACTGTGGTAAGTTCGCTCGTTGCGCGATGCTGCAATATCAAGTCACTTAAAGTGACATTTTCACTGGCAAAAGGATCAGCTCGCATTCACTAGTTGTGCAAATGCAATCACCATCGGACTCAGCTACAACCTCCATGACCCATCACAGGACGCACATACCCCAGGGATCTCAGTCAAGAACACGCGATGGTATGACAAGTGTGACAGTGAGACGATTCACTAATGATTGATTGCGTGATAACAGTTGTGGCGACGACGGCAAGAGACATTGACTGAGGCTATATCTGTTGATTGCAACTCAGATGGTTGAGTGAGTGTCTCTTTCACAAACTGTACATGACGACGACTACGACGAAAATTACACCAGCGTGGTAGTAATTCCTGCGGCGCAGTAGGTGGCGCCCCTGTTAAGCGACGGCTTCGTGTTCACTTTCATAGCTGACTCCATCGGTGATAGTACCTGTAAAGCGGCTACAGGTTCTTTAATGTTCTCAATTCTGTCGCTTTCATTTTTTTTTTATGCGTAAAAGTCGAAGCTAAGAAGCGAAGTCATCGCAACGCTTTAAGAGACGAAAACCAGAGCGCCAAGCCACTCCGATACACCAAAAAGATTACTGCTCCGATTTTTGCCGACGAAATGTGAAACGCTGTGCCAGCGAAATTCTGCGACGACAATTTTTTTGGCGTGGGAGGGAACTCGGCTGCCCTCGTCACGTTTACAGTGAATATTCGGCAAATATTCCGAAATACTCTCCAAATATTCTCAAATATTCGCAAAGTATTCGAATGCTCTTAAATATTCACAAAAAGAAGACGAAAAAGAAAAAGAGCGCCGCGGCGTCTCTGACAAAAATCGCCGCAGGGTTTTCCCGGCTCTTCTTATCCGTTTCGCTTTCTCATATTCTTCCAAAAGATTGGCCACAAACGGGAGGCCTCACCGGTGTCCACGTGGCGGCGCTTCGATGAAGCCTTGCGCCACACTTTGCGGCACGCTGCGGCGTTTTTTGTCGCAAATAGGAAAAAGCGCAAAGCCTACGACAACGAAAAAGCCGCGAAAGCTTTCGCAAAAAATCTGCCAAGCTGTTGACCGTTTTGCGAGTCCTTTAGCCGTTTAGAATTCGCGAAGTGTCCTCCCTTAATGGTTTCGACTTTCGTGTGGGTATCGGTTTCGAGGGGCCTGCCGTGTGTCTAATCTCTGTGCCGTGGCGCGTCGTCCCTCTGGCGGCCGTATGCCGCCAGGGACGAGGGGGCAGCGGGTTGCCTTGCTGGGCTGTTCGCGCTGGCTTATGCGGCGCATGCCACGCGCCCACCCGTGCAGCGTGGCGCGTCGTCCCTCTGGCGGGCGGCCGGCCGCCAGGGACGAGGAGGCCGAGGGCTGCCTTGCTGGGCAGTTCGCGCTGGACTATGCGGCGCACACCACGCGCCCACCAGCGCAGCGTGGCGCGCCGTCCCTCTGGCGGCCTACGGCCGCCAGGGACGAGGGGGCAACGCGTGACCATCTCGCCCCCCGCCCCCCTTGTGCCAGGTTAAATGTTTGCGCGACTGTGAGCCTATATATCGAGCCTGCAGAAAAGAATGCGCCCCCGGACTGTGCCCAACAATGTAACCTCGTACAAGGGGGGCGGGTACAAGGGGGGCGGGGGAAGGCTCCTGCCAGGCGGCCGCGTAAATGAAGGACTAGCCCACGCCCCATCGTCCCTGGCGGCCTTCGGCCGCCAGCGGGACGATGCGCCAGACAGGGCGTCTTACCAAGCTTCTGCGGCCTTCCCGGAAGATGTTCGCGATTGAAGCTATCCCCTTGGCCTTCTTCGTGTGCGTGCGCTACCTATACCGGGCGCACTTCTGAGAGCCACAGGCGCACAGGCTTAGCCTTTCCCGTTAATGGTATTCCAGACTCTTAAAAAGGAGGGCGGGCCCGTGTCCGATGGTCTCGCCTGTCGTCTCATTCGGTTTGTATCGGTAGCCGGAGGGATTGCAGAGGAGACGGGCACGCCGAGCGAGCGGCGAAACCGACAAGCGAACGGCGGAAGCATCTGAACAGAGCCCGGCAAGACGGAGGCGAAACCGATAAGGAAACGGGAAAAGTGAGAGACGAACTGCCTGGCCCCGCGATCTAGGGACTGGCGTGCCAAACTGTGCAGAAAAGCGGCAAAATATCGAAAACGGCCCAGAGGCACCGCTGCCCTTTAGCGGTTTTGCTTAAGAGTTTCGCGGGGCTCCGCTTTCTTCTGTTGTCTGCAGTGCGTGGCTGCTCGTGATAGCAGCCACTGCCATCAGTTAAACTCTGCTGCGCTGGCATGTCTGACCACGGCCTCCCGGTGAGGTGCCCTGTCTCCTCTTTCCACAAGCAAGATAAAAACAAGGAGAGACGAAACAGAAGCAGAGGGATTTCCTTGGCCGTGCTGGCACCTGAGAACTCAAGAAGTTAAGCGGTAGCACGACAAAGCAGATCGCTCGCCCTTGTCAGGCGTTTAAGCTTCTAGCGCGACTAGAAACCGCGCACGCGTTTGCGGTTTTGTTTGTTCTCCCGTTTTTTAAATTTTTGAACTGTTGCCACTTTTGTGATTTCTAGAACTGTAGACGCCTAAAGCCTGAAGCCTTCGAGCTTCGCAAAATTCAAGGACATCGCTCCAGAAATTGGCAAAAGTGTAATCTTTCCAAAGTCGATAAGTGGCTGCAGGCACCAAAAAGAAGAAACCTGGCGAAAACAGTCCCGCAATTTTTTTACTTTGGAGAAAATGGCAAGAAAAACGCAACGGCCACAAGTTTATCGCTTTTCCTTTCTCGTCAGCAGTAGAAAAAATTCCGCAGAGTGCTGATTTCCAACTAAAAAGATGCCACAAATTTCGCAAGCTGTTGACTTTTTTCTGGTCAGAACTGGCGCAAATTCTCCGAGGTACTGACTTGCAATTAGCAAGATGCAAAAAAGTTGGCAAGTTGTTGCCTTTTTTCTCGTCCGCACTACTAAAAAATCGGCAGGGTGCTGAATTCAAGTCGCAAAGTTATCAGGCAGCTGCTAAGTTGTTGCGCTCTTTTCTAACCAGCACTGGCAAAAAGTCCCAGGCTACTGCTTTCAAGTTACAAAGTCGCCAGAATCTGAATAGAGTCGCCCTTGCTCCTTGTCTCTGTTTTATCGAAGCCCTCCCAAACCAGACCCAGACCAAACTCGAACCAAACCAAACCCAAACCAAACACAGACACAAACTGAGACACAAACGGAAACACAAACCGAAACCAAACCCAAACCAAGCCCAAACCAAGCCCAAACCAAGCCCAAACCAAGCCCAAACCAAGCCCAAACCAAGCCCAAACCAAGCCCAAACCAAGCCCAAACCAA